>JAPZEB010000025.1:21411464-21426884 GCA_029783705.1 Chaetodon striatus | reverse complement strand
AATTAATTTGTTCCCAAAATAATGCTTATTACTCTGTAGCTTTTTTTAATTAAAGTTATAAATTATAAAAACAACATTTAAAAAAAAAAAAAAAAAAAAAAAGGTGCACTGAAGTACCTCTAACAGTTTGATAATCCCACTTTGCTTGCTAAAAAGCTTCCAAACATGAAATGTCAAAACCACTCTGAGCACAGATGAAAGTTAGAGCTCCGTGCTCTTGCTATGACTCAGTGAACGGAGGTTTTCACACTCCCACATTTTACATTTCTGGACATTCATTTTCACATTGTGTAGCATTCACCCAACTTCTCAGCTATTCATTTCATCAGCATTTACTTCAGACTGCTGTATCACAACTGCTTGACTTTCCACTCTCCAGAGAAGCTTCTTGTTAGTTGATTTGTGTTCATATGTCATGCAAAGGAGTGTCGGCTTTTACGCTCTGTCAGGTTTTTGCTGTCAGGTTTTAATTACCCAGCGTCTCTCACTGTAGCCTACCTTAGATTACTTAGTTTAGCAATTACTGACGCTGGAGAGAAATCCAAATTTCCCCTGGGCTGCATCCTCATCTGTAGTGGCTAAATTGTTGTCACTAAGCTAAAAGAGAGTAAACAGCTCTAGAGATGAGGAGCCTCTGGGACGCTCCTTTCAAATCTTTCTGATGCAGCTAATTAGCATTAACTGAGCGCCATCACACTATCACTATCTGTTTCCTCTACACATAAACAGGCTTCACAGTCCAAACAGAAGTGAGCATAAAGCCATATTGACTTTTAATAAATGTTTCAATTCATCTTGCTGTTTTGGTTTTCAGATTTTGCTGTTCACAGAGCTTTTCTCTTTCATGGCAGATAATGAATTTTTATCTGAAATGGCTCTAAGAACAGTTTAGAACAAAAGCTCGGTCACAGCCTTTGTTTTATGCAGAGGAGTAAAAAGCTCCTTGCAATATGGATTATCTTCCTAAACAATCCATAAAGATTTGTCTCATTTGTATAATCTTTAAGCCTCTACTCGCCTCTATGCTTCCTACTTTTTCATCGTAATGGACTGGGATGGGAAAAAGTGCAATATAGTCTCAGAGACAGCTTCCTGATAAATACAGGAAGTCTAATCTAAAACTCTGTGAACAAAAACAAATGGAAAACTGGCCACAATAAAATACAGTCACTGGATCTGTAAAGCAATTACCTGTGGAAACCTGATTTCCTGTCCGACTGCCCAGCTATTTTTTTCTCTTTACTTTAAAGACAAATATTGTAGGAACTTTGTCTTACACAACCATTTTTCTGTAGATTAAAAAAAAAAAAAAAAGATTCAAGACCTGCTTGCAAAATGATGGCCGCCTTCTGGCAAGATCAATGATGTAGGGAAGCGCATTTCTGCCAAGAAAAAAAATATGCATGAATGCCAAGGAATAAAAAAAATAAAAAATAAATAAATAAATAAATTCTATATAAGATTCTATATCCAAATTAAGATATACTGGGTCAACATTTTGACTTATTAAGTCAAAATTATGATATACTAGGCAAATATGAGTCCAAAGTATAACTTTTTGACTCATAAAAATTTTTGTTTAATTATTTTTTATTTTCTCGTTTTAACTTTGTTTCTCATTTTGACATAGTATGATTTTTTGAGTCAAATTTTTCACTTACTTAAGTTTTTCTTGGTTTTTCATAATTTTGCAATTCTTTCTAAGACCTTGACTTAGGCTGTATTCACACAGGACTAGTATTACCTGGGGACCTTTAGTAATTTGTAATAATTTTGACCGTTATCTGCGATATTCATTCCATGTGAATCTGCCTTTTTTTTTTTTTTCTTTTTTTTTATGTGTCTCTTTTCTGCCTCTTTCCTGATAGAGAATTACAAAGACTGTGTTGGCAATTGTAGATGAAAGTTTTTTTTACAGTATTTTGGGTGCAACAACACAGCATGGAGAAGCATTTGCAGAGAGGGCAAGCTCAAATCCATCTGAAGAGTGACATCTCCAAAGACGATGAGATGACATACAACAATGTGTGGCAGAGTCAATGCTGTTTGTTTATTCCACATTTAAAGAAGAAAAAAGGGACAGAAAAGGTTAACACTTGACATCACCACTTGTGCTGTGAAGTGTTAGTTGTAAAGAGCGAGTTACAAATCACTGTGTTTGTCATATGAGGGGGATAATGTCAGTGAATTTAAGTCAAACACAGACATAATGGGGGTAATTTCTAAATCACATAAGGTCCCCTGGTATTACTATACCAGTGCAAAGAGAGCTTTAGTATTTCATCATTTCTTACTTGGTATCTCATAAGTTTTGTCTTTCTTCCTCGTCTGTTTGACTCATAAAGACAAAGTTATCACTCAGTGTCCCGTGATTTTGATCTAGTACCTCAGAACTTTCTCATAATTTAAATTAAGCATCACAAAATTTTGACTTACTTTCTCACAATGTTGACTTGCTATGAGATTTTTTTTTGTCTTTATCATTTGTAACATTTCAATGAATTTCGTGGGGTGGCTGTGGTTCAGAAGGTAAAGCAAGTCATCCACTCATCAGGAGATCAGCGGTTCAATCCCCGGCTCCTCCAGTCTGCATGCTGAAGTATCACTGGGCAAGATACTGAACCCCAAATATGTATGGACCTGACCACCAGTGTGTGAATGGGTGAATGTGACATGTAGTGCAAAAGCGCTTTGAATGGTCAGAAGACAAATGCAATATTGTTTTCTATTAGCTTTGTTAACTATGCACCATGGCAGGCCTGAAAAAAATGCCCACAAACATACTAACATGCTTGTTTTTCCACATAAAAGGACGACTCTGACTTTGGTCTCAGCCCTGGTCTCATTATTCAGTAAGGGGGACTTACATAAACAGCTAAAGAGCTGAGGAGCTGGTTGATGACATGACCTGTGACTACAGCTCTCGGGCTTGATGAAAGAACTGGTAAAGCCTGATGAAATACTGTCTTTGTTCCTTCCAAAGACTTTTAAGAGTTTTTTTGAACACAGTATGTAAAAAGTTAGGCAGACTTGTTATGCTGATGACACATAATGGCCTTCCTTAATGGTGAAGACTAGAATTTTCCAGTGACAATGTAATGCCTACACTTATGCTTTTTGCTTAAGTGCTTAAATGCTGCCTACTCAAGCAAAAACTCATCACAGACTGAGTGAAATGACCAAAGGGCCGAACTCCAAATACACCAGAGTAGTCCTTCAATGCTAAACCAGTCCTGAGGGACTGCCACCTCCAAATATTCACCAGATATGTCGTCTGTTACAGGGAAGCAGGAGTGCTTCTCCAGCCAAACGCTGAAGTCCCTCTCTACAACCCCTTCCAACAGGACGAGGGCAGATGTTCAAGATCGCGGGACTAAAGTGGGGAAAAAGAGGAAGAAAAGGAGGAAATCTTGTCACCCCCTAAACTCACGCTCCCCTCCACTTCTGATAACACTCTAACTTACGCTAAATCCCTCGTCTCCCCCATTACCTCCCCACCCCTTTGGCTGGTAGATAGCGACACAATCTGTTGCCCCCACCCTCCCCTGCATGCGTTGTGCTGAGTCTGTGCAGTCCTCATCATTAGCGTGAACTTTTTGCTGAAATTGATCCCGAAGCCGCTCACATGTGCAGCCCGAATGACCCTCCCCTCCTTCTGCAATGGCTCTCTATACTCGTGCTTGAGTTTCTGTGGACGTCTTTGAAGATTCCTCTAACAAAATGGTGGCCAAACTGAAGCACACCTGGAGCAGTTGAAGGATTACGGCCGGTGCGAGTCCGACTGACTCGACCGTCATTGCCGCTTGCTGATTGGATGAACAGGCCGGGTTGTTTCTGTTTTTAAAAAAAGAGCGGTTTTCTGTCTCGTCACGCAGTCTTTGTCTTTCCCTCGATCCTTTTCCGTGAACCCAACCTGTGTTTAACAGATTTTACATTTTTATGAGAGCCATTTGGTCACAGTGTGTTTTCATTCAACCTTTGTGTGTGTGTTAGCTGTAGTTAAGTGTCCTGTCATGTGATGTTGATCTATGTTTGTCATTAGGGCCTAAGGCTGGCTGTGGATTTTTTGTGGAATAAATTTAATTTCTAAACCTTCTAAATCATATTTTCTGCAATAGTCACTGAGAAAAATATAAAAATTAGCCATTTCTAATGTATTTCTTTTTCAGTCCACGAGATAATGGTAAACACTAATTCTCCTGTCCATATATATATCTAAGTAAATAATTTCGTAGTGCACTGTTTTCCACTTTTAAAAGCTGCCAGACTCTGAATCTGAAGCTGATGTTGGTGCTGCAGCATGATGCCAGATTCAGACCTTTCCTCTTTGCTTTAGTGTAGTCTAGGTCACTCCTTTGTCTTCGCTGTTTCTATCTCACGCACAGCACACATACTGTAAATTCAATTCACGCTCAACAAGTGCCTGTCCTCCTGACTACCAAAACAATGTGCTGTGTTCCCTTCTTGTGGATAATTAAAACAAAACACAAACACAATTTCAAAAAGGTGCTCTCTGTAACTAACTCTGTAGTTACACATTAAAACAGTGTTTCTTGGGAATGTGTAAGTTGCAAGTTTTCTGGAGGAAAAAAAAGCTCAGCACTACCACTTGTGCTGTTCAAAGCATCCATCTTCCACATGTTACAAAGCAGGCGTGTGTTCATCTCTCCCACTGTTTGTGTGTGCTTGAGCCTCGTGGGTGCTGTGTGGTGTTCCTCTGAATGGACCCCGTGGATGAATGTAAAGATCCTCTTCATTATTGTATGTGTAATAAAACATGACCAGCCACTTAACTGAGAATAAAAAATAAAAAATTATAAAACCAACTCTACTCTCCGTGTTGTGCAGTGTGTGTTTCTAACCCTAACGGCAAATGACTCATTGAGCTGAAGTGATGTTACTGGGTCACAGCATCATAGCAGGCGAATGTACGACATAGTTTCCTTCACAAAGCCAGAATTCATGACTCATTTGGTATTCATCATTCATGCCGAGCTTTCCACGCTACTCATGACTGAAGCGGCTGGAGCACCATTCAGGCTGAAGTACAATCATGCGGAGTATGCGTTTTCATGTCATGTAGAGATGACAAAAGATACAAAGGCTGGCTGTGAATGAAACACACAGAAAGGAAATTATTTTTACCAAATATTTCATAGAAAAAAAAATTCATTTCCTTTAAATTAACATGTTCTTCCACCTGACTGATGAATGAGAGAAATGTATACTGACATGTCATTGTTAAATAAGCATAGTGACGCACACGTATTTGTTTGGCCACCATCTTGCAAAAATTGGGCCAGGTTCAAATTATTTTCTCAGATGGCTCAAAATTTTCTTGCCAGAGCCCTCTGTGCTGGCAGTGATGTCAGACTGACTTCATTCCAATGCACATGGAAGTTGTGTTTTTACACGCGGGGCTGAAGTCTGTTTGAACATCAATTTGTCATCTTGAAATGACAAATTGTGATTTTATTAGCTGGAGCCATGCTTGCTGATTCCCTTTACTTCCAGTCTGTATGGTAAGCTATGCCTTTCACCTCCTAACTTTAGGTGCATTTTTAGAGATACACACAGGATATATATCTATAACGTTGCAACATTTTGCCTATGTTTTTTATTTATTTATTTCACTTTCCCTCTCTCAGAGATATCCCTCAGTTCTCGCATTCCCCCCTCTTCATGATTGCGACTGAGAGAGGGAAAGTGACGGAACAAGCGGAGAACCTGGGGAGAGAGATAGAGGTGCGGTGGAAACGCAAACCACACAGATTACCAGGAACTCTTTTACCCAGGTAAATAAGTTCCTGGTAATAAAAGTTCTTGGGAATGTTGGTGGAAAAGGGGCTATAGAGTGCACACAAGAGTGTCCGAAAACGAGAGGAAGAGGGAGAGAAAGTGAGGGGCTACAAGGTGACTTGGCTGGCAGTGTTTGCCTCTGTTTCCCCAGCAGTGGGAGAGAGGTGCGGAACATGCAGCAAAGAGAGATCATCATCATCTGCACCCCAGATCCCCATGGACTGCCGTGCACACCAGACACACTGAGGGGCGCAGCCCGCTCTGCTGAATGTGTCATGCATGAGACAACAGACTACTGAAATAAGGAAGAGAAGAAGAAGTGGTGTGAGGAAACATGAAAAACAAATTCTAATATATAAAATATATTTCTTACAATAGAAATTCAGGTTTTTAATCAGGCTTGGGCCAAAAACTGCTGCTGTGGGTCAGGCTCAGGTCGGGCTTGGACAGGTACTATACAAGTTCATGTAGATTAGGCCTGATTTGGGCCTCTATTTTGGCTATAAGCTGACATCAGCTCATGACCGATTTCTTTATAAGGTCATCTGCTCCAGGGACACTACTGCAAGTGTTTGCATTACGTAGCCCAAACTGCTACATGTAGCCACTCGCTAACATCAGGGAAAAATGTAAACTTTATGGCCGATGTTGTACATTTCTCCCCAGTTTTGGATCATATTCCTACTGGAACATGTCCAGTTGTGTTACTGGTGATTTTCAATGGGAGAAAGTGCTGCTACACACAGTCATTCCCCAGCTGCAAGTACACAACAACATGTAGCTACATGCTAATGTCAGAGAGACATGTAATCTTGGTTACTGATGTTAATATCGCCCCAATTTTGGATCATAGTCCTGCTGGAACATGTCCTGTATTGTTTAGAAGCTTTTATTGGTTATTTTTAGGGGAACACAGTGCAGTTATTCAGTTCCCAGCTGCAATGACGGCGCAGAGATGCACAAATCCTGGAAACACTAACAAATCAAAGCAGACCATGCTTTTCTGGGTGGGGGCTTAAAAAGACAGGATGTGTAACCGAGGGTGAATACAGGTGTTCCAGCACAGACAGTGTGAGGAAATGGTGTTTTTTAACCATTAAATCATGTTCTAGTAGGAACCTTAAATGCAAGTATGAACCTGAAAATGAGCAGAATAGATCCTCTTTAACATCCATGTTTGCTGGCTTGCTGTTTAACACACAGACATGAGATTTATATTCATCGTCTCATCTAACTCTCAGCGAGAAAATAAATAAACACATTTGCTAACATGAATGTGAACAATTTGTTTAATAGAGAGGGGGTAATAAAAGAAACAATAAAAACAAACGCAAGTTTAAATTAGTAGAAAAATTACTTTAATCTTCTTAATTTATTATGGACAATAGAAAATACAACTGCAAAAAAAAAAGGGGGGGAAACAAAAGCCTTACATCTGTACATTGGCTTTGCTCCATTACAAATGCAACATTATGCTCAAATTACATATTTGCAACCCATCCATGTTCTGGTGGTTCATCAGAAAATATACGCAATCTAACTACACTATTTACAGAAACTACAGAATGAACTACAGTAAAACAAAATGTCGGTGCTGCGAGTTTAAATGATATGACAACAGCAAACACAACGCTGACATGTTCAGTCGAAAAACTCGTACAGCATTAAATCCAGAAACAAGTGCTGCTCCTCACTAAGCTGTGATACACTACTCTGGGCACTGGTTTCTAACTAAAACAAACGGAACAAACTGCAAATGACATTTCACTTCAAGATGAAATTATGTACAGTATAAATATGTAAAAAAAAAAAAAGTGACAAAATTCTTGTAGACCCATGAAAAAAGCTGTCTGTTATTGTTACTGACGCTGTCACAGCAGTACAGTTGTCTGCAGCTCTGCGTCAGTCCCTGTGAGCACAACAATAATGAAGAAACAAGACGCTCGTCTCTGGGGAGCTCTTTCACAGAATACAGTTTCCTTTGTTTCTAACAGGGTCAGCATGAGAGGGACCTGCATCTCCTGGAGATGACGGGAGAATTCTCTGGGATGCCTGTGTTTATCGAGCCAAACCTCTCCGGAGGTTATCATATTGATGACAATCAGACAGTAGCAGAACAGATAAAAGTCATTAAGCCAATCACAGGGAACCAGACTCCTCTTACTTCACTGCTAATTTGGATAAACAGCAGGGGACTGCTGCTAGGGTAAAAGCCCTCAGTATACCGTGGAGCAAATCTATAAAGTCAAATCTTTTTCTAACCAAATAAGCTTTTTCAGAGGAGGAAAATGTTTGGCAAAGCTTCTCTGCTTAGTTGTAAAACTCAATCAGTGCTCGGTACACTGTACAGTGCTGTCTGACTCGGGGGCTCGTGTGGTTTGTGGTCAGGGGAAGACAGTGTGCCAGTCTCCGGATGATTCAGGAACCACCTCTAGGTCAAGTTCAGGTGTTACCTCAACCTGGGCTGCTGACTCGTCTTGGCTCAGGGACACATCTTGTATCTGACCTGGAGGGAGAAATGAACAATGAGAAGCTGGTTTGCATGACTGACGAGCGGTTAAACACTCCTTGAGATAGGTAATAACGGCGCTTTGTAAACCAGGGGGAAAGCCCATTAAAATGCATTTACAGAGCAGCACCAGCAGCTCAGATTCTGGATTCAATTTGCCAGTGGCTGTCATGCAAATGAGACCATTATTCAAAAAGCAATCTTCCTCTCCTCATTCCTCCAGCATTTGTTTTAATATCTCACATTCTCTCTTGCTTTTATGAAAACGCCATGTCTTTTACACAAACTATATAATAAGACCTGACAGATGTGGAATATGCTTGTTGTGAGTTGGAAATTCGATATGAGCCATGCGTCAGAGTACATTCATCTTAAAATAACTTGAGCACAAAACAACAATAAGTCACTTTGGCACAGGCTGAGAGGTTCAGACACGCTTTTTCTACTGCTGCAGGCCACATGCTAAATTGAGTTTTATAGTGGGAGTCATTTAATTATCTCCCTTTATTTTTTCTCTATATCTGAAACACTTCAGCCACATATTCATTAAGTTGCAAGTGCATGACTGGGCGCCTTGAAATCCTCCAGTATTTTTCACAAGCGAAATGACTGTATGAGAGTCGTCCTCTGCAATGCTGAAAAATGTATACTGGATGAAAATTTACATTTCACAGGTTTTTTCACAGGCTAAGTTAAAGATCTAAGATTTTTTACTGCGCTCAATAAATATACGTCTCTCAAATTTTGGTCACAAAAGACAAGAGACTGCTGTCAGGTCAAGACACCGGTGAGGATGACACACACACACACACACAACCACACACACACACACACTCAAGCCTCTCTAAGATCTTTTCTGAGAGTTTGTTCAGAAATTCTTTGGTTTCATTTCACTATCATAAGCTGTCTCCAATGTTGTTTCCATTTATTGGCAGTACATCCAACCAACCACTCAACCACAGACCACATGTAGCCACACCAGGACATCTCCACATCCAGCATTTTTACCTGCAAGATCATCTGAGACCAGCCACTCTGACAGCTGATACAATAACTGGTTTGCACAACCAAAGAATTTCTGCATTAACTGTCAAAAAAGATCTGCATGTTTGTCGTCCTCACCAGAGTCTTGACCTAACAGCAGTTTCTTGTCATAACCAACTTGTACCGGCGTGAGGTTGGTTGGATGTACTGCCAAATTCAGGGAAACAGCATTGGAGGCAGCTTATGGTATTAAAATTAAAATTCAGTTCACAGGCAACACCTCCGGTGGACAGTCCTAAAGTCAGCATGCCAATGGCACACTCCCTTAAAACGTGCAACATCTGTGGCATTGTGTTGTGTGCATTTTGCGTTTTAGCACATTTTAGAGTGGCCTTTTATTGTGACCATCCCAAGGCCCACCTGTGTAGTAAAAATGCTGTGCAACTAGCGACTTGATATGCCACCACTGACAGGTGGATACAAGAATAAATAGCAGGGTTTTCCATTATATGACTTCGATGCAGCGCTAAAACGAAATAAATAACAACAACAAAAAAACTATTTTGCCGTCATGTGTGGTCACATACACATATTCTTGTACTTATATCTTTGTAAGGACCCTTTTTGACATAATGCATTCCCTAGCCCCTTACCCTAACCTTAATGATCACAACTAAATGCCTAACCCCAACACTTACCCTGACCCTAAAATCCAGTCTAAACCCTCAAAAAAGTGAGGACTGGCTAAAATGTCCTCACTTTGCAAAGATGTATCAGTGGCACACAATTTTCTTAAAATGACAAAAAAAATTATTTATCACAATAATTTCTGGAGCAATATATTGTCCACCAAGTAGTTATTGTGACAGGCCTATGTATATACGATCCCAAACATAAATCACATATCATTAAAAAGACCTTGCTCTGCATCCTGTAAAGATATTTTATTGACCTTATATTGCTTTAAACCGAACACTTTCTTTTAGCATCTCAAATTTACCTGAGACACTTGTTCCCTCAGAGGCCTCCTGCTTCTCTAGTGAAAACATGTAGATGACAGTCTTTGCATGGCCGCATCAGTAAGAAGCCAGGCTTCCATAACAAAGACAAGCCGGTGGCTGTCTTTTCAATCCAACTTCTGTTTGCTGTCGCATCTGGGAGCTTTGACTGTGAGGCCTGTACTCTCCATGTGTCAGATCTCACATCCAAATTTGCTATTCAAATTTTACACAACTGGTTTGTGTCTGGACAACCATGTAAGCACATCAAAGTCGTATTTAAGCCTGAATGAATTTTGCATAACTTTAACAATATTTTACAAGCTTCTCCAACAATATCCAACCTGGAAACATATGTTCTGATTTTACCAGGCCTTCCAGGAATGGCTTGACCATAGAAAACCCTGAAAAAGTGATTTTAATGTGCCCTAACCTTTTAGATTCCCACCAACAAAACAGAAGCCAATGTTTCAGACATAGCTTCTTAAATTATCTCCAATGAGTGGAAGCTGGGGTGGAACTGCTGACTAAGTACAACAGATCTGTCAGCATTATTCTCCTCCTCTTAATCTTTAGTAGGTGCCTGCTAGGCTTTAAAGTAAGATGTTTAAATGGAATAAAAAACAGCGTGTGTGTGTTGCACTCCTGGGCCAAGGTTAACCAGAGGGGAGCCACAACCTAAACCCTACCCACGGCAGTCAGGATGAAGTAATGACTTAACATTCAGTACATGCATCTGGCGATATTGAAGGGGAAGCTGTTCTGACAGCCTGTTCTGCAAGAGTGTGAGACGGGGGTGTGTGTGTGTATGCACATTAGTGGTGAGTGCGGGGGCGACTGAGCGTTGGCATGAGGCTCGTTCTCTGCAAATAATGAGAAGGATCATCAAGTGAAAAGTTGAGAGAGTGATAGAGAGCTAACGTTCCACTCGGGAAGGCCAGCACTGGCTGTCAGCAGTCTGAAGTACTCAGGGACACTTTTAAATGTGCTGCGCCTTGTAAATGCGTCTATTATATAAGGCATGCGGACTGTGTGATGGCCACGAGAGCCATAAACACACACACCTGCACAAACACCACAAGATGGAAAAGGGGGCTTCAATGTACAGTGCTTATGTACACTGATATTGTTGGAAGAGCTCAGTGAAGTTAGCTGACAGAGAGACAGGGGAGAGATGGTTACTATCTTTTGCTGCCCAGCTGCATGAACAGCTGGCTGTACACCTAAGTGTTTTCAGTTGGGTTTGTGTGTGCACTGGTGTGACGCCAAGTCAGCTGCTCACCGTAGCCGTGGGATCTCTTCATGTGGTGTTTCATGTTGCTCTTCTGGGTGAACCTGATGCTGCACACCTCGCACTTGAAGGGCTTCTTTCCAGTGTGTTTGACTGTGTGGACCTGCAGAGCGCTCTTCTGGTTGAAAGCCTTGTCGCACTGATTGCACTTGAACGGGCGCTCGCCTGCACGAAAACAAACAGAGCCGCAGGTCATTTATAATTCAACGTCGCTGTGTTTAGTATTCCTTTTATGCATTATAATAGTGCAGCCGTCAAATTAATTGTGATATACAGCGTTGCACTTTGGTATAATTAGTAAAAATAAATGAAACCATGCTTGAGTTGAGATTATTTGGACTCTGTGATACAATATCTAATGTGACAGGAAGAATTAATAACTCAGAGAAAAACAATTATGCTGTTCAAGCTACACATTCCATGAGCCCCAAAAAATGGTCTTATGAATATACACTTTTTTAATGTTATTAAAATAAGGGTAATAATAAGGGTTAAAGGAAATACAAATACTTTAGTGGCCTCCCACGAATCCCCCCCCAACACACACACAAACGGCTGTACACACTGCAGCTGGTGTTAATTTGTGTGAAATTGTGCTTTTTCCATTTCACGTTTCATACATGATGTTGATAAAAAAAAAGGAACTTCTGTCAGTATCACATGAATCAACCACTATTGTTAGACTTATATCCATGCAGACAAGCGGCATTGTTCACATACTCTACATACATACTTACGTAACTAGTCACCTTTCCTTGTCAAACCTGCCATTCTGTGTAAGCTCTTTTTTTTCAATATATTTATTAAGATAGATACAAAAATAAAAAACCTTGTACACATATATATACATGTATGCTCATGCCTAAAAAGGGCACACACACACATGCATATTGCAACAATACACAAACAAACACTAGGTACATTTAATAAAGGCACTTGAGTACATGAGAGTCCTTCTAGATGTTACAAAATGATCTTATCAGGATGCAGCATATGATTGTGGTCCTGTACAGAGTATAATTATGCTGTCCCAGTTTCATACAATAAGTAAGATAAATCATTATTCTCAATATACTGAGTGTATCACCCCCACACATTCTGAAACACTTCTTGCTTGTCTTTTAGAGCACATGTGTTTTTTTTCCAATGGTAAACATAAAGACACTTGAGCCATTGTGCAATACTCGGTTTGCCAATCTTTTTCCATGTTAGAGCGATCAATGCTTGTAATATTCCCATGTTCATAAAGATTTACTTTTAATGGTTTATGTTATGTCCTTCAGGGTATAAGCCCAGTAGGAAAAATGTTGGTTCCATCACTAGTCTCACTGACAAAAACTCCTGTATTATTACTCTAACCTCTTCCCAAAATCCTTTTATTTGTGGACACAACCATAGACAATGAAACAATGTACCCTTATCTTCCCTACTTCTGTTACAGAGGTCAGGAATCTGCATGTTAAATTTGTTAAGTTTTTCTGGTGTAATATACACTCTCATTAGCCAATTAAATTGCAGTATTTTTAGATGTGTATTACCTGTCTGTGTTTGGGCTACTTTACATGCTTTGCTCCATTGTTCTATAGTTATTTCCTCCTGTAAATTAGTCCTCCATGTATTAAGTTTAGAGACAGAGGATTTAGGAGAAGATGTCATCAGCAAGCCATATAATTTAGATATTATACCTTTATTAAAGGGATTTTTAGTTAGAATTACAGGTACATACCCGGACAGAGTGATGGTTCTATCCAGACTTGTGACCAATTTCTAATAAATTAAATTAATGAGAATAAATAATAATTATCTTTACAGAGCGTTGTTCTTTTCCCTGACTGTCGCAACTATAGACTGCGGTCGCAGCTAATCCAGTTAATACAGCATAAGCTTCACTTAACTGAGCATGTTAAATTGATTGTTTACCATGCGCAGACGGTTCAGTAGAGAGAACAACAGATAACAACATGGAGCATGAAGCAACTGACCTTGCTGCTTTATGGCTGTAGACTGTGTGTGAGACTGTTTTCTCTGGTCTAACCAAAGAAGCACAACACATCTTGATGAGAGTGGCAGTAACTCTATTTGAGCAAAGATTGAGAAACTGGCAGGGCAGTCACTGGCCCCTTTCTCTCTCTCTAGGACAGGAGGTGGGAAAAAACTGCCAAAAATACAAATTAAAAAATGATTTTAATTATTATATTCAGGAAGAGTCTTTCCTCTCGTACTTGAAATATAGGCCTTAATGGGGAGTGCCAGTTAAATAACAAATTCCAATGTGTTATTTCAAATGCCTAGGAAAGTTTAACCAATATGTGTGAACATAACCTACTTTCTGTCAAAGCCAGAAACCAAAGAAGGAAGTCTAAAACTTGATGTGATGTCATAGGGTATAAGGTCTGGAGCTGCTCCATACATTTTTAGACTCTCTTAGACAATAGGAATAGCATGAATGAATTTTGAAAATGGATGCAGTTCCCCTATGAGTTCCTTGTGCTAGGACTAATTTTACATATGGTATAGATAGCTATTTGTTTTCTATACAAGCGCCATGCAAGTTCTATGCATCTGTATGTTCAGGGTATGCTCCTTTAAAAAATTGACAATGTGATCTGGAAGCATTAGGGTGGGCTATCGGACATGATTTAGACATTGTAAGGTTTGGACCTTTGCTGCAAGGAAATTTTAGTAAGTGTGCCTCTTTAAATTTTAATGCAACACCTCTGATGAGGACAGGAATACCAATGTCAGATGTGTCCTTGTAAATTTTTACAATGTTGATGAAGGAAAAAAGACAGAAATCGTGTCTGAACAGTATTCAAATGAGTGTATTCAAATGGTAATAGTCCAATAGAACTGTTCCCGTATGTACATTGAAGGGTGATGAGTATGTCTGAGCGCTTAGGATTTCACACAGAGACGAGGCATTCAGGGCATTTAGCTGCTTAATAGCTGTATGTGTGTATGAATGTATGAATTGGTGAGTCTTACAGGGAAAGCTGATAATTATCACAGTGTCTGTGTAGGATGTTGTTTTTTCCTGTTCCTTTTTTCACCATGTTGTTCAGGACTGCATCAGGACTCTGATGATTTAGGCACATTTCACTTGTATTCACTAGTAACTACAGTAATTACAAGAAATAACACTGATTAGGTCTGTTATTTTGAACAGCTGTTACCCTGATGTGGAACAATTAAAGCTTTTTTCCATTAAATCTCGATCATGTTAATGTTGTAATTCACTGTGGAATTCCTGACAAGCAGTGTACAGTTGGTGAACCCAGTAACACACACCTGTGATACAACGTATGCACATGGCAGTCTTAAACATACGGTAGGTGTGAGCTACATGTTTCCATGGTGCTCAAATGTTTCTCTTTATTCACACAGCTTACCTACATTTCACAGATTCGTGATGTTACACATTCTTGTTGGAAACTAAATTCTGAAATGCCTTAAATACCCATAACAACCCAGGACCTGGGTAATTATGAAAGTTACATTATGAACTAACAAATGCTATCATGAAATGAAAACTAAATTTAGAGAAATAATTGTAAAATTTAAATGAACCATAAAACTTTGGGGCTCCAAAGGTGGTGTAATTATAAAGATACATAAAGATACATTTTAATTTCGTGTTTAATTTTGCGTTTTTTTCTAATGACTAACACTATACAAACTTGTTCCATGATCCTCTTACCTGTGTGTGTTCGGTTGTGTCTCTCCAGCTGACTTCGCTTGGCAAAGGCCTTTTCGCAGGAGGAGCAGTTGAAGACTCTGGGTTTCTGAGAGCTGGGCGACGGGCCCGGCTGGTGCACTCTTTCATGTTCCTGTAGACAGAT
>JAPZEB010000025.1:21383269-21402043 GCA_029783705.1 Chaetodon striatus | reverse complement strand
CCCTGTTTGTATGTAAATGAATGCTAAAATATTGCCAGCAGCATAATAGGAGAGAAGCTCCTGCATGGCTGGCAGTGAGCACAATGCCAGGGAAAGAGAGAAAAAACGAAAACGAAAAAACTCTGTAACGTTCTTTTAATATAAAAGTTTTGATAAGAAGGTGCATAATTTTCTACTTGGGGAGTGTTCTTGGAGCTGCAGCACCTTATGAAACCCATGAAACCTGCTGAGTGAGCAAAATTTGTCCTGCCAGACCAGATTTGGCTGTGGCATACTGACTCATCAAATCAAAGCTGAGATGCCCACAGTGCTGGGAACTAAGTTTACAAAATAACTTTTCATTGTCTTAGTCTGACTGAAGGGCCCCTCCGAAAGTTAACTCTGCAAACGCCACAGGAAAGAAGTAGTCACACAAAAACACGCATTTCTATACCAGTCCTAACCTGCTATTCCAGTGTTGGCCGGGCTCTGAGGTAGGAGGTGGTCATTGGTGATAGTCAGGGTTGCGCTGGTGGGCTGGCTGTTGAGTGGCGATGCCAGCCTGATGCTGCCGTTCAACTCAGCACCATTAGCATGGCTATGCTGTGGGAGCAGATCCTGACCTGCAAAAGCGGGAGGAAAAAACATTTTTCATGCAGAATCCAAGAAATGATCTATAGTTCTGTATCTTCCAAGGATGGTAAGATGCTGAAAATGACATTTTGCTTAGAACCCATGCACTGGGATCTATCTTGAGTTCTTTTCCAATGCCTCTAGTGAAAGAAAAAAAATCAATTGGTAAAAATAAAAAACACTCCACTGAACATCTCGCTGCAGCTTAAGGAGAAAGACAAACAAAAGAAAGGGTTTATATAATGATAGCTATTCCCTTAGTCTAAAGGATCTGAATAGCAGTACAATAAATATATAACAATGCTGAATGAAAGTCCAAAATATTCCCACTCAAACTGCTGTATTCATGCAGTCAAGGAATAATCTACCTTGGCTTTCAAGGGCTACACTTACCTCTATACTGTGGATACATTATATACCCCCAGCTGATATACAACCAGCTTTTGGAGGAGTTACTTAGCGCTGGAGATGATGTTCAGAAAAGAACTTGAATGTCAAGAGGATGTGTCACTCAAGACCTCTATTACTGAGGCTTTTTATCATGATTTGTGAGGCCACTTCAAAATGAATCTATGGACTCTGAGTTATTATTGCGCCTGCTTTTTTCTCTACCAGTACACGTCTTCGCTTCAGTGAGGAAATCAATAAATGTGTTCCAGATCCTTGAGGAAATTTCTATTTCATCTTGTTATTGATGGTCTGTTTCTGCACACGTGAAAAGACGGTGTTGGTGTATACAGTTTTCAGCTGGAAGTGGTCCATACCTGATATGGTGAGTGTGATCTCCTGAGGATTTCCTGCTGCAGTGCTGGAACCAGAAGCTGAGGCCTGGGCCTGAACCTGGGTGAGGGCTTGTGTCAGGCTGGAACTGTTGATGGTTAGGGTGAGCTCCTGACCGCTGGTGGCTCCGGTGACCAGCCCAGAGCTGCCCATGACATGGCTGAGGTCCTGAGAACCTGCACAACCCACAGGAAAGCATATATTATAACAGAGAGCGTCTTGTTATTTTTCTCAGCTGAAGCTGCCACACATACCTGTAGCATCCTGCTCAGAGAGGCTGGCCATTGTGACCTGAGCAGGCGTGATGGTGGAGGGCTGCAGAGCCAAGCTGGTTAGTGGGTGGATGACGACATTGGCGGACACTGTGGGGTCAGCTGTGGACATGAGCTGGCTGCCGGAGTGGGAGACGAGGCCGGCGTCGACGCTCAGGGGTTGAGAGAGGAGGCCGCCTTGTTGTAAGGTCTGCTGGAGGAGGGCCGGATCAATCTGGAAAAGAAAGCACAGCTTTAGATGAAAGAGGAGGGGTGACGTTAAGGATGAAAAGAAGAGCAAGACATATAAATGTATGGCCACAGCTTTTTGAAAAAGCATCAAGGAAAATTCCACCCACTGACACACTGTGATGAAAAACTGTGATATAATCTTTGGCCTACAAGCTTTCACTGAGCATATTTGTATGTCCTATATTTTTGGGAGGCTACTTCTAATCTATTCTAGCGTGTAATGGATGAAGTTTCTGACAAGGAAACTTTTTGTGAGTTTTGAAGAAGGATATGAGTCACATCACTATCTGAACAAATCCCAATATCCAAATTTCATTTAAGCATTGAAAAAACCGAGTAGATTGTAACCCTAGCGTGCAGATCAGATGCGTCAAAAGCAAAATTTTCATTTATTACTTTTACAGCTGACTGAACAAAAAACCATCATCACTCAACGGATCCGCACACAGCAGCTCTGCTGAATCTTGTTCTTGTGCTCTTGTGGGACTGTAGGATTTCTCCTCCATTAGACTCCTCATTTTGGATTAGTGCACGTATCCTTACTGGTGACATTATGGCCATGAAACACGCAATCTACTACTGTGCAGCTACAAGCCCAAAGATTGCTACTATGCTGATGCAGCTGCAGTATAAAGAAACTCATCAATAGCTGTTGAAATCCTCCTAACCACATCATTGCTGTACATTTAGTGAATACATTTCCACACAGCGACACACAAACCTTAATCTCTTGGTTACAACTAATCTTCTTATTACTAATTAATTATGACAGGGTGGTTTTTCATTTCTTTGGTTGTTGTGTAAATGAAATGTGCAAGTAAAATTACTCCACCCTTAATAAAGCTGATGATACATCAACACATCTAAAAACAATTTTGCACAAACTAATCTGTTTGAGTAATTGAGTGAAATGGTTCGGACAAAATGATATGCACCGCAGGAATAATTAAAGTGTCTTCTGCTTAATTACATGATGAAAATGAAGAAAAGGCAAGATGTGAAGCTTTGTGATGTTACTAGATAAACAGACTACAGTTTTTACATTATTAAATATTTTTTACTGACTTAGAAAGCCTGCAATTAAAAGTGCTATGACACACAAAATTAAAGCAAATAATTACAACAAGATACTTAATTAATTAAAGCCAACAGTGACACTGATTTGGGTAGATAGCACCCAGAATTCTTTATAAATATTATGTAACCATCAGCAATTTCTCGGCATTTGCTTTTTGTAAACAGACTGCATATTTTTAGAAATGTTGTAAACAAGGTATATGTTTAGTGTATGACAGTGTTAATATAATGGTAATATTATGCTATGAAAAGCTTCATACAAACACACTATATGTTACAGTATGTGTCTATGTGAATATTAGTCTTTTTTTGCAGGTCACATGACCACCGGTAAATTTCAAGATACGAGACAACTGAATTAAACTGTTTTAGCTTGTTTATAACAATTTGCAATTAGATGGAAAGCGCTCTGTGCTTGTTTATAACATAATATTGGTGGCGGTGGATGAGAGACTGCGGACAGAGCAAACTGAAATATCACTTTTCTACATGTTTCCATGTTGCTTAACAGCTGTATCAATAAAGTATTGGCTTTTTCCTCAAGGAGGTTTTATTGCAATCACAGTAACAAGTATAGTCAGCTCAAGTTATTTTCACCTCTCTGTCTCCACCGTGGCATCTCTACTTGATGTTTGTGTGTCTGTGTATGTGCGTATATGTGTAAGCATAGACAGCAGGAGGACACGCCGCAGCATGATAAAAAATTACATTCAAATGTAAAAAAGTAAGCTATCAGTTACAGATAAAAGAGCTTGTAACGTCAGAGTTTCTCAATATTGCAGTCGTTCATAACTTAGCGCTGCAGCTCGTTTACTACCTGCGAGATAAACGGGTTAAAGCTTCACACGTCTGTGGGAAAAAGAGTATATTAAAAGATCTATCTCTGATTTTACCAATCGATATCGGGTCATTCCAGTGAAGTAATTGATTATTTTAACCCAGCCCTATTGTGTAATATAGGAAATAAACTCATGACAAAGATTTAACTGCTACAAGGTATGCTTTAACAATACTGGATTCCCCTCAATATAAAATATGATGTACAGCACAGGCTCAGTTTTCTCCCAAAACTCAACACCATTCACTAAAAACTTGATTCATTACCAACATAAAAGTCACTTATTACCTAATGTTACTTTTTAGCAAGTTAAGCTCAAAGTGATGACACATATAGCTCACTAATAACACAATGTGTGTAACCTGTAGTGTGATGTTGCTGGTATCGATGCCAGAGATCTGGACATTGGGGCACACCAGGTTAGCAGGCGTCAACTGCAAGTGGATGCCATCCAGTGTGGTCAGGCCATCTGGGAGAGACACAGTCAGGTCTCCTGCAGCTGTAGCAAACACAAACACACACACAAACACATGGAGGTATATTTTGATATTTCACTTTCACATGGTATTAATACTCAAGTTGTGTTAATATTAAACCTTAATTAAGATTCCTGACAGCAGGGAGGCAGAAAATTACTTTTTTTTTTTTAGTATCAAAATGTGTGTTGACCCTGAGGGCTGATACATTATTTTACATCTTATATCAAAGGCGAGATTTCAAGGTATAATATCCAGTCCATTTTATGCAAGGACAGGCTTCTGAGCTACCAAAAGGATTTCTGCTGGAGAAGAAGAACATCCCTGAAGTAAGAGCACTGAATATCTCATGAATAAGAACCACCAAAAGCCACTGAGAGACAACAAAGAAAATCTTGGAATGTATTCAGTCTTCTCCCAGATGATGAAAGGACTGAGGTTTGACAGAGAGGTTTGCCCATAGTAAACTGCGCACTTCTTTTAAAAAATACAGAAAGCAGAGAGAGAAGAGAGAGGGAGAGAGAATGGCAAAACCTGGAGTGGTGAGCTTTAAGAAAAAAGCAATGACTGGACAGCATTTTTGGCCACCTCCCCAACTGCTATGCTCCAGGCGCTGTGTGGGGAAACTCATTTATGGCTGCAAACAGTAGCCAGGCTCTAGTAAACATATTTGGCTTAAATTAATTGGAGTGTTTTGGTGTGTGCATGGTGCTGTGCTCAGAAATAAACAGCCTTATTAAGTATTTACATAGCATCATAAACCCAATCCAATAAACATCTCTCATCAATGTTTGTTTTAAATAGGAAAACTTGCTGATATTTCAACTTTGTGGAATAAATTGAATGATTCTTGAGCCAAAACTTGAGATGAGGGAGTTGATTTCAAGATTAAACATGCACCTTGCCATTAAAGGGTAAATTGTAAATCAGAACCATAATCTGGATTTTTGAAAATCCTTTCTGTGTAAACGCTTAGTATCTTTTCCTTTAACTATTTCACACAATTCAAGATCCAGGCTGTTTCATCAACATTTCACAAGCACACACAGCAAACCTTGAATGCTCAGCTGCTGAAAGCCCATCAGAGGCCTACAAGTGATAATCCATGTGTGACACCTGGATGTTGCCTCAAAAAGGCAGCTAAGCTGAGAACAAACATCACAAACATCCTTTAGAGGAGTTCTGGTATCATGACAAAGCAGATTAGTGTTGATGAAACAGAATCCTGTCATTGGAGGGAAGGGAAAGGTACATGAAAGATGGCTCACGGTGATAAAGCACCATCCTCCTCCAAGCACTGTGGCATTGTGATGTTATTCATCTTGTCTTCAGCAACTGTCCGACTGATTAGCCATAAACCAGCCAACACTAGAAATGACAATCCCTGTGGCATTTCAGTTACACCCACAAACTTTGGTGCGTTAATCATCAGCCTGACATTACGATCAGAGTCAAGTGCCAAACACCAATAAAATGTGTTGTTGTCCGTAACACCTCAGAGTGACTCTTTGGGATAATAAAGTTTAGTGCTTCCATTTTACTGTGTTGAGTTAATTCATCCTCTCAAAATGATGCCCGCTAACCATGGTACACTATAACTTTGAGTTATTAAAATCAAAGCTCTGTAACAAACAGACACCTGACTGTCTTCTTGCTAATTTGCGCTTCATCAATCGCAGTAAAATATGCATATTTTCTTATCAACTACTGCCATAATCCCTACCTGACATGGAGGCAGGCAGGATGGCCTGACCCACCAGTCCCGGTTGCAGCAGATTCTGATCAAACTGCCCTGTCAGGACCTGGTTGGCTGGGAGGTAAATGTTGGGGTCAGAGTTGGCTGTTTGTAGCAGACCCACAGGTTGAAGAGCCTCTGAAGCTGCTGACTGCTGCCCCTGGCCCGGTGCCACGGCCTGCCCGGTCCCTGGGTCTTGACCCTGACTGGCCTGAGCGGCCGATGAGGCAGAGCGCTTGGATTTACGGCTGTCGAGGCTTGGCCGGAAGTGGCACTGGATGTGGGTTTTGCGGTGGCCTGAAGTTCTGAAGCGGAGTTCACAGAAGGGACATTTGAAAGGTTTGGAGCCGGTGTGGAGACGCATGTGCACCTTTAAGCTGCCCTTTGTAGAGAAGGAGGTGTTGCACATGTGACAGCTGAAGAGTTTCTGACCTGCAAAGATATGGTGAGAGTGAATATGACTTGTGGCTCTACAGCATCACACCTCCAGGCTACAGCGACTTGTTGTCTCTGCTCTCTATTCATTATAGCTCTGGTAAAAAAGAAGTCATGCAACTCCCCTGATTGCTGTAAACATCAAAAAGCTTTGAAATTACAAGAACAGCCCCAAAGAGTCTGTAATCAGGTCAAGAAGCTTGAAGCTTTTTTTTTTAAACTTTACTTTTTCTCTCTCTACAGTACTTAACAAAGTTTCAATACATCAGGGGGGAGGCAATACAAATTCATTCTGATAAGTTCCTGTTTAAGAAAAACTCTAACATTCTGGGAAGTGCGTGTATTTACTGTCTCACAGAGAGTTAGATGAAAATATATCTGACACCACTCTCAGATATGAGAGCAGAAAATTGATACCAATATCAATCTTCTCATCTTACTCTCAGCAAGAACGCAAATAGCATATTCCCCAAAATGTGAGACCATTCCTAATCTGAATATAAGATTCCATCATATTGTCTGATTTTGCCAGACCCCGTATCAAACCCTCCCCCACTTTTAAGTAAAAATGCACTTCTCTAATTACCACATTGTTACGGAAACAGGAACACTGTAACAAAGTAAAACAACTTCAACTTAATAAAGCAATGAATTCTAATGTTAAAACTCTAACCTGTATGTGTCTTCACGTGGCAGTCCAGGGTAGATTTCACTGTAAAACTCTTCCCACATTCATCACACTTGTAAGGTCTTTCTCCTGTATGTATCCGAATGTGCCTACGCATTGAAACAGGCCGACACAGGCACATTTCAAAGCGCACAAGGACAGACGAGAGGTTTGAAGTGGGGGGGAAAAAAAGACAGCAAGTGAGTGCAAGTTAAGTTTGTGCGCATGAAAATGTAGCATGAGTGAAATAATGGAGACAGACAGCACAATCTACAGCCTCGCCAGTGTTTACTGGTTACTACCCAAGAGCACTCTTCCATTTCATGCCTTTAGTTTCCAGTGCTGTTGTGAGACGAGCTTGTACGAAATTGCAAATGCACTCTGACTCCGAATATGAAAACTTAAATAATAAATGTGGCTCACTGCTGAGTACCTGTATGGTTAAGGAGTAGAAAAGTTAAAGCTCAGGTCAAGAGAGAAGTGGTTGGAACTTAACATGGACTAGCGTCTAGAAAGATTTAAAACATATATCTATTATTTAAATTATTTGTAAGTGGTTATCGCTAATGAATGAATGAATGATTAAAACTATTTTCACACTCATTCAAAGCTATTTTCTGATTGTTAGGAACACAATTGAATGTGACCTCTCACATTTCATCTTTGATCATGAAGTCTGACACATAATTGCCTCTGTAAATTGCACAGGGACTGTATTTTATTTATATGGATAAAATATTGTAAAATTTCTGACCACATTGGTGTGGGGAAAAAGCTTAGTTCATACAGCACAACGAGATGGCTCCATCTCTTCACTTCCACCTCATAGTAATGTACATACTTACAGGAGAATTCCAATATTTTTTAACCTGGGTCTGTTTCTCGTAATTTTGCTTGCTCTGACAATTGGTCATACTAACTTTGATTACTACAAGGCGAGGTTACTCAGTTGGCTAACCCCAGCAGTAGATCCCTACTGACCTGGTGCATTCAGCAACAACTGACCCTTCACTAAGCCCCGACCCCTTGTAATGGTCCGTCGAGTTGTCGGAGCTAGCAAAGAGCCCACACTGTGACTAACTGCACTTCCTGAAGAAATACTATCACATTTTTGGAAAAATGAACACAGGTGATTGAGATAGAAGACAATGAATATAAAGGAAGGCTTTGCCAATGTTTGGCCGGTTTTGTTTTAATGCAATGTGTGCAGACAAACAGTATTTGGCATTCCGCCCATGCCACCAGCTGTCAGACCTCTGCCACCAGCTTCACTGGCAAATGGGAACTCTGAGAGGTAGGGCACCGTTTGCCTGCACACGCTGGGGTGACACACAGCTGGTTGAACATCAGCAAAGTTTCCCTGCTTCCGTTCACTAGTTCCTGTACAGCAGGGTCGGTCTTTTTTTCACTGTTATAATCATTAAAAAGCAAAAGTAGTATGTGTATACATTCAGTAGGCCAAAAAGAGGTGGCCCACATAAGGTCAATACAGTTAGCTGCAAATAGCTAATCTGGAGGCTAATTTATGTGATTTTTCCGTCGGATTCAGCAACAAGTGTTAAAAAATAAAAAATAATAAAATAATAAAATAAAATAATTTGTGTAAGATATTTGGGAAGCTTTAGAAGGCTCACACTACTTGTCCAAAAGTAAACTGTTGTACCATAGTCACATTTCCTGCATCTCTATAATGAATGTGGTGGGGGAAGTTATCATAACCCGTATATACCCAGGTTAAAAAATACCAGAATTTCCCTCTAAGAGATTGTATAGCAATATTTATACATATATATATACTGTATTTATTGTATTCAATCTTTGCCTCATAAAGATCATGGAAAGCTGACATTTTGAAAGACTAAAAAACAGGCTTGATATTTACCTGACGAGGTCACTGGGCTTCTTGAAGCTCTTGGGACAGTAACTGCAGCAGTTGGCAAACTTGGGCTCTGTTTCCAGTTCCACCGCCTTGTCTTTGATCTCGCTGATTCGATCCCTCTCAGCCGCTGACTGGGCGAGGATCCGTTCCGACACCGAGGCCTCCTCACCGGGATCCTTCGCCAGCTCGGCCGCCTGCTCTTCAGTGAACGTGATGATTTCCAAGCCCCTCCTCTTTGACTTTTGTTCCCCTTCTTCATCCTCTTCTTCTTCCTCTTCCTCGACATCTTGACTATCCAGACCTATAACTGTGAAGATATGGTAATATTATCACTACGTGTCTTTGGGGCACACTTGGCTCAAACTGAGACAAAGATATATATAAACTAAAACATTTTCAATTTGTGTAAAAATATACATTTATCCCAACAGCAGGAAATCATTTCAACACACACACGCATTACCTAAAACCTCAGATTTAAGTGTAGAAACACCTTCAAACCTTCTGGCCAATAATTCAAAGACAAAAACCAATCTGTTGCATGCTGACAGACTTTATAGCATTTCCCCTTTTCCTTCTTTTATAAATCAGTTTTATAGTCATAGAAATTTTGTTTAAATGTTTCCAAACTCTTCAAACAGCTGTCCCAACTATGGAGATGCAATGGAATTGCAAAGACCCTGTGTATATCATGTAATAATACATCCAAATGTTATCTAGACGTCCTTACTTTGTTCCTCCACAGCATGCTCCTTCTTCATATGCTTTTTACACAGCAGGCTGGTCCGGAAGGTCTCGTCACACATGGAGCATTTGAAAGACTTGATATGGATAATCATGTGGCGGTTGAGGCTGCCGTTGGTGGTGAATGAGGCGTCGCAAACATTACACTTAAAGGGCTTCACTCCTGTCAGCGAGAGATGAGAGAGGCAGGGTTTCACATGGTGTCTGTAGTACGTTTCATAAAGGGAGGTTTTACAAGAGAAATTTAATTTAAGAACACTTTGGTAACTTTTCTCACACTGCTTATTTACCTTATGCTAAAAAAGAAGCGTCAATGTCGATGAAGCACTGTGTCTTTTGCTGTTTTAAAGTACTAAGGTAAATTACAAGTTGAATTGTTTTAATACTCACTCATTTCATTTTTAAAGCTAAGACTTCTACTAACTGCTTTGAAGACATTTTAGATACTTTGTAAAACTTTAATTTTAATTATAGCCTCAATTTGTTCCATTAAGGGAACTATGGATATTTTTTTTTGTACAACTCCCCCTTTTATCTGGAATTACACAGAGAGCACACAGTAAAAATTGATTGTGGGAAGTGGTGATGTAAAGGTTCCTCCAACTTTAATTTCAAACTTTTTAATTTGTCATCGTGTTGCGAACAAAATGCAAGAACCAGGCTTTGAGAGATAAGGTAATAATATTTTTAATCACAATGTGCCACTTGGATTCTAATCCTTTAATTATTCCACTTTAAATACAGTGGATTATGATATATTTAATAGTGTTCGTGACCTTTAAAGGATTTCAGTTTCTCAAATGTAATTAATGGAGGAAGATATTCAGAGACTTCTCAGCACTTGGTATAAAGTGAGCTCACCTGTATGTGTGTTGAGGTGGGACTTCAGCACCCCGGCTGATACAAAGGCTCGCCCACAGAGGTGACATCTGTATGGTTTCTCCCCTGTGTGGGAGCGCACATGCTGCTTCAGATGGCTGGACTTTTTGAAGCCCTTGTTACACCAACTGCATCTAAAAAAGAGGAACAAAAGGCCTATTATTGTTGCTGTTATTTACAGTACCACCTACAAGATGCCACATTTGATGATACAGTCATAACACATTGGGCTGATGGTAAATGTGGTTTATGTTTACTGGAAAGACAGACGTAGTTCTTCAACTGAACAAGCTGCACTTTCCAATTTATTTTCAATGTCAAATCTCTCACTCTTTATCTGTTCAGCAGTTTTTAACTCTCCTATTGAGGGCACAGTAGTACAGCATGCACACACGTGTTTAACATTTGTCAGACTGTGCTTCCTTCATAATTTTCGAACTAATCTGATTTCTTTAATGATTTTCTTCACAGCTCACAAACCAGAATGAAAGATTTCAAACATGTAAAATTCAAACTACACTAATGACCCATCTGCCTCTTTGTCAACACGAATCAAAAGAACAAAGTTTATGACCCTGGACAGCACTCATTGTAAACACCACTGCTTTTTGCTGACAGCCAAGTGTCTATAGTCCCCAAAGCAGCTGGCAGGTGAAATAAAGGTTTTGTTTGTTGTTCATTTGTTGCATGGGCAGGTATGGGCAAATGAGAATTATGCTTTGTGATGTTCTGAAACATTTTAAACTCATCTATGCTTTTGCGTTCTATGCTTTTAAAAGAAAGTTGGTAAGGATAGCTACTTTTTTTACTGGGAAAAATACATACGTCTGCATGTTTTTTTTCTTCCTGTAAACTTCGTTGATAAAGTTTCTGTAGGGCAAAAACCACGTCCATGTTTACCATTCACATTCACTAGACCTGTATAAATATTAAGCTAATGTCAGGGAGAAAAATATAGCATGTGAGAATAACAAATTGTTTTTGCTATTCCTCTCCATAGTTCCTCCTTGTCTGAGTGGTAAATCCTGACTCACAGGAAAACACTGAACAATGGATAACGCAGACGATGTACTGTTTTATATTTCACTCTAGTCAAACCCCCCTGCACTAATTATGGAAATTCATACTAATGTAAATGGGACTTCGTTTTTACCTTTTACAAAGTTGTTAAAAAGTTTTTGTGGGTCTGATTTATAGATATAACACTGATTACAACACCTTAGTTGCCTGGGTGTACACGAAAGCATCTCTGGGGCCTCTAAATGGTATCGCTTTATCCGGGGAAAAGTTTAAAATGAAAGATGCTGACAACAAAGACAGGTAACATTATTAAAGGCAGTCATTGAGAATGTTGTAAACAATGCCTTTTATTTCCCTGGGCTCTGTGTTTATGATACTGCCTATTGTTAATGTGCTTTAAACCCTGAAAAAGACTCTTTTGGATGTTAAAGAGCTCATGAACACAGTACATACACTGCAATGAGGGAAAACTAAAAGCCAGCAAACTGACAAACAGGAGTAAACAGTCCTGTGGTGCATCTCATATAACGGAGTTTCAAGGGGTAGTAGCTGGTAAGAGATCATAAAAACAATATGAAAACATTAGTTAAACTTCTTGGAAGTACTTGTGCATACTGGCACCTCATGGGCACCTCATGATTCACAGAGCTACAATGCAATTATAAAACCATTACTGATGCATCTTGAGCATCAACTGACTGTGTGATTACTGGTTACTTGTAAACTCACTTTTAACAGATGAATTAACTTGCAAAAAGTGCGGCCTTGTTGAGGTCCATTTTCCATTTCACTTCTATACCCTAGCTTGTAAACCAGGTGGTGCCAGTCGGATTGTATCTATCTGCAGTTTATCACACTCAGCCATCCTCACCAAAACTCAAGAAGTAACGTAGATTAGAACATAAACACAACGCAAATGTTCACTGTTCGATCCTACAACAGCAACCTTCACTAGGTGTGGGAGGCCTGTCAAGTTTCACAACAGGGGAGAATGCCAAAACAGAGTGCATTTACAATACTTTGCCAACAACTTATACTGTCAATATAACCCTCAAATGCATGCTGTAGTTCTTCCTCTCTACCTCTTTCTAATATTTCAGAACTATTATGGGAGTGTATGGGTCGGTCTTACAAAATTACTACAGGCAATCATGATGTCCACAATTGGGTTTTAAATGTATGATCTGCATCAAGACATAATCTTTCATGAGAGAACTATGATACATCTAAGAATCAATTTTTCCTCCACCTCTAAAGGTGTTCACGTCCAGAGACGGGAGAACCTGTTAGAAAGAAAACCTTTGCAGCACCCCTACGGCTCATCAGGCCAGAGTGCTGCGGTGCAATCAGGCCTAAATAGTGGAATGAATTCCACTCCTGAGTTACCCTTAGTTTGCTGCTCTTAAAGTATTCTGAGAGCACATTGAAAAAGATGCTCTGGTTTGATGATTCTTTGGCCTGAATGCCAAGTGCTTTGGTAAAAAAAAACCAGGTACTTTTCATGGCATGGTTACTACTATGTCTGCTGTGAGATGTGGCTGTGACAGCATCAAGCCATGAGGTGGCTTGGTGATTGGTGGGAAGTGGGGGGACAATGAACAGAGCATAAATAACATCAGAACTGGCCAAGATTCACTTTTCAGTACAACCTGAATCACTAAGGCAAGACGACAGGAGCATTGTGAGAAAGTCACTGTGCCCACCCAAATTCTGGACTAACATCACAGTTCACTCCTCTATCCATTCTGACAGAGTTTAAAAGGACCTGTAAGAACGAAAGATAGAAACTGCCTTTGGGAAATGCAGGTGTGATGAATGGCAGAGGAAGAACCAGAAGACTTGACACTCTAATTACCACTACTGTTGCTTTTACAAAGGGTTGGATTTTCAAAAGCCAAAGAGGTTGGAGTATTTTCTACAGCCACTTGCACAGGGATTTACAGGCATGGACACACACACGAGAAATAACTCAGAAGTAAACCTGTATGCTCTCTTGCTGTTGTCCTCGCTGTCATCTTGGTATTCCTGTGTTTCAGTGGTCAGCTGGAGCTCATCCTGACTGCTCTGCTGGAGGAGCCCATTCGTCTAGAAACAAATCAACAAAATAAACTCAGCTTAATGAAGACAGAAATACAGTTTACAAGGACATTACTGATTTCAAGTATTTTGTGTTTGATTTAAATATGTCTTCAAATCAAAAGATGGAAATTTTGGGAAATGTTATGTATATAAATAAACAATTTCACTTTCATATCATGCAATAAAACCTCACTTCATGATTTGCTGATTCATAAACTACTTATATTTGTTATTGGAGGTGGTGGTTAGAAGTAAGACCGAAATGTAAAGAAAAAAAGGAGAATGAAATAAAAAACACAACCAGCTAGCCAGTATACTACTTTATCAATGATGAAGCCAGGCCATTAATTCAGCAAATCTTTTTATCAGTCAGTAAATTAACTCTATCTATATTCAAGTGCACTGAATTTCCATTATAACTGCAAGACGATCAATTCTTGTACCATCAATATGCAAATCTATGCAGCTACTTGCTCCAAAATTTGATCTAATTCTCACCTCTAAAAGGACGCCTGTGGTGCAAATTCTGAAATCAGTGTTTAATATTAATTCTTAAGATAATTTTGATGCTGTGAATACATCTGCTTAGGTAGGTAAGGGGTAAGGGCACATGTGGAGACCCAGGACTCACCACCTCAGCACTGGGAACATGGAGCAGATTCGGGGGGTGGTAGCTGGAAGACAAGGCCTGAGACTCCAGGGTACTGGAGTCCTGCAGCTGCTGGACGGTGGAGAACTGGGACTGATTGTAGCTCGATTCGGTGATGGTGAAGCCTGGAGGGAGTCAGCGGAGGATAATCAGTCTCTTGAGTTATGGATCGGATTTAATGGTACTAGCACTGGCTGACTGAAATACTGCATTTACAAGGAGCTGGGAAATAAAATGGCTATTGCAAAGCAGTTTTTGGCTAATAAAGTTTGGAATTGCACATATAAATGGGAGATACTGTAATGCAGTTATAAGCAATGGATGATACAAAATAAAAACTCTAACCCTGACCTAAACGAGGCCTGATGAGACAGCATTTACCAGCAAAAGTGGATCTACAACTCAGAACTAATGCAGTTCAAAAGTCAATAAGACACAAATCTTTCTCCCAGCAAGAACAATAATTGGCACCCACAAAAATTAGGTGCACGTGCGTGTTTATCACACTTCTGCACAACACAGCAAAACAGCAGGCAGAAATTTGGCCCGCCGGCAGGGAGGATAGGTTTAATTGATTTTAAATGACTAACCTTTAAGCGCAATGCCATCTTCATTTAAACCTTTCACTAATGACACTGACCACTGACCAACAGAGGGATTACAGCCTGCAGCACAAAGATGCTTAATGATGTAGAGCACTGGGTCTGTTATTGCAGGAAATCTCTGGGTAAACTATGAAAGCCAACAAGTAGCTAGTTTTTCGATCAAATATCTCTCCTTTAGTGTCTAAATTTATCATTTTATCTGCTCCTTCCCAAGTGATTATGTGTGATAATAATAAAACTTGATAATTAGGTAGTTTTGGAGGAAAGAACCAGAAGAAGGATTCAGACCATATTTCACTTTGAAGGTCATCCCCTATTCAGTGTTTTAGTAGTCTAACACTGTGTTGACAGAGCTGTTCAAGAAGCCGACATGCTCCACAGAATGATTTAAAGGGTCTTTTGCACCCAGAGGCAGTACAACATTCATAATGCTGTCTGTTGTAAGCTGTCTGACCTGTATATCTCTAACAAGTTGTTATTGTGCATGAGATACCAAACTAGTTTCCACTAAGGTGATTCAAAGTTATTGCATCACATTCATTGGCAGACACTTCTGTCCACAGCAGCTTATAATAAATGCATTCAAATAGATTATTTATCTAAGAGCTTATATGTGGGTTGAAAATACGAAAACTATTCTTTGAAATTCTGTGTTTCCACATTCAGTCTAAATCTGACTGACAGGCTGTTTTTATACAGTTGAAATTTATTAAACATTTCAAAGTGGATGATTTTAAATTTCTAACACATTCAGATTGTGTCTACAACTAAATATTTCAGAACAAAAGTAACCACTGAATAATGCACAAAGGAAAACAGTCCAAAATGTTAGCAGTTTGGCAGTCTGGTCATTCATTATTCAGAACATTCTGTGGCTATTTAAGAGCTACTAATTTTGCTGCAGACCCACTATGTGAACCTCATACAAAGCACAGCATGTGCACATGTAAAGTGCAGCAATTTACAAAGCCAGACTCTGAGATGACTGTTGTTAACAAAGAAAGTAAGTAACAATTTACCAAACAATACATAAAACCTCAGCATGCATCGACATGTCACTAACAATTACAAAATAATGCACTATACACGGCAGTGGTATACTGGGAGTTAAAATATGATTAGCTATTCAAGTGTCCTCTTGTTGAGGCACGTGTTTTGTGCCCATGAAACTTTGATGGTACTCGATGCCGTATGGCCTCGTCTCTAAAATGATGAAATTCCAGGTCTTGTCTGAGCAGATAAAAAGGCTGTAGTGCCTCCTGAGAGAATGGAAAAGGTAGATCTGCCTGACAGATGTTTGCTGTCAATGTACAACACTGGCCATTATTGTGATTCCACAGAATCCAGGCTGCCAACAATAACAGTCAGTTATGCCAACTGGCTGGGACCTGTGGTGGGAACTTGCTGAGTTAGTCGGTGGGAGTAAAGGAGCAACCATATGTTTGAGAGCACTCCACTGGATTACGAGTTATGCAAAGTAGAGGGAAGAAAGAATGGAGATAGTGCATGCACCATCTGTGAAAAGTTCTTGTATCTCTATGACTAAATTAACGGTTGTGAGAATTTCAGTAAGTATGGCTTCACCCCACAACCAACAGCTGCTGTCTTCTTTGACAGATGAGGCTGACAGAAACTTTATTCTATCTTTACTGATTTTGTTTGAATTGATTTCTTTTTAATGATAATCTACAGTGAAAGATTTCATTACAAAGGTGGTTTCTTGAGGGCAACATTTGCATACTGCACAATAAACACTGCAGGGTAATTACTGGAAAGATAATGACTCATTGTCTGTTCACTTTTCAATCAGAAGACATATGTCTGGAATAACAGTACACAAGGATTTTCTACTTATTGGTCATACATAGGCACACACTCAATTGTGTATTTTCATGCATCACAGGCACAATAGTTTAAAAAAACAATACTGCGGGGGAAAAACCAGATGAAGATGCTTGCATGAGTGAAATTGGTAAGACAGAAAGTTTGTGTTTTTGTACCTTGTGTTAGAGCTTGCTGGTCAAAGGCAGGCTGAGGAAGTGCTGGTGTCTCAAACTGGCTGATATTCTGTGGCAAAGCATGTTGGGTCGTCACATACGAATCTGCCATCACAGAGAAACAAATGCACAGCAATACAACAGGTTAGTCTGGTACTCACAAAAAGAAAGATTGATAGAGAGGATATTTACATTTTTCTACGTCTAGGTTAAGTTAAAGGGACACTTGAGGAAACGTCAACCTGGATACTGTTGCCCATGTTTTTTTTGTCTAAGTGACTAATTAAGGACAGCAATTTTGAAACTGGTCCAGTATTGAGCGAGAGTGCTACAGCCTGCAGCGGTGAAACAGGCTGCAATAAATCCTCTGGGGCAATTACACACTGTCAATGTTCGTCCGCTACTGATACAATTTCAAAATTGTTTCTCTTATTGATTACTAATACACAAAACACAAGAAAATAGGGTTCAGGTAGGAAAATACCAACGTTTCACTCTAAAATGCACTATGGATTTAAAGTCTACTTGACCAGTACATTACTTTATGTGACTGCTCGGCTCTTGTTGTTATTTCTGTTTCCATCGTTTATGGTATTTGCCTAATGCAATGCCATGGGACACTACATCCATATGAGCAGTGCCTCACATGTGGAAATTCCTTAAAGTAACTACACAATTCATCATGGCTTTCATCATCAGAGTCATGGAAACTGTGCAAATTAAGAAGAGGTTCATGATAAAAGTATATAAAAATACTTGTATTACTGTGGAAAGAAATGGGGGTGACATTAGGTGTAGCTTCATTGCTGTAGGTGCTGCTTTTGGGAACAATATGACAATACTGTATTCTATGGGCTTGTCTCTTCTGTTATATTTTAACAATGTACTACATTTGTATGGAGGGTAAATTGCAGGCTATGCACTATTAAAATGTCATTAAATATAGAGAGGTGAGGTCAAGAGTACTGAACCTGACCACAAGACATGCATTTTAAAACTGAGATAGTTTTAGAAAAGCACATATCCAACATCTTTCTGCCATTACTTTTTTTTGCTTCTTTTAGTAAATATCTGGTTGACTTTTCAACAACAAATGTTAACAACTGATCCATACAGATGTTCTCGCCCTGTACCTGATAGGCCTGTTCAGTTATCTATCTATGATGTGCCACTCCTGGCCCCCCATTGTATCCCCTCTACTGCTTACCTTCTCCTTGTACAAGTGGTTGGTCAGTCAAGGGTGCCTCCAATGTCACTTGCTGACTTCCATTCACAACTTCTGTCTGGCCCAGTCCCAGCATACTTTGCTGCTCTGCTGATGTAGCAGGTGGTTGCTGGAGGGAATCTCCCTCTATTTCCACCTGCATATCATGGGCCACTGTGCCCCCTCCCAGTGGATCATCTGTTGACTGGGGCTGCAGCTGCTGGGCCAGTTCATACCTAGTGTGGCAAAGTCAAGAAAGGCAGGAGCTTAGATTATCATACTTATGTGTATATTATATTTTTACCACTACATGCTTGTCACTGCATGTCTCATGCTCCTTCATGTCAAAAAGTGTACAAAAGAACAAACAAATGCAACCATGAACAAACACGCTGACAAAACCCAAACCTGTGTGTCTTCATGTGCTTCCTGCAGTTGGGTGATGACTTGAAGGTCTTCTGGCAGTAGGGGCACATGTAAGGTCGCAGGTCACTGTGGGTGGTCATGTGGCGTCGCAGACTGCCGCTGGTGGTGAACGTTGTGTCGCACATCAGGCACTTGTACGCCTTTAGGCCTGAGTGGGTCCTGATATGAG
>JAPZEB010000025.1:21368168-21383169 GCA_029783705.1 Chaetodon striatus | reverse complement strand
CGCCTTTAGGCCTTAGTGGGTCCTGATATGAGCCTTGAGGACACCTGAGGAGGCGAAACCCCGACTGCACTGCACACACTTGTACGGCCTTTCTCCCGTATGAGACCTTGGAATGATAAAATGATAGCAACTCTTACACACAGCAATGTAGTTTCAATATTTAGTTTAAAGTGGGAGACAAAGTATACAGCAGTAGCATATTATTAAAACATGTGAAGTGATTTGAAGTGTGGTAATATTATGTAGAGTATAACAAAATGAACATAAAACATTGTTATCTCTTCAGAGCAAGGTGGAAAGTTACTATGCATGGCTGGTGTGACCTGTCAGGACACTTTGTGAGTCAAATTCACTAACATTTTATTTAAGCATTGCCGTTCCAGGTTTATCAGGAAATCATGGGAACTGTCGCTAGTGACAGATACGGATCCTCTGTTCGAGATTCGAGCCATTAATCTAAACCTGTTAACAACAAAGGCGAATGAGGAGGCGCGGCCATCTGCGAAGATGACAGCACCATTATTGAGAATACCTCTCAATATTGAAAGGAAGACAAATGCTGTAAGTCCTAGTCATAATGCATGGGATAGAAGGCTCAATGGAGGTACATAGATAAGAGAATGTAATTGATTGGGCTATTTATCATTCTTATTGCTGCTGTTTCAATATCCTGTTTCAACTGACAGGGGTATTTTTAAAAGTTACTTTAACAAAGTCCATGTCATGTTCATCATGTCAGGTATCAAAATAGGCCAGTGATGTTAAGGTAGATGTCTCATAAGAACCTTTAAATACACCATCAAATTTTCAATAATAAGAGAACATTAATAGGCTGATTTGATGAACACCCCCCAACTGCTTCTCCTCTATCCACCAACTACTCTACTCTTTATCCTCACCCTCTCCTGTTTTGCTTCAATTTCATCCTACCTTCCTTAATACTATCTTAATATGTAAAACCCATAACCTAAAGTAAACTTGCCAACTTTAGCATAGAGCCTCTTTGAACAAATATTCAGACTGAAAACAAGCTAAAAAATGTAATGTGGGTTGGGGAGGGGGGCAGGCAAATGACATGCAGCAAAGGGCTGCAAACAGGGGTCTAGCCCGGGCTGCTGCAGCGAGGACAAAGCCTCTGTATGTGGGGCGCCTGCTTTAACCATTAAGCCACTGACGCCCTGCATTTAAGACGTTTTAATGCTTTTTAAGGGTCTTTTTAGGACCTTGCAGACAGCCTGGATATAGGTGAATCCATTCTCTGTTAGACACCGGTGGACAGGGACACCCAAACAATAAACTTTCTTCCTCTTGGCCATATATTTAAATAGAAATTTTGGTCTGAGAGTGGTGGAAAGGTGTAATCACAATCAGTGGGTTCATCCTCTGGGGACCAGAAATGAACACAAAAACATGAGTTGTCATCAGGGATGGCTACTTTGAATGGTTGAAGTCATACTTGTTAAACAGAACCAGTCAGTGGCTGTTGGTAATGCCTCTTTTTGGTGGCCCTACTGATTTCTGGTGTTCCCCAAGGCTCAGTTCTTGGGCCCCTTTTGTTCTCTGTATAAATGCCTCCCTTTAGTCACATTATCCACTAACACAACTTTCAGTACCGCTGTACCACCTAGAATTCTGTCTCTCAGAAAATAATTTTATTTCATATCATGTACATTAGGAAATTTATCAACTATCACCAGATTATTCAGAAAATACTTGAACTGGCACCTAGAGTCGTGCTGCTTCAACCTTTTCACATTCTGTGCTGGATGTACAAAATTATAAAGGAGCTTTACCTGACATGCTGTTTCAGATGGCTTGATTTCTTGTAGGCCTTGCTACAGAACTGGCACTTGTATGGCCGGTCACTGCCCACCACTTCAAGGTATTGTTGGAAAGCCAAGCGAGGATTTTGGGATGGGATGAGGCCTGTTAGGCAACACATGAACAAGCAACATGTGTTCCATTTAAAAAGACATTTCATTTCTGTGCAGAGCCACGCAGCACACATGAAGTAACACAAAGGAAAGAAAGCAGCTGAAAAATGCATTCAACTTAATCCCAAGGAAAACTGAAAACTATGTGTGTACAATCCTGAACACAGCTGCAACCAAACCCCATGTGTTTACACGTGTGTCTGTCATCACGTGGTCTTACCAAAGTCAGTGATGAGGATGGGTTCCTGCAAGGGGATGTCAGGCAGAGGTAGGTTACTCTTGGACACTTTGGCTTTGTTGGTTTTTCGGGGAAACTTGTGCTTCTTCTGCTGCAAGCTTTTGAAGTGAGAAGCAATGTGTGTTTTCCTGTGGCCTGATGTACGAAAGATCTTGTCACAGTGAGGGCAGGGGAAAGGACGTACACCTGGGAAAAGCAGGGAGAAACGGCACTTTTGGAGAATTAGTATTTAGAGAATTAGACTGATTCTGACATATGTACTTCCATAGAAACGTAAAAAAGATTTCAAAAATAAGCTACATATTACGCAACTTATATCAAAATCCACTATCCCTAAGCCAATCTAAATAAATATGAAACTCACACATAAACAAAAAATGTAAGCAAGCTCATATAGTTTTATTTAATTTTTGTCTACAAAAGGTTACAAAGCCTTTTAGTTAGCAGGAGACAGTTTCTATGAAACCAAATTACAGTACATGGAAAAGTGACAACAATATGAAACTGTATAAGCACAAAGTCTTTGAGAAATACAGCTGAGAACAAATCTATCAAGAGCCTTAGCTTAGAGCTAACACATAACCAAAGCTAAAGTAAACACCTAACAAAGACAGTGCTATTACATAGCGATTCAAGACAAAAACTAATGCACAGATGCACATAATAATTTAACTGTTACAGTTCTGTTTATTCACACTAATGCTGACATTTCATGTCCAGAGGATAATTCTTTAAGGTAGTTTCTTTATAAGAAGCAAACACAGAATGATTGCAAACACGAGTGCAAATGATGGCTCTAGCTGTAGCAGCAGCACTATATTTACACAGGTCCAGCTTTTGTCATTTGCTGCATAATTTATCATAACATAGCTAAATACTGAATGATAGAGGCTGCCAGGAAACTGAAAACATTATGCTGAAAGCTCATAAATGTCTCCATTTAGTTATGTGTATACTGATAATGTTGGCCATAGACTGTATATAAAGATGGACGACATGAAAGCTCCTCAAAAGTGAAGCCAAAACATCCCTATCATCCCCTAGAGGCTGGCTGCAGGTCATAAATCCCACCCCCTCCATGTTAGCAGATGGGACATAGGCCAAACTAAAATATTAAAGTGCACATAAAATAAATATTCCCAAAGATGGTTTCAGTAACTTTAAGTAGTTTTCATCACACTACTGTATGTTTGTTTTTCTAATAAGTTTGGTTTTCATTTATTATTTGAGGCTATAAAAAGGGGTCTGACATTATGATTGACAGGTTTATGTCAATCAGCGTGCTGGTGATCAACGGCACTGTTCACGAATGGGTGTGTAAGTGGAAACTTAATGGTGCGGCTCCACTTTTTAGACGCGACTGCACAGACTCTGGCTCCAAATAACTAACAGCTGAAATACATGGGCATGGACGTGACGGGTCATGATTACTGATTACTGCCAGCTTTACCGCCAGCTTTTCTGTGTGTGTACAGAGTTTTGCCAAGTGACAATGCAATTGGTTATGGAGGGTTTGGAAGCGTATAGACTATATTAACTTGTACTGAATTAATTAACTGGATCGTTTCAACAATACACTGACTTGACTGATTTATCATAATGTGAAATGTAAAAACACCCACAAGGTTGCTCTGCTTCATCGCATAGCCTCTGGTACAATGAGGTATTCATTTCAATCATTTTTAAACAGACTGTACTAGTTTTTTACACAGTTCTATGTATTTTTTTTTCCTGTTAGAGGGCTGCCGAGCTGCACAGAGAGAATACATATATACTGGCCTCATAAATATAATAAAGTAGCATTGAGCAGCATGGTGCCCTCACAGGCAAGTGCAGCTTCCTCGGTCAGTGTAGCAGCTTCAGTTGGTTACAATGCAACAGACGTGCCGCACCACAACCGTGTCCCATGTATTTTGGCTATGAGATGGCTGCACCGTATTCAGAAAATGTTTGCGTCATTTTAGTACAGTGGGAAGTGGAGCTGCGTTGTCCATCTTCATATACAATCTCCAAAGCTGGCATACAAATGTAACATAAGGAATAAGCTAATAAAGTTAAAAAAAGTATGTTCAAATTTTTAACTTAGTTTGGCTTTAAACGTAACCCTTTCATGAAGTGGACCTGCTTCTCACCTGTATGCAGACGCATGTGTACTTTCATGCTACCAGAAGTGGAGAAGCACTTGAGACAGCACTGGCACTCAAAGGCCTTGATGCCCGTGTGCGTTTTCATATGTGCTGTGAGGGTACTCTTGACAGCAAAAGCTCTGAAGCACTGTTTGCACTTGAAAGGCTTCTCGTGAGTGTGGATGCGGATGTGGCGGACGAGGTCGCTGGGTTTCTTGAACTCCTTGGAGCAGTATGGGCAGCCATGCCAGCGAACGCCATTCTCCTCCCTGATGGAGCCTGGAAAGGAAGGCAGAGTGAAGCAGCTGTACAGTGCTTCTGTCAGCTGATAGCTTCGGTGCTGCAACTGAAAGATGTTTTCATTAAGAATGAATCTATTATCTTTGTAAGTCATTAAAAACAATATGACAGATTTTCCTATTTACTTTGAACAGCGGCCAGTGAATAGAGAAATCATTTTAATTATATGAATGCAGATAAGACCAGCAAATCTTCTAAAAGTATTTATCACACTACACATGTTTAGTATATTTACTTAGTAAATAATTGAACTGATTAATCAGTTATATAAATGATGACTGCCAGATTATTTTGTGCCTTACAGAGTAGTCTTTTTCTGCAACATGGTTTACATTTGCACATTTCCCAAAGAGAAGTGTGTCAATTATTTCACTGAAATGCAGCACCAAACCTATTTAGCTTCAACACCATTTCATAAGGAGCCAAAATGTCATTGGATGTTACTGAGCTTGTCATTATTGTTGTGATATAATGCTTGTGTAAATGTTCTGTAATATAACTCCTACCTGGCATTTGTATAGGTTTCTTGAAAATGCTCCTTTTCTTCTCCCTGGCCGGTTTGTCAGGACCTTGTACTTTCTTGCTTTCTACGGCGGTGCCCTCAGTGGTCTGGTTCTGTGGCTCTCTGGTGGTGGCATCACTCTGAGGCTGGACCACACTCAGCCCGCTGTTCTCCAGAGCTTGCTATACAAACAGAACAGAAATCTGCTCAAACACAACAGCTTCAAAATGCCTTCCTGTGCAACAAACTACAGATACAAAAAAATGTTTTCTCAATTTCAAAAATACTACAACGAATTATGTAAAGAACTATCCCTAGGATATATTTGAGAATTTTAGGTTTTGCTTGAAATAATATGGCAAATACTGACAAAATATTGGTCAAAAAATACCAGAGCCAAAGCTCATTGATGATCACATCTGTTTGTGTTGAAAGCAGAGGATTTATTCATCTCTCCAGGAGAAATTATTCATACAATTCCTGGTACAAATTAATTATTATACTGTCTCCTTTCCCCTGGTTGACACATGCCTCCATCACTGCCAAAACACTGCCACTCAGTCACCAAAAGAAAGCAGCTTCACAGAGAATTTCATTTGGTTTCAAACAAGAATTTCAGGGACTTTTTGGTGAGTCTACAGAAAACTTTCCTCTTCTCATCTCCTTCACTGTGTCCAAATATATTCCCACAGGAGGTCCTCCCATTTCCATACAAATCGTTTCCACATAAATGGTTCCACTAATTTTTTGAAGTCTTACCTGACAGTTGCTGAGTGGTGTGCATGCATATGTGTATGTGTGTGTGTAGCCGTGCATATATGTTTGTGTGCTCCTATGCCTAATTGCTTGCCTCTCACACACACAGGAAGACAAAGAGAATTTTCTAAATAAGGTCTTTTTGACAATCCTCACGTCTTCAAGAGTGCATGCCACACAGAGGGGACTGAGCTGAAGTGGTGCACTCGTTAAAAGTGAAGCTTTAAGATTGATATCAAATCATATACTGTGGCTCAGGTGTGAGGCAGTCAGTTTACCCTGAGGCCCTGAGTACTCCTGAGACTTGTTCTGATCATCTAATTTATTTAGTACGGGTGAATGTCCTTTGCTCTTTTCACCTGCAGGATGTCCTGGTTGATGGCAGTTTCCATGGCAATAGCTGGCTCTGGTGGTTGGGGCTGAGGTGTCTCCCCGCTGACCTGTTCAGACAGCTCTAGAAGTTGCTGGATGACATCTGTCACCCCCTCGCCGCCCTCTGACCCCCCAGGGGCCTGACCTGTCGTCTCAGGCTCCTAAGGGAGAAGAAGAGGGGGGGAAGCGGAGCGAGAAGGAGGGAAGAAGGAAGACGAGGAGCAATTTGACAAATGGCTTTTTAAAAGATCAGGACGGGCAGCAATTTGAAAGCTGACTAATTTTTAGCGAGGGCTCCCTGGAGCATGAAATTAACCGAGTATTGGGTATTATTGAACAAAATGTTAATCAGTGACTACATCTGTGTGAATCATGGCCACTTTCAGTTATCATGCATCATGCCAAAAAAGCATGAAATAAATACAGACAGTGGCTATAGGTACGTACAGTATGTAAAGGTTAGTTTGTCAAAGGATAATTGGCATGGAGCATTTTAACATTGGTTGGACTCAGCACTTTTCTTGTTCAACATTCTGCTCCCCTTTGCCCCGTCACATGTACCTGGTGGCCTTCTTTTTTTTTGACCCTCACACAGCCTGAGTCCACCGCTACATATTACCAACACTGAACTGCAAACAGCAACTGAAACTGGACTTTTAAATGCATGTGAACAGCTTAGTCCGACTTAAATTGAACTATCCGTAGCTTGACTAACACATCTAGATAATTCAATTGGAAATTGGACTATTGCTGCATGTATCCACTTAGTCTGACCGGAGTCGGACTCGGCGTTCTGCACATGCACCACTTTTTCTTTTGTGGGCTTTCACCCAGAATAAGAAGGAGATGACGTAGCAGCAGTTCAGTATATACCAGTACAGTAATCCCCGAAAAACAAACAAACACCATGGCGACCGAGAAGCAGAAGATGCACTTCTGGACGGACGAGGAAACTACATTCATTTTGTCATTCGTCGTTAGCTTCCTCTTCGGGTCAACCGGAACTAGTTCAATACACACTATATTAAAAAGGACACAGAGCCGCCTATCGAGGCAGAGTCAGGCGTACTTGGTCAGTGATTAGATTTTCTCTTCTTCATGTAAACTCAGACAAGACGAGAAGTCCGACCTGACTGATTAGAGCTATGAGCTTAGCTTGACTACTGCGTGCATGTAAATGTACTGAATGTTGACATGTTATTTCAATTGTTGTAAACAAGAAAGGCCATTATTGTCTGAGAAAAGTGTCATGCTCTGTGCTGCATTTTAGACAGTATGCCAAGTCAAATTTGCTTGATTTTTTGGCAGAGTGCTTTTAGTGCGAATGAAGCTTTTTAGACAAAGGGAAATGGTGGAAGTACTGAAACGCCTATGGGAAAAAGTAACCAGCATCATTACCGATAAGAAGAACATTAGGAAGCAAGGATTTGTAAGAATATACAGTAAGACAAAGGCTCCTAACGATCATGACAGTAGAGTTGTTTGCAGTAAATAAAGCAACTAATAGAAAACATGTCAGAAATATTGTTTTTTTTAATATGTCAAATCAAATATAGTCACATATTTAACCTAGATAATCTCTCTGTTATGATAAAGTATACCAGCAGTTTCCGAGAATAAGTGTATTTAAAAGATTAACCTCATTTACCAGCGTCAAAATATTTAACATACTCGAATATATAAGTGGATGCTGATTAGGTGTAACAGTCTTTGTGTTCAGCATACTGTTCTCTTACTGGAGTGCTGGAGGGAACCTCGATCACAGAGATGTGCATCTTGCTGATGTGGGCATTCAGGCTGCCCAGCTTCTTGAACACACAGCTGCAGTCCATACATGGGAACAGCGGTACGCCTTTAGTCTGTAAGAGAACATAAAACACATACGGGACATTATCCCTGTATAAGCTGTATCTTTTTTGCCAGCGACTCATTCTGGTTACCGAAAGTCTTGAAAATATCGTGTATCAGCGAGAAATGTATCATGATTTCATCTCCACCTATTACAGCGAATGGAGGTTGTGGCGTTAAACCGTTAAAGTATCTGGACAGGGATGCAGATTTCAGTCGGTAGAACTCAGCTGATATCCCTACTTTTACCACTAAAGAAATTATTCAGTTACAAGGACTGGGAGATTAGACTGGCTACTATCTATAAAATAAGCTTTATCCAGATTCTGAATTTCAATTTCACACAGGGATTAGCTGAAACTATAATACGCATATCAACTTAAACATGAAAAGATACTGGATTTGGTCTTTCTTCAGTTATGCAGAGAATGAGCAAGTGTCAAAGCTACATAATATGTCTCAAGTAGGGAAAACGCTTTAGGTTGTAGTTGTAAATAGTGGATGCCAGACATAAAATTCTCTCTTTGCTCTTGTTAGTGGTCTCGGTATGAAGAGCTGCTATATCAATGTATACAGTTTTATAAAGAAATAGAGGTTAAATAGATATATTTGCCCTTTTCTTGGTATTTTGTTTTTCAGTAGTTGAGCAGACAACTGGTATTTACGACTCTGCTGGTGAGTCAAATACCACTTCCTGTTATTAACTTGAGAACCACTCAAGAGTGTGTGCTTTCATTTACAGTTAATGACGAGTACTTACACCCCTTGGAGTCATTTATCATGATCTATAATAACACACAGTATGTAGGAGAAGGAAACTGTTCATTTGTGAATATCACCACCTGATGGCTCCTGATTTATTGTATCACGATGTGGATAATGCAAAGCAGGCGTGCACTTATACATGCTATCCCTCTTAAAGGGATACTCTGCCTATTTTTGCTGGGTTTGCGCAACCGTAGTGTAGAGAGCACGTGCAGATGAACAGTGTTAAGGCACCAGCTCTCAGAGCTTCCTGTAATACTGGTAGGTGTCAGTAGTGTTGAGCACAGATCGGTCCATCACTGAATCTGAAATAGGAAGCAGTGTTGACTTTTATTTCTAAAAAAACAGTGGAGTTTGTTGAGTTTGCCTTGTGGGTAGCTAACCTCCAAAGCAGGGGACATCTGACTGGTTTTAAAGTTTCGACTTACTTAGGAGCATCTTAGAAATTGAGCAGGGATGAGTAGGATGCTGATGTAAGAGAGGGGAGCGGGAAAATTGAACCACTGACATCTATGACAAAAATGACAGCAAGTGGTGGGTGGAAAACAAAAGCTTTAAATGATGCTACTTGTCAAAAACTGAAAAGGAGTGTGGGCACAGTAAGAAAAAACCCAAGCAAGTGTGAATGTTGAGTGTGCCGCAAAAAAAGAAAAAGAAAAAAAAAAAAACTTGAGGGACGTTGATTGCATTTCCATGAGAGGCAAACCCCTGGTGAAGTGGAGGATAAGTCAGGGGGCACAGATTGTTTACATGAAATGAAGGAAGTCTGTGAAGAAAGGTGGCTGAACTAAGAAGAGATGTATCTGAAGTATGTTTGTGAGATTGTGAGGGCATATGAAGGAGCTCCAGTAAGGTGTTATCACCGTCATGATGACGGGTGTGTGGCAGCGGGGTTAAGGATAAGTGTGTAGATTAGAACATATGGGAGAGATAGGTGATTTCTCTCTGAGCCAATACGTGCTTTCACTGTAGTGAAAGTCATTAAATGGGAGCAAAGGACTTCAAAAGAGGGAAGAGAGATGGAATGGATAAAACGAAACGTCAGCAAAGGTTAAAATGGCAGCAATGGCAAAAAAGTCAGGACATAAATCAGGTCTGTGGGGAAAGGAGCGGAGGATGACGTAAATCATTAGGTGAAGCATATTTGGTGGCGGATGCAACATGGTATATTTGGAGACAAGGGCTATTAGAAAGAGAGAGTTTTTTGTTTTTAGGAAATTAAATGCAATTGCTGGGGTCATTTTATTAGAGAGGGGATAGAGTTATAGTTGAGGGTTTTTTTTAAACTTTAGAAACTTAGATTAAAAATCCAAGCCCACAGTCTTAGTAATGCTAATGCTTTATACTATTGTTAACCCCCATAAAATCATCAGAAAATCTAAGTGTGCTTACTCATGGCTAAATGTGAAGGCTTTGCGCTAAACAGTTCAAAACGTCTTCAAATGTGAATTGTTCGTATGTTAGATATAAAGGACTTGTAGTTGAAGTTCAAGCACTCAAAGCAGTTGAAGTGTCAGTTGAAGTGTAACCGAAAGCAGATGGTGTTGGTAGATTTATATTCTGCTGCTGATTTACGCCATTTATTATGTCATTTATGTGCAGACAGTGTTACTGACTCAACATGCCTACACACTACATGACCAAACACTTCAGTGGATTTTCCATAATGATTTTACTCCCCTGGGTCCCGAGTATGCATCTGCTCATGAAATGTATTGCGGATAACGTCGCCTGACCATTATTTATTCATAAAGTCAGTCAATCATAAGGACAAACTCTATCTGGAACGGGAAAGCTGAAGGACACTTGTGAAAATTAGATGCATTATTCAAATGGTCCTGCTGTTTGGCTTTTCAGAAGTAATTCAATCAACTGGCCCCATCATGGGCTTTTAGCAAGGAATACACAATGATGGTTACAAGTGAGAGAAAATAAATCCACGCTTCAGTTAGTTCTAACCTACTTTTGTTATAAAAGACAAGGAGAGAGTGTAAGAAAGGATATTTGAACAATCCTGTAAAGCAAATGAAGGTGTTGCATTTAAATTACACTTAAAAACACGTTTTCTTTGAGCAATACAGCGTACAGTATGTGACCTCATGTATTGGGACCCACTGCACCTCCACTATTACAGATCATTGTGCTGCTTTACTGTCACACTGCTAGAAAGCTGATCCAATTCAGACAGCGGCCACATTACTGGAAGCAGTCATCAACTACACTGGGAGCGTCTCCCACCTCTGTCACTTCACCTGTTTGTTGGCACTGGTAACAAACACTAGAAAAGGACATCAACACTCATTATCTGTCAACACGGACATCTAGAAACTGAAGGAAGACTTTGATGTGCACAATTCTTTCAACCCCTTAACCACAGCTTGGATCTAAGAGGAAGTGACGTCAGTGACAGAGCATCATTAGAGGCCAAAGTCCAGGCTAAATGAGGATGGATAAATCAGCAAGGCTCTTTAAGATTGGCTGCTGTGTCTCTACAAGTCTCTACAAAGGAGACAAACCAAAAGACGAACAACAAAAACTGCAATTTCACCTCATTGCCTTCCCAGCAGACAAACAATGTTATGACAAGGTGTCCTGTTGCATGGAATATAACAAGCTGTGAGCCAGAGGGCAGGCAATTTAGTGTGTGAGTGAAGGAGGTGTACAAAAAGAAATTGAAATATTTTGGAGAACAACCAGAATTTTAAAAAGGATACGGAATTTCCAAAACCTGGTAAACAGCATATTAGACATTAAAAACAGCTCCTCAAGTCCATAAACCAGTTACCAGTCTTGGCTCTCTATAGGCTATTTAGTTTTTAGTTTCCAGCTCTCCTCCTGCAACCAAACCACAAACACTGAAGCAAACATCTCAAGTGAAAAGCACTAGCTGCTCATTGAGCTCAGACATTCTATACACAACTGAAACACTACAAGATCATTGTCTTCTACAAAATTTTCTATCTTTAAGTCAGTGAAATTAGAAGAAATATTATGCTGGTAGCGGCTAATGCAGCCTTAAGCTGTACGCCTCAAGCAGAGATTAGGAGCGAGCTGCAGAGGTCACAGAGCTCACCTATGTCTAACTCCACAATACCAGATCTTTTTCTTTTTCAAACTTTTTAAACTGACAGCAACTCAAGAGACAGAACTTGATGCAATTTATCAGGCTTCTCACAGCTCCCTCTGGAGCCACAAAAGGCTTTGTACAACTTTTTTCACATATGCAGTAGTACTCTTTGAGAACTATTAACAGTCTTTGATGTCTAAAATCAGTGGAGTTACCTTTGAAAATGACTTCAATGTTGTTTTTTGCTTCAAAAATGTTCTCTAATTAGTCAAATACAGTGGAAAAAGCTGATTGTGATCACGCATGTGTGGATCATATTGATCACGATAAGCAGGTAATTATTGTAACTGATTTCTTTTTCTTTATTCTCATGCAGATTACTATCTAATTGGCATAAAGTATTGAAACAGACAGCTCTGTTATTTACTGAATTTTACTGACTGTTTCAAAATACAGTACAGCTGTTTCATTATGGGGCCATTACATGACCAGGCAGGCTATCATTATGCCAGTTTCAACCACAGGTGCTTTCCCCATGTGCATTTTTTTCTGTCTCTATCAATAGTACCCATGACTAGCAGTCTTAGGCCTCTAAGACAATGTGTTTTTCATTGAGGGAAAGTGACTTTCATTTTCCTGTCATGACCTCAAAGTGCATGCAGCACCAGGCTCAGGTAGCCAGCCAAGCAGACAGGTTAACAGAGCTAATAGGAGCCAACTTTACAGCAGAAATAAACATGCTGACGGCCTGGTACAAACAACGGTTGTGGTCTCTGTAGCTAATTTCCCCCATTCATGACAGCTGTACAGGGATGAATTTTAATATATCTCACCTGTTTACATTTTATTTAGGCTTAAAGTTACACGTAATTAAGGGTATGGTCGCTTTAAGTAACAGGTGGATGCTGTCCATTCACAAGTCGCTACGACAACGTTGGTTAGGAAACGTAACCATGGCGTAAATCCAAGATTCACAGAGTATAGGCATAGCCGCTGTCACGATTTCAGTCTTTTTTCATTTAATGGAAGGTAATTGTAACATTTCAGCTTGTTTTTAACAAGCACAAATCAGCATCAGCTTTGTAACACTTAAGCAAAGCTGTAAATGAGGCGTCCTAACTGAGCTTACAGCTAGCATTAGGGTCTTATCTCCACCCTCTTGCCAAAATACAATCACACTCACTTCTGGCTCCAATAATCCAAGATGGCGATTGCCATAATGCCAAACATCAGGCTTCAAATGAGAGTCCACAGACAAACAGGTAATGTCATAGTGGCTATGTTCATTAATTTACACTGTTTATGGTTACCACAAGGCAAGTATCATGGCAGCCGTTTATTGATATGCTGTCATGTAAAGACCCAAAATGAACACTGTAAGCAGATTACTTGATTATGATAAGCAAATCATTTAAACAGCATTCTATAGGAATGATTCTGTCCAAAGCTTTTTGATCCGTATAAGCGGCTGACCACTATGAGCAGTTTCCATGGTATCATATGAGTGACATGATCTCCATTACTCCATCTCATTAGAAGATTTGCACGGGTATTTCTAGAAATCCACAAAATAAATAAAACCGCATTCACAACTAAATTAATTCATGATCATTTAGGATAGTGTTTCACTTGTTTAATAATGCAATGCTCTGGCAGGTGGTAAAAGCTACAAGAATTAAATGAGTTGACACAGAACATTAGCTCTGTTGTTACAGCACTGAAAACAAATCTGGAAGAGTTATTTGTAATTGTTGCTAAAATCCAGGAAGATTTAGAGAGGATTCGGGTAGTGATGAATGTGTCAAACCCATTTTTCCATTTAAAGCAGTGATGAAAATTGATAACGTGCATTTGGAAATCTTGAGATCAGTTTAATTCCTCTTTTCAAGCCTTCACACTGGTGGTAATCCTATTGCTTCATTTGAGTTAAAACGTGCAAACAATTTGAATGAAAAAATGATTATTTTAAGGAAAACTCCAAACCTTTTATACTGTTACTGTTGTTTTGTACCCTCATATATTGCTGCAATACACAACTACCTAATCCCAGATGGCATCACATCACACAGAAAGATTTCCTACACAGTATTTGAGGTTTGAGTATTTCACTTTCAATCCTGTAGCACTGTGCACTTACCTCAGAATGAACTCTCTGAACATGGGAGTGCAGGTTTCCTTTCTGGGAGAAGGAAGCGGGGCAGAACATGCAGAGGTGAGGTTTCTCTCCTGTGTGTCTCACCATGTGAGTCTGCAGCACCACCTTCTGGTTAAAAGCCTTGCCGCAATGTGAGCACTTGTAGGGCCTCTCACCTGGAGGGAAGGGCAAGGTCAGGTCAAACAAAGGTCAAATAGGATGCTGGAAACACTGATGATGATTTAATTTGACTGCAATAGTTAGAATCTAAATGAATATTTTCAAAATAAAAGTTAACAGTGAAGACTAGGGGTAAATAGTGGGGGCTTCTTTGTGTTATCCTCATTTCACCTCTCTAATGTTAAATTCACATTACTTGAAGTAGCTATAGATGCTGGTTACAGCATTATATTATGTATTTGAATCAGTGAATTATTGTGACTCCTTTCAAAGACAATTTGTATTTTTTTTCCAAAACCAATGCTGTTTCCTCATTATTTCAACAAAATTTGACAACAAACTCATTTAGCAAGATACTGTAAACCTTACTCTTAACATATATCAGATTTATATCATCATGTTTGGTTTTATTTTACAGGAATTTTATGCATTTAGACGAAATTAAGATGCACGACACCCTGAACCCTGAAAACTCAACAAATCTCATGAGTCTGATTTTACAGCAATTCATCCTAAAATATCAACAATATATATGAAAACAACAAATTTTGTTCCAGTGAGATGTCGTATTTTTGTGGCTATGGCTTCAACATAAAGCCATCTCTGGTATTAGTCTGAATAAAAATGACTCAAATACAGTCATGTACCCTTCTTTACTGTTCTGTGCGTCAGAGAGTGAGGCATAACGTGTGTGTGTGTGTGTGTGTGTGTGTGTGTGTGTGTGTGTGTGTGTGTGTGTGTGTGTGTGTGTTCTCACAAAATGACTCTAAAACTCATCA
>JAPZEB010000025.1:21338415-21357384 GCA_029783705.1 Chaetodon striatus | reverse complement strand
ATATATATATATATAATCAGCAGTTCCCAGCCTTTTTCCTTTGAGTAAAACGATGACCTCTGACTAAGTGACATAGTTTATAATAAAACCCTTATGTCTAACTGCGGGAGTTTGTGTAAATACATTTTTAACAGATTATTTCATGTGAATATTAAAGTAACAGAGATAGGTTTTTCCAGATAGTTACTGGAACAAATGTCTGTATAATGTTTGTTTTATTTTGTTAAATTTTTTGTTTCTTTTGCTTGTTTGTTTTTCATCAATCCTACACATTTTAAAGACTTATTTTGTGAGAAATTCAGTGTTGTCCTCCTTCTTTTGCTTGGCTATTGTTCTATTAGCTATTCGGCTGTTATGAGTGTGTACTTTTCTAAGGCAGGATGAGGCTGTTGAGCAGAGACTGAAGAATATGGCTTGTGTTTAGGTTTTCATCATGCCCCATGATATTTTAAAAAAAATATTATATCTAATAGATAATCTAAGTTTTAAAAATTACAATTGTAATTCAGTTTTCCTTATAGAAATTAATGAAATGCTGAGATATTGGCCTAATATGTGTGTGTGCATATATATATATATATATATATATGTGTGTGTGTGTGTGTGTGTGTGTGTGTGTGTGTGTGTGCACGTATTCTTAATCCTCTTAAAGTCAAGAAGGCCCTGTGATCCTATGTGAAGTTCCCACCCACTGATTTAGATGACACCTGTAGCTGTTTTAGCTGTACCCTACTGTATATGTAGCTTGGGGGCCCTGAAGGCCCTAGTTAGCAGTTGTTATGTGGTAGGCCAATATGAGTGATAAGACATTGTTTGGCAATATGCACCACTAAAGCACATAACTGAAATGATAAGGCCCTATAGGCAGGGACTGCATTATTACCTGCTCTGACCCCTATATGTTGAAATCACTCAACGCATATTCTTAAAAAAACTTTTCAGGGTATTAGGAGCCCATAGCTCAGTTTTGTAGCACGACCCTCTAGCAGGTTAATCTGGCCATATATAAGGTACAAAAGTAAATGAACTGTCAGAAGTTAATCATGTTCAAAAGTGAGCATAATAAAGCCACACACACAAAAGAGGGAACAACCAAATAACATGTCCAATTCAATCGGGCAAGTTATCCGTGAGTGTTAAAAAGGATAAGTAATAAAATAAATTAGAAAAGGATAATTTGATCCTATTGATCTTCTTTTTAATTATCTTTATGACTCCTTACTACCGCTACCCAGGCCACACACACACTCTCTCACACACACTCATCCAATAAAACAGAGTAAGGAGCCATTGTCATAGATATCACTACCAAAAAATAACTATTGGCATATATCACAAATGTCACAACATAATCATACATTTTCTGGTGGACATATTATATATTGCAATGTAATTACATTTGTTCTATTTACGTAATTACTTTAATTAAATTGGCAAGAAAGTAACTTGATACCCATGACTATTACAAACACGCTAATGCCCGAGAGGAACAGGAAACTTCTGGTGGCACTATAGGAGGGAAAACATTGCAAAGTGTACTAAACTCAGTATCGATTGCCTGTGACTCCTAGTACACCTGTAGAAACAGGAATATCACTGACACCATAGGAAGTACAAAGTACCATAAAATACTGTACGATAAACTCACCCACAACATAGTTCAAGTCCCTCGGGAGTATCAGACATAAAAGTATCATAAAGTGTGATATGTTGGTTTTGCACTCACAACTGAGTGCCATAGACAATAGCATATTGATTTTTCAGAAGTGTATGAGGCATGTTGTAAAATGACTTTACCGCCCAGTAACACCAGCAGAGGGAGGCAATGAGTTATGAATGCTCTTGGTCATTTATGGGCCAATAATCTTGGAGATGCCAACAAGCTGACTCTGCTGGTGTTCCTGTTTAGGAGTGTACTGCTTATCTCAACTGCCGAAAAGACTGTGTTTCACTCAAATATTCTCTGGATCTGAATGAGTTAATGACGCCCAGCAAACTGGTATACCCATGTGATAAACATCCTACCTAACACTTGAAACTGATCTTAAATTTCAACTGAAAGACACACAGGCAGCTCACACACCCACACACACACAAATGCACACAGGATGACTTTGATGTTTAAGACTGGATCCATGCCTCATTTCATTTTAAATGCCTTTCCTTGGGTTTTCATATTCTGCTGATGGTATTGATAACATCTCTTTCACACAGTACATTCACAAGGACAGGAAGTCAAGAGGATGTATGTTTTAATTGATACACACAGGCACTCTAATATAGAACACAGACCATTAAGGATTGAGGCACTGTGTGCGTTCACTTGTGTAGGTTAATTGTTCTGTTACCTTAGTGACCAAATACATCACGATCATGCCGCTTGTGGAATATCGTGAGTTTTTGGATAATTGAAAACAAAGAAGTCAGGGAGTTGGTGTCATGTTTGTCACTTTAGAAGATTTTATTTCATCTTGACCTCAGATCTGTTATTAAAAATGTCTACTCCAGGCTTGTGAGTGTATTATCATTCAGTCCCTGCTGATTACCATGAAATGACATTGACTGAAACCTGTATGTTCCATCCGATAGACCCAAAGTTACTGTTTATTGGCACATCCACAAGTGCCTTTTCAAGCTAATGTTCTTCTTCAGACTTGTGCCAATAAATTGCACTTAAGGGAGCTACAGTGTGTGGACCTTTGTTCATGTTTTCATCGCTGTCTTCTATTGGTCCCACACCTATCCATAAATGGTGTTTAGACATGTGCAACTACAAGGAATTGTTTTTCCAAGAGAAAGTGTTCCTAATATCATCAAGATGATAGATATTTGTTAGTCCTTTCAGAAATGTACCATACAGCAATGATCAGATAATTAAAACAGATAACTATAATAATACTGATGACAAAAGCACCAAAAAAACAAAAATCAACAACAGGGCATCTTTGCATTATTATAGACCTATTCACTACCTATCATTAAAGTGCTCCACATAAGATGCAGCATCCTCAAACACAGGGGTACAGCCATTTTTGTTCGCAGTTGAACTTTCACTTAGTTCCACTGAAAAAACAATTTTCCATTTCATATGAATCTGCAACTTAACTCCTGGGATGATTGTTTGGTAAGCTAGAAGACTTCAAATATTCCATTCAGAATACTGCATCCTGAATTTGATACTACATGCTTAACATAGCAAATTTGCAAGGCTGTAGGTTTCATTTCAGCACTGTGGGGAACACATGAAATGGGGGTTTAGGGGGAAAACTTTAAGCACAGTTTCCTTCACTCTGGTGATTTTTTTTTAATGCACCAGTTTGTGCATTTTCTGCATCAATATATAGTGTCTTTAATTTTGTCAAAACAAAAGTCCTCTGCTACTTTCATGTTGTTACTGGGGAGGGATAAATGCACATGTTGCATGTCTATGTCATCCCCCAAAATCTACGCCTATGCACATGTGCCATATACTGCAGTTGGCAGTTGCGTGTAGCTAGGGTAGTGTATACTGTATGTAGTACAGTAAATGTAGCAACTAATTAAGGAAAAACCTTCAAGTACACAATTTATGTCCAGTTTTAAATTAAAAGGGAGTAATTTGAGTGATGGTGCCTTCTCTGAACAAAGGAAATAGCATGATTTAGTCCTGATGTTTTTTAAAAAGAAAAAAAAGAGTGTTTGACCACCTAAAAATGTTGAAAAATCCTGCATACACACAAACACACACCAGGATTATGTGCAACTTAAACATATAATCATGCCCATAAATAGATGCCCATCTGTTGTGTGGATGTATCTTTAGCAGGACGTAAATCATTCTGTATATGAGCCTCATTGCCTCAGCAACATTTTTCCCTGATACAGGCCTACAGGTGGAAAGCCGTGACTCTTTGCTGTGTTTTTCTTTGTTTCTAAAAACGGGAAGTCAGCCCCTGTGACTTTTAGTGAATAAGCAACCAACCAAATGCATGTTCATTGTGTAAGAACATCTGTTCCTGCCAGGCCGCCAGTTACGCTGCCTGTCCCCTCGCGGCTGCACAGGCCACTGATCTCACCACTGAAAACAAAAGACTGGACATCACTCTGACCTTGTGGGATTGTCCACGCCCCTCTTTCCTCCCTCTCCTTTTCTTTTTGCTCTGCGGTCTGCTCTCTTCCCTCTCACCGCAGTCAAGAGGAGAGTGATCAATCATTAAAATTGTCATGGGCTCTGGGAGTAGGATTGTCAGGAAGTGCACCTCTGTAGGAAACATGCTAAACTCATGTTGTGGAAAACATGCTGAGAGGGAGGGAGGGAGAGAGAGAGTGAGGGAGCTGCCGTTGTTGAGTCACATCTCTAGCCTTGTCATTCATGCTAACAAGCCTCACCAACAGCACTGACATCAATGATACTGGCTGCGCTTTTCCACAGACTAGGCTAGACATGAGTCAGACTTGAAAATGCGGTGCTTGTTTGCAGCACTTTGCAGATGAGGTATCTGGTTTAAAAACTCCTGTGCAATCAGAAGCTTCTACTGCAATTTAATGACACCAGACTCACAGTGAGAACAGGACCAACCATTGCCTGGAGGGTGTCCTTGCTGATTTTGGCTTGTACGTTTCCCTTTTCAAACCGGGACATTGTTGTCTGCAGATTCACCACCACCTCACGCAGAGGCAGACAAAGCCTAAGTCAGACTCCCATCTCAAACAAAGGATAAATTCAGACACAATATTCTCCATATGTAGCACGAGGCCGGGCTGTAAATTCCTCGATGACGTTGGGGGACGGGTGACAGGTCTTACAATGACCCTTGGAATGACCTTGTTCAGTAACATTTCACATCCTGCCAGTGTTTCTTCTCCCAGGTGTGGCCGAGTCTCCCCCTGCGCTGTCGGAGAGCACTGTCCGGATCCGTGAAACCAATCATTCTTCGGCATCATGGAAACAGCATCTGACAGCCACGGTCGCCATGGGCGTCCTCCCCTGTGACCATCCTCAACAGGGGACCGGGAAGGTAAGGCCACGCTCAGCAACTCTCACTGGTCTACTGGGTCCCTGCTTTAGTAAAGACGCTTTTGACGATGTGAAAGATTTTTATGTTTTATTTTGAAAATTCACAACATAAACATAACACATTATAAACCTTTAATGATTGTTGAACATGAAATGTTACAGCAACAAAAGAGGAGCCAGGCAAAAAAATATAGAATATAAATAAGCAAGCAAATGAATATTTAACATCTCACAGTCAGTAATTGACACTAGAATTAATAAGAATTACAATGAGATGTTGTTGACAGGGTGCAGGTTGTGCAGAATAACACACGTAGAGCACAGTGAGACAGAAATTAGAGACCAGTGAGTATGGTTGTAGAATGCAAACATTAAATGCACAGTGGGTGTGTGTATATACACAGACTGTGCAATATGCACTTTAGAAACATTCTTGTGCTTGATATGCATGTGTGCACAAAGTGTCTCCGTATGCAGGTGTGTGTTTAAATAACTGCTGTACTATGAAGCTCAAAATAAAGTTAAATAAATGCTGTTAGGTGTGACAGAGTTGGTGTGATAACCATTAGGCTGTATTTCACCCTCCCATTGTTCCACATTGGTTTGTCTCTGCCTACCTTTGTCTTTTGTCTTGTGCAATTCTCTGTCAGCATACTGTGGAGCAGGATGTGGAGATAAGGGAGTTGTTTCTGCATATCTACCGTTTAGTCTCCCACTGGCTGTTACAGGGAACGGAGGTGTGGGGGGAGAGGAGAAAAGCATTACCCTAACAAAACCATGCAGCCAATCAAGGACCTGGACACATTAATTCAAACTAAATCTAAAAAAAAAAAAGTAAAGCCCGATTCACGGTCAGCTGTGCTGGAAAGATGAAATAGCATTGCAGGAGTGTTTTGTAATCAATAATGCATGGCTGTCCATCTTCGGAAAAGAGAAAGCCCCTCCGAACACACCAGAGGCATCAGACACTTTTCATTTCATGCTGAAGGTCAGCAGAGCAGCATGGACGTCCCTACAGTGCATAACACAAAAAATCATTTCTGCATTCACTCCTTCCATACATATAGATTCATGTTTATATACTGACACGGAGGAACACTTTTGATAAACAAGACTTCTCTGATTAAGTGCCTGTAACGTAATCAGGGCTATTCCAAGCTAGTCATGTAATCTGATCACCAATGTAATCTAATCTTTTCAGTAACATGCTTTAGATGAAAAGATGGGTGACGCTATAGATTTCAGCCCGCAATTTATAGTGCAATATGGGATACCAAGGCACTGGACACCTATAGGAGCAAGTCATTCACAGAAAACAGCACTTGCATTTAGGGGGGTAAGTACTTTTTATATTACCCAGCACATATTAAATAGTTACAAGGCACAAACAGGGTAGCAACAGATTTAGTTTATATGTCCTGTCACAACTATGTCATTAAATGAGCTGAACGACACATGTAGGTTTAACTTATTTCATAAAAACAAAATGAATTGTATTTTTTTAAAGAGGTACTCAGTAAAAAAAATATCATTTTGCTATTATCATTAGTGTTTAATCGATACCCTGTATACACTTAAGTTTTTTTTCACAAGATAGAGAATATACAGGGGACTCCCTTATGTATGTAACCTGGAGTCTATTTTTTTTACATTTCTATATGAAAGAACAATATGAAAAATGTACTAGAAAGATATTTGAAATGTATTAAAAATATCTGCACCGTGTCAACCAGTACTGAGTATCAGTACCAGTACCAAGTAGTCACAAAACATTTCCAGTCAACTATACCTGCACTTGATCCATTTTGTGCTGGGGTCTGATGTTAGACTGTCATGACTCCTTGTCGGATCAACAAACTTTCTGTTGTTGCAGTCTCCGGAGCCGCTCTCCTCCAACATCTGCTCAATATTTTGTGACACTGAAATGAAAAACTAAACAAAAGGGCATTCATGAGAACAGCTACGTATTATACTGTTTTCAACAGCTGTCATCACTTCAAAAACAGCAGATGCTTATGACTAAAAGTCACCAACAGGGTCACTTATTAATCTGAAAGAGTGATTAGCATGAGCTAACACAGCAGCAGAAGCTAGTATCCAACACTGAGCCTTTAAACCACCCCAGCAGTGCCACACATGAACATTTTGCAGGGCAGTTGCTCAAGTAGAGAAAAGGGCTTCCCTTTTTTTTTTTTTTTTTTGTTGCACATGCAATGTGCTGGTGAAGGAAAAAACTGTGCACACAAAGTGCACTCTGCTGGGAGGTTTGTATCTACCAGCACCATAGGGTTTTTAAGCTTGAGCCCTAAGCACATACAGTCCATATGTGCACAGTAATGAGCAGGGGAAATGTCTGTCTCTCTTACATATGAGGTATCTAAATATTTATAATATACACATACACGTTCACTTTCTATAGTTATCATTTATTTATAACAGGCACCAACAAAACAATGCCACATTGTGCCCACTTCAGTGGTCTTAAAAATAAATAACCATCATAATCAACAAGCCTTTACACAAAACTGAAAAACGCTGTTCTCTGAATTGTGAAAATAATAAACCAACCAACCAATGTACCCTCTAAACTATGGCCTATGTTCAGCTGCAACAATCAGGCTAAGTGCATTATCCAGTCCCCTCCTCGCATCTCTTCTCCTCTCCTCTCCTCTCTTCTCTTCTCTTTATTCTCCAGTCCTGTCTTTTGCTCTCCTCTTCTCAATTTGTTCTCCTGCTCTCATCATTCTCTTCTCCTCTTTTTCTTTTAAGTAGTCAGGCGCTAATTCTTATAATTATTGTCTAAATAAGCAGAACAGAACAGACACATGGAGCTCTGGCCTCCTCCTCTCCTCCTCTGCACTCTTTTTGCAGCACAGCCCCAAACTGCAATTATCACCACGACATGGGGGACATAAACTTTTTTTCAAATTGAGTTTTGGTTTAAAAAAACACATGGAAGTGGGAAAGCAATTTGGCGTTTTCTCCATCCACACTGAGCAGTTGGTGAACCCGAGTCTGCCAGAGAATTGGAGGAAGACGTAGAGGTTTTACGCCAGGCTAGCTTGCTTGTTGTTAAGCTTAATGGTGGGTTATTACCTGAATTAGACTGGCTATGTTGAGATGTTTTAATGGTGGTTTAATTTCACAACAGTCACTGGCTGTCCATGAAGGCAGGTCACAGGGAGACGTGATGCTGCTCTGCAGGGTGCTCGATTTGCGTGCGGCTGCCACAGGGAAACTGAAGAAGGAGGAGCTTAAATGCAGGTGTCGGGCATACAACATACTTGATGCCATGGGCCAGATTTAAAAACTGAAATATAGAATTATTTAAAGAAATAGAAAAAAAGCAAGTCTTGCAAAAGGGGTGCTTATCTAGACAGAGGGCAGAAAGGGCAGGTGCTTGAGCACCACCTGGTGTCTATCTGTGCATGTGCCTGCATCCCAGCTATCTCACACTGACGCCAAAACCATTCAACTCTGTCGTTAAATGCTATGTGATGCTAACAGTTAGCCCTGTCACTGTGTGTGCGGCCAGTCGGACTCTCACCAACTGTCCCCAGTGTGGAGCTTACACTCATGCAACAGCAGCTACAGCCCATACAGTCTGTGGTGTGGTGAAGTTTAGCACAGTGCAGGGCAGTTCAGCGTGCCATGATGCCACCAAAACGCTCAAAATTATATTTAAACTACACGCCACTCCATTCACATTATGGGTATCAAATACAGTACTCTATTGGTATTGGTATCCCTTTAAGGACACTGGTATTGGTACTGGTATAGTTATTTTTTATACCTAACCCTAATCTCAAAACAGAAAACCCATACAACAATGCAACTAGCATCATTTTAGTTAGCTGCAAGTAACTCTGTATCTTAAAAAAAATAATAATTTGAAGTGCATTTCAGAACACACACATCCGCACACACATATATTACGAGAAAGTTTCACTTTTAATGCATACATAGATTGAATAAAACATAATCTACTGAAACATAAATATACACAAAACAAAATATGATTATAATAGATTATCCTAATTTTAATAAATAATGATAAAAATATTTTTAATATCATGCGAATTTAAACTTTTCAGGGACCCCCTGGCCACGCACACCCCTTTGAGAATCACTGCATTAAATAATGACACAATAATTTGCAGGCTGTAATCTAGTGTGTTACTAAAACACCAATTATTATCTCAACTTATTTTAATTACTATATTATTGCTTTCTGTGGCTACTTGGCCTTGATGTAAATTCATCCTCACACTCCTCAACGTTTTTATGAACAGCCATCTGTTCAGTCCAGATTACTGTTAAATATTAATCCCTCTCCATCCTTACTGCATTATGACAGTATGCTCATCACCTGCTCGGGAGCCATATCGTCCATATCGATTTCCCCCAAGCTTCCGCACATCTGGATGTTAAATTATTCTGACCACAGCTCAGCCTCTTCTCAGCCACTATATATACAAACATGTATACACACTCGTAAAAAATACCCACAGTCACCCTTTGTACTGAATGTAATGCACATATAGTCACAAGCACAAACCAGATCCCTTCCCCCCACCTCTTAGTCACACTGATGGAGAGTACATCAAATTTGTAGTTGTATTTGCAGACACAGATGCACATAATCGCAGCCACATGCACACCTGTATGCACACACATGCCTGTGCCCACCTTATCAGACTGTAAAAGCCAGAGCGCTGAGCTAATGCTCATGCACTGAGGATGACACATAAGGATAATCAGCTTCCTACCACATGAAGCCATGGCCCCATGACAGCTCAGATCAATTAGACACCATTAAAGGCTGGTCCCAGAACAGCCATGGAGACTTCCTAATGTCTTCTTTTCCCTCTGCAGGGTGCTAACAAAATCCATCTTCTCCCTCGCCCCAAACCTAATTACAGGTAGAGATGCACTGTGTGAGATGAAAAGCTGGGAGACGCTTTGATGGATGGCGGGCTCCTGCAAAACAGAGCAAACAGGTAATTAACATGACAATAGGGATGAGGCAGGGGTCTCATACAAAGACACAAGGGTGGTGGTAGTGAGGAGGGTGTGGGAGCAGAGGTGTGTATACATGTATTATGTGTGCATGATTGGGGGACAAAGACACCAAAGTGCAGAAATAAAGGCTGAAAACTTTGATGTGATATGAAATCCTTTCACTATGTGATGTGTTGCGGTGAAGTAGAATAGATAGCAGTCCTGCAGGGAGTGACCAGACGCTTAATGGAGGTGTTGAAACCTCGTGCGGGGATAAATAATTTATCCTTTGACAAAGTATACCTCATTAATTTTTCATTACAGCATATTTATGGGTGAATCATGAAGACGTGATAGCAGTATCAGTTTAAATTGTCAGGTGTACAGCGTAAGAGGTACTGCTCCTCTTCAAACGCTGTATAGATATGACCAAATTATCTCTCTGTCTCTTATTTCCCTGACAGTGCGCAGGCTGAGCTCAAGGAGAGTGTGACTCATTTTACACATTAACCATTAGCATTGGGTTTTTAGATGTCTCATTAAGACAGAGATAACACGAAAAAGGGTGAAGTGAAAGCAACAGCACAGACTTCCCTACTGTATTTTATGGCTCATGAGAATAAAAAGCACACCTCATGTCTTGGGGGAGTTCCATGCAGTAGTAAATGGCTGTGCAACATGATTCCTCTATGGGCAATGTGTTGCACTTCTGTCAGGGTGGCAACAATTGCCTGGCAGCCAAGTTGTTAGATAACCAGTGCTTTTTGTTGTCATTTCACATGGTTGTAAACCTCTTAATACAAGATAAACTAAAAGGGACATAATTCATAATAAAGATAAAGACATGAAAATGGGTTAGCAAACCCACAGTGATGTATAAATAAGCTGAGGCTGTGATGGTATCGTTAATAGACTAGTAACATTTATTATGGCAGACATAATTGAATAATATTTCAATATTGTTTCTAATTTTACAAATAGGTTTTTTCTTTGCTTTCCTCCTTGGCAACGCCAAGCACTAAAAACCACAGGAATCCTTTCAGCCTCTCAGAAAGTATTTGCAACAGCAGTTTTGACAGCAAACCATAACTTCCTGTGACAGCAGCAACTTTAAAGACCTCTGACAATATACTGTAGATTAGACGTTGAAGGCTTGAACACCCACCATCGTGAGCTGTGACCCCAGCAGCAATAAAGCACATAGTAGAGATCACAGACAACCTGTGAGTAAAAGTCCTTTTAGGATTTTGTCCCATCGGTGCTCAGTATACTGTCTGTAATGCAAGGACTGGCACCACACTCTCATCCTGTGTCTGTAATAACTGTCTAGTCTGTAGGCAGACTGTCGTACAGCCAGTCATTGTTGACAGCTTACATTGTTCTCAAAGTGGATGGTTACATATTTTTAATCGTGTAATTAGATGTGCAAGGCTTGTCTACCAGCCAGCGGCAAAAAAAATCTGAAGGGTTGTGAGATGATTAATGGGTTAGGGAAGAGAGGAATACACAGATTCTCCTACACAAATTTGTAATATTTTTCAGATTTTGCTCTACTCTTTGCTTTTTTTCTGTCTTGAAAAGCTATTAAATAATTTCCCCTCTTTGGGCCTTTGTTCTGAATGTGGATAGCTACATATTTGTAATCATGTAATTAAATGTGAAAGGCTTGTCTACTAGCCAGTGGCAAAAAAAAAAGAAAGTCTGAAGGGTTGTGAGATGATTAATGGGGTAGGGAAGAGAAAAATACACAAATTCTACTACACACATTTGTTTTGTTTTTTTTTGTTTGTTTTGTTTTTTAGATTTTTCTCTACTTGTTGCTTTTATCTGTCTTGAAAAACTGTTAAATAATTTCCCCTCTTTGGGCCTTAGTTCTGAAAGTGGATGGCTACATATTTGTAATGGTGTAAGTAGATGTACAAGGCCTGTCTACTAGCCAGTGACAAAAATATCTGAAGGGTTGTGAGGTCATTAAAAGGATAGGGAAGGGGGGAAAAATCTACAAGAAGAATTTAAACTACTTTTCAGACTTTTTTCTGGCCTTGCTTTTTTGTTAGAAATGAAGTCATTTTCCTCTGTTTGGGCTTCAAACAGTTTTTAACGAAATCATCTGAGAAGTCTGGCAGGGAGGAGTTACATTAACATCTGAACACTGTTGAAAAGACACTGCATTCACAAAATGGGTCATACGCCAAAAAGGTTGGAAACCACAAGTTTAATCTGTCAACTTCATCTTTATTGCATGTTTTGCTAAGTAAAATCTCAAGTAACTAGTTGAAAAACAAGTCTCTCTACTGAATGTTGAGCAGTAGTACAAAGTAGCAGAAAATGGGAATACTCAAGTTAAGTACAGCAAGTTAGTGCTCTTGGTTACTTTCCACAACTAGGTTAGTAAGTTAAAAAGTTCAACTATTAATTAAAAGTCAGTGTCAACTTTCATTACGATCAAATGAAATAATTTGATATTTTTTTGTGCTGTTGTTGTGATAATTGCAGAATGCTGAATACACAAAATTACTGGTGCCTCTAGAATTTTTTTGTAGATTTTCAGTGGCCAGATAGGGCCACTGAAAATATTGGGGTGTCACATTAAAAAAAAACAAAAGCCATAACTGAATTTCAGGATGCAGTTAAAGTATAGTCAATATGAGAGTTAAGGAATCACATACTGATATACTTTGGTCTTTTATTTTACAGTTAATATAATCTGATGTGCATAGACTAATAGTTAACATTTTGAGTTCTACAACAATCCTGTTTTCATGTGTATCAATACATGTTAGAACAGTGGTTCCCAACAGGTCCAGCCACTGGTCCAGATTACTCCTCAGTCATCAGTTCGAGGTCCACGCAGTTTAATACATTCAGCATCTTGCTTGTGTTTGGCCATGTTGTTGAGCTAGTTTGCTGTCTCTTAAAAATAGCTCTCCATTAGTCACTCACTCTACAGCAGGAAACAACACTTCAAAATAAAAAGCTGTGTGCCAAAAAATCACTGTACTTCAAATTAAAGTGTGTTTTTTACAAACCTGACACATTTGCAGGTCAATTGCAGTCCATTCAGAATGGACCTGCGACCCACTTTTGGACCACAACCCACCAGTTGGGAGCCACCGGTTAGACAATCCATTGCTTTTCAAATAGGGTGGTTGTCCTTTTCCTTAGAGAGACAAATATACAGCCTTAACTTGAAGGAGTACATTGATTGTAAGTAACAAAAAAATGACTTGTGGGTACCCATAGAACACATTTTCATTCAGATATCTTGAGGTGAGAATTCAAAGGACCCCTTTAAAAATATCCATGCTAGTTGTTTCCTCAACAAAACTTGACATGGTTGACACCAATAGATGCTTTATGTTACCTAGTTTCACAAGATACTTTTGTTTTAGCTTTCAGTATACCTGTGCCACAGCCTTTAATAGACAATAACATCAGCCTCTAATAAAATGTTAACATTTGATCCACACATTCTTCAAACCTCTCTCCCAGAACACTTCTACAAGTTGATATTGGATTTTCGTGACTGTGCTATTGTGGTGCAGCTGTGAAAAAGTTTATAGACATTACGACCTTCATTTTTTTCCACTTTCGACTTGCAGTTGAAAATCTTTGAAAGCAACAATTCTTTGACCACTGAAATTTCTTTGCCACGGGAATGACTGCAGTAATAATCTACTTAATGTTGGTGACATTTTTGTTTCCTTAGTGACCCCTTAGTGACCCAGACTTTTTGAAAGATGATTTGTTAACCTGCTGAAATACACTGTTTCATTCAGAACCTACATTGTAAAATACTGTTGTAATGGTGGCGATATAAATTCCTTGCCATTGGCCATTAACTTACACTCAGACCCAAACACACAAGAAAATGCTGTAACCCGCTGCTTGATGGCCCATCACATGATCGAAACACACAGTAATTCCCAGTCTACGGCAGAAATGTTCCTGTGGGATTAGTGTTGTGGACAAGACTCCTTTGTTTTGGATTTCAGTCTCACATTCTCTCTGCTCTCAAATCATTTCACAACTACAAAACTCCTTTCTGCTCAGCTACTAGAAACGCTGAATGTAATCAGCCAAATCACACTGACCTGCCACCACCCTGATGGCAATTAAGTGACCATAACCATGCGTCTAACGCCAAGCTATATGCCTGGGTAGTACAATACGGTTGTGTATCGGAGAAGGGGTGCAAATGAGAGAGTAGAAAATGCTTTCAAGAGGGACGCTCTGAAACTTCCAATGCACATTTGTCATGCTTTTTAAGTGATTTACAAATGAGAGGCATGCAGGCTTTGTGAGGGAGATGGAGAGAGAGTTTTCAGTGAGAGGCTTTGTGTGTCCCTGCCTACCCGCAGCATATAGATGGAGTTGGAAATTGTGTTTGTGCGTCATCGGGGGTCATTAAACCAGTAGATACAGCAGGGTCACTTGTTAGGTGATGAAGGGGAGAGGGAAAAACGGAGATGATTGAGATGGTAAATGTTTTCCTGAGGGTTTTTTTTTACTATAATTATGAGGAATTGTAATAAAGCAATAAAAGTTTTGCTTTTGACACGTATTTAAATGTATTTGTGTATGTTAAGTCATTCATTTCTCTTCAGTTTACTGCAACTCCCCTGATCCACACCCACTCATTCCTATGCACACACACTTATTTTTTCACTCTCTCACACACTAACGCACATGCACAAACACACACCACCACCACCACCAACACCACACAATAATAATATACAATATCTCAAGTAAACACACCAACTCCCAGTCAGTGACAATGTCGTGCCGACCACTTTGGACTCATTTATTATGACTTTCATTCAGTGTGCAGGGGCGGCTTGTTTTAGCCAGGCAGCCCTTGAACAAAGATGAGAGGGAAGAGGAAAAAAAGACAGAGGAAGAGGGAGGAGGGACAATCTAAAAAGCCACCCATCCCCCTCTCGCTTTAAAAAAAAAAATGCATGCCTTGCCATGATTTCCTCCTTCACCTTCCTATTTGAGGCCTGTGTTTTTCAACTTTCAACTTTCATATTTAAGTCTTCAAAAATAATGCTAAATACTCATTTATCCTGACTGATGCCACTTTATTGACTCACATTAATTTGAGAAAATTTGTTGGCAAGTTTGCTGCTTAAGGCAACAGGTTTCTGTGTGTGTAAGCTGCTTTGATATGCAAGTGATGAATATTGTTTCAGTGAGATCCCATGCAAACATACACTCCATATGTTCTCAATTCTTTTGGAATGAGGTCATAAACTAACACTTTTCAATGTCAGCTGTTTTGAACATGGCTTCTGTGTTGGATCTATTGTTACCGGCTGGAGCTGTGTGTGTGTGCATGTGTGTGTGTGTGCGTGAATGATTCAGGCTCTACTTTGCAGAAGGGATAGGGGGTGGGTAGGGTGTTGTGAATTGGGATGGTGCCGGTGGTGTTGGATGTGGGAAGGGCCCCCCTCCCCAAACACACACACACACACACACACACACACACACTCTTCTCTTCACTGAAGTAAAACATAGATAGGGCTAATTACAAAGTCGGTTTGAGCACTTGGGGCAATTCAAACAACAGCTGTCTGTGGCACAAGTAGGAAAGTCAAACACACAGTCATGTACACAGGCACACACCAACACACACACGCACGCCTTGGATATAATTAGAAAGATCAAGATAAGTGGAGGGTAACTCAAGATGTCTGTGTTTTTTTGTGCTGCAAAATGATTATTTGTTAAGTTTCACAATAGCAGATAAATGTGCACCAACTTTGAGGTGAGTGGGCATGTTATTTACCACAAAGCTGGTAAATGTAAGTTGATGTGAGAGGAGAAGCGCCACAAGGCTCTGTCACGCTGCTTACCACATGTGTGTTTGTATATTAGTACACGCTGTTCAATTCATCACTCCTGAGGATGATTAATGTACTAGAGAGTGTCGAAAAAGGAAGGCAGCCCAGCCATGTATGCAGGTTTCTAAACAACAACCAGTGTACAGCAGGAGATTAACTCCTTCAGCTTCAGCATCTTGGTTGGAGTGACATCTTACACATGGCCTTACATCACACATGCTGTAACATATTTCACCGCTGTATCTGTACTGAGTAGGACTATCTGACAAGAATATTCCTTTTTTACAGATATGACTCTCTGTGGATTGCCGACCAATCCGTCTTGGAAACATGCTGAATTTTTCATTCAGGCACCAGGGTGTAGATATCCAGTGAACAGGAATGTAGTTTAGTTTTATAGCAGGTGATCTGACTGATCTGAAGAACTATCTTTGTCTTTCTTGTTGATTTCATTCAATCTTTGCAAATCTCAGTTCACTATGAGCCAAAATGTGCAATAATTCAAGTAGAACATTACTGTTAATCAAAGTGGAAAAACTGAATCAGAATAACACTGGTGAAGTGTTACTAAGTAAATTACTCAAGCACTGTACTGAAGTACAATTTTGAGGTACTTGTACTTGAGTTTTCCCATTTTATGCTACTTGGTACTGCTACTCCACCACTTGTCAGAGGGAAATATTGTACTTTTTACTCCACTACATTTATTTGACAGTTTTAGTTACTTTGCATATCAGATTATTGATACAAAATACATTTCAATACAATACAATTCAACTAATGAAGTATGATGAATAGATTAAGCTATCCACCAGCTATTTACCAGCTATTATGCATCAGTAATTATTATCCAGTAATCTAATATATAGATATATAGATAGACAGATAGCCAGACAGACAAGCAGACAGACAGACAGACAGGTAGGTAGGTAGGTAGGTAGGTAGGTAGGTAGATGGACAGGTAGGTAGGTAGGTAGGTAGGTAGGTAAGTAGGAAAGTAGAACGGTTGGTCGGTCGGTCAGTCGATAGGTAGGTAGATAGGAAAGTACATCAGTCAGTCGCTCTGTCAGTCCGTCAGTCAGTAGGTAGGTAGGTAGGTAGATAGATAGATAGATAGATAGATAGATAGATAGATAGATAGATTGATAGATAGATAGATAGATAGATAGATAGATAGATGGGCCATTCTGCATCTAGTTTGATGCTCATACTTCACCTAAAGCAGTACTGTTATTTGTAACAGAGTCTTTCTATACTGTCGCTACTGTTTCTACACAATGCTTCTCTTACTGAAGTAAAAGATCTGAGTACTTGTATAATATAAAGATTTTTTGTAAAAATGAAAATATGCTGAACTGGTGTCGTCAAACTGGACAACAAAGACATCTTAAGATTGAAAATATCTGGTGCTGAATCCAAACAGGAAATTACACTAATGGGATTGCATCACAATTATAAAAATAAGTTTTTGTTTTTAATTTCAAAGATCAGTTTACTAGAATTTGTTTACCAGTACTACTTGGTTAGTAGTATTCCTGTTGGGAATAGAAATTGGTTTAATGTCCTCTGTGGCTTTAGTGAAGCTTTTTTTAAGCTTGAGAAAACACGCCTAATGATATTACAGTGATGTAATCAGGGTTATCTCAGTTCGGGGTTTTTTGTGGCAGAAAGGCTGTGATACAAACAGGGTGTTGAGTTTCAAAAACATAGGTGTTTACCAGGCAGTAAGAGTTGACCTCTGCTGCTTTGATTTTGACCTCTCTGTCTATAATATGTCTCTTGCAGGTCCCCCAAGTTTACCACAATGCACAGTCCCTTTAATGATGTCAGTCTTGAGAGTGTGAACCTCAGCAACTGCTACTGCGGTCAGTTTCATCAGTAGTAATAGCAGTAACAGAAGTAGTAGTAGTAGTACTATTAGTTGTAGTGGCAATATCAATTTCAATTTTTCCATACTGACAGCAGGGGAGGGAGTGAGTGTGGAGGTGGCTATGATGGTGAGTGAGTGTTTGAGGCGAGGGTTAGGTGAGTGGGTGTGTAAGCAGGTTTTAGATATAGTACTATTTCAGATTTTGTAAGTGTCTGCAAAGCCGGTAATATGGGGCCTGAACTCTATACCTCCTTTAGCTGAAATCATATTTCATGGATTGTCAATAGTGCTGGGCGTCAAACCAAAAAATAGTGATACTGGGAGTCACTTAAATTTACTCATGTCAGTGTGTTTGCTATAAGCTTTTCCCAGGTGCTTTTGAAGGGTCAACAAAAAAAAACTACATTCCGCCTTAACTGGGCTCATGCTCAGCTTCATTCTACATCTTTATTTTAAACAGTGTGCCGTACAACATGATCAAAATGCTAATGATTCATCAGGTTATTTAATGACGGTTTATAGTTGTCAGGGCATCTTAATTGAAATTTAGCTATAGTGCATAAAAGAAAGTGATTTTGACTTTTGTGTCTCGGGTTCAGACAGGTTGTGACAAAGCATTACTGTATGGCTGGATTTGTTTATGAGATAAGACTCCCCAAAATCAAAAATACATATTTAATCTCTTATCTGTAGTGCTGTAGTATTTGTTAGTCTAGATTCTTTAGCTGTGAGTTGCAGAGTGCTGGAGATAATAGATGGCCATAGAGATGTCTGCCTTTTCTCCAGTATAACTGAGCTAGATGGCACTCAGCTTGTGGTGCTCAAAGCACCAAAAAATACTTTTAAAAAACTCAACAGCAATGTCTCTTTCCAGAAATCATGACCCAGTTACTCAAGATAATCCACAGACCTTGTTGTCAGCAGTTTCATGTGGGAACTATTTTCTTTCTACTGAACTACTCCTGTAACTGTATCACTGGGCAGGAGGAAGTGTGCATCTACTGCTAGCTCTCCTAGCACAATTGAGCTAGCTAGCGTTACAACTCAACTGAGGAGGAGGCCATTACATCTGGCTCTGTTGAAGGCATAAGCCTCCCATCCATGAGTAAATGCATGCCTCCTACTGCGCAGTGATATGGTTGGTGGATACAGTTCAACAGAAAGAAAATAGTTCCTACATGAAACTGCTGACAACAAGGTCTGCGGATTATATTGAGTAACCAGGTCATGATTTCTGGAAAGAGACATTACTG
>JAPZEB010000025.1:21302477-21315382 GCA_029783705.1 Chaetodon striatus | reverse complement strand
ACCCCCCCCCCCCCTCCCCAGCTTCCCACCACCAACACAACACACACAACCACACCGCCCCACATCCACCAGCAGCCGCAGCAGCAGCAGCACCACCACCTTTTTCCATTGGCTCTTGATGTTTTGTAAAGAATCCCCCAGCACACTCACACCCTCCCTTCAGCTACCCCCCTGGCCTCAGCGCCCTGTTCCCACATTGTATCCAGATGTGAGGAGGATAGTTGAGGGGAGGAAGGTAGGGGCCCCTGGTAGTGCCCCCCCTCCACCCCCAGTCCAAAACATACCATCCCAGTTAAACACATCTCAAGACTGGAGGTTTTCCAGTATTACCAGCTCAGAGACAAATATGTGAGACCTGCAGAGTAGACACTTGAATTTTATTTGCAAACTTGCAACTTTTATTTCAATATCCCATGATGTTTTTCGGTTGTGGACACAGGTATCTACACGCAGCATCATAACCCTCTGCATCATCCTGCTTATACGTTTTTTTTCTTAAACTAAAACCGTAGAGATGAAAATCTGTTGCTCTTGAGGCCGACTGGCTGTGATCATCTAATCCCTGGCCGTAGAACTCTATTTAAAGAGCATAGCCGCTAATCCCATCAGATTATACCTGACCAACTCCACAAAATCACCCAATTAATAGTCTTAAGAATGGTCACAAAAGCCAGCCTTCCCTAAAAAAACACACCCCAATAAGTGGCGTAGAAAAATCGGACCCATTTATGGAGTCTTAATCTCATACTTTGTCTAAAACAGAGAGGTGGGTGGGGCACAGCCTAAACATGGCCCTGATTCGTCATCTAGAAAAAGAGTTGACGAGAGAAAAATAAATAAATAATAATGCCAGTAAATGTGTTACTCTGCACTAAACCACATTAAGAACATCTTAATCTGTACATTACCACCAAGCTACAGATGCTATGGGTGAACCTCTGACATGGTTATTTAAGGTTGCAGCTGGCTGCTGCATACACTCCGATATGACTTCTTGTAAATGCATATTGATTTTCACAACTAGGTTTGAGCCTGGAGTCCCACAGACAGTTGGTATGCTTAGGTTTAAATACCTGGACAGCAGGCTCCACAGGCATCATTGTCCAAGATAGATCTGAGCTGGTAGTGTGTGTGCTATACTTGTATGTATTAGGATTTTTTTTGAAGGCTGGTACTGCCAACTCATTAAGAGAAGCAGTGGGGAATTTTGTGCCAAATTTCAGTATTTTTAAAAACGACATTTTTCATATTTAAACCTTTTGAGGGATTTCTAACAGTGGAAAAGCCCTTGAAATAGCTTTAAATACAACACTGCTGTATTTATATAATTTTAATATCATTATGTGGCACCAATTCAAAATATTGCATTATAATAAATTAAGTGTGGTATTGATTAATCCTACAATTAATATGTCATCAGTTAAGAAGTATCAAACAATACAGACATAACCATCTGCCTGATCTGCAATAAAGGCCCATTGTCATCTTGTTTTAACAGTCAATCTCTTGTGTGTTCTGTATGACACAAGTTCAGTTCATAATTGCTGCTACAGTATTGACATTGTGGAGCTCGTTCTGATCCTTTCATTACATCTCAAACCATAGTGGATGTAATTGCAATATTAATTACTGTCACCATCCCTGTTCTTTCTTTGTCAGCTCAACCCACGGCACGATTTGATTTGCTTATCTTAGATTCATACAAATGCATGCAAGTTAACCACAACACTCTCTCTTTGTGTGTGTGTGTGTGTGTCTCTCTAGGAGTGAGTTGTCTCCATTTTTAGTAACCCATCCCGCAGTCTTTGAGTCTGGGCCCGGCACAGTGTGTTGTGTAAAGCTGGTCCACTGGTGCGATGTGGAGAGAATGACAGTGTGCATAATCCTCTGTCGCTTATTTCTTGTGTAACAGGCCTGTCGGTCTTTAGCGGCGGCCGATTGGCTGGTTGGCTGGCTTAATGGCTGTTTTGATACCCGGCTGATGCAGGTAACTCCCGTTGGAGGTGTCTGATCTCTCCAGGGGGAAGCTGCGCAAACATGACTGCTTGATGCAACATTTGCTTTCTCCTGTATTACTCTCAGCTGCTCCTCTGAATTAATAGCTCAGCATTAAGTGGAGCGCAGAGTGGAGCTGACACTCTGTTGTATTCTGATATCCTTTGCACAAATTTGAATGATACTTTTACCACAAATATCTAAAATTTGCATTTAATTAAAAAGCCTTTTGTTTATGGCACTGCTTGTATTACTGCCAGTTGTTGACCGAACACTGGCTCTAGATAGGGCACATTGGCCACAGTAGTTAGAATTGGGAACTTTGTTAAGTGTTTTTACTGGTGTGAATCACCAGGTACTCTGGGGATAGTCCAGCTCTAAAATCATCCTGATCAGAAAAAAAAGTGAGCACATATTAAGTTATCAGGGAAAATAGGTGAGCACACATAAGCAGGTGCTGGGCTAGCGGCCTGTCTCCGACATGCCAAACAGTGTCACATTAACTGATTTGTAATGTGAAAACTGGTTTTAATCACCTGGTCTGTTTGTTTTGGAGAGAAAGACATCTCTGCAGATAAATTGGCCCCCGGTAAATACCTCCCGAACATTAAAGAAGTTCTAACCAGGTGAAGTGTCAGCTGATTGCAATCTGCAGCCATCACCGCTAGATGCCACTAAATCCCTCTAAATCTTACACCCTGTTCCTTTAATGAAAGCTTTATACCCAGTAGCTTCTAAATTGGCCTGATTTAATGTAAATATATCGCACAACACTATTTCCTTCCTCCTTTTTGAAAGAGTGCAGACATTTTTGTGTCATCTATAAGCCTACAAACTGCATTCAAATTTAGACACCTATTTCCTGCTTTGATGTGGCAGCCTGTGCTGAAGAGCGAGGCGAGGCTTACATCTGCCAGCCAGCATTGTACACTGCAGCTTGTCCTCAATATTCGGGTCAGCCCCAGAATGACCATTAGTAATTGATTATTGGTGTCTAATAGTAACTAACACAGAGCAGCTACAGAGGCTTGGTACTCTACTGCTCATTATGATAACAAATATTAGACCAAAGTAAAGCTAGTTTACACATAATGGTGCATTAGTGTCTCCTAAAGTGTTTTCAGGAAGTAAAACCACAAAAGTACATACATATACATGTGAAAGAGTTTTACAACCGCTGGCTATACCGTGTTCCCAAGCCTACATGAAGGACAGTTTCCCTTATTTAAAATAAAAACTTGTACAGTTTTCACTTGACAGCAATTTGTTACCATTAATATCCCACTGACATCATGTAGCCCATTACCAGACAGGTTGTCAGCCCCACATTAGTGCCACTGTAGGTGCTGCATGCTTCCAGATGTCGATCTGGTAAATCCACTACTGTCTAAACACGGTAACTGGTGCAGATCGGGTTGTGCTGGTGAGTTTATTGCAAACAGACGGGTTGAGGAATGCTGCTTGTTTACCGACAAGATGCTGTGATCTGGTTTTCTTAAACCCACCTGCATCAGGAGGGAAAGTGAACCAGAGGAACGGCTGATTCAGCGACATAAAGGAGTTTATTCCCCCTTTTTGCTGCATTTACAATCCTTCAGCACATCATTTTCAATCACATGCCTTTGGATGTCACTCAACTAAGATTTTCCTATTTTGAACTTTATGCGTGTCATTTACGTAGGTGTGTTCGTTGTTTGTCATTTTTTTGCAGGGAAACTTTTCACACAGCAGTCGATGTCATTTTCAGTAGCTGCTTTCATGAAATTGGCTTTTTCCAGTCAAACCTCTGGAGACAGTTGTTTTCAGCCTTTTTAGACATTACAGTGATTTTTTTCTTTTACTGGTACTTGGGCACAGAGATTGGAACTGCCAACTCTTTAGTGGGAGATTTCTTTGATTTTTTAATGTTTTTAAACCGAAACATCTGTCAAAACAGAGGAAAAAGTAACTCAAATTTTCTCGAGAACTCACCGTTTCCCACACACAGCCTCCCACCCTTGCACAAACACACCTACACACAATCCTGATGCACACACACGTGCTGTGCATACTGTTGCACACATTTGCGCTGTACAGTGTGGGTTGAATGGGGGCTGGGGGGGGGTTAGAGTGTAACTATACTAGCAGATTGTCTCAGTAGGACTATTGGATGAATGTTGAGAGAGTGTATCTTTGCCAATTTCCTGTGCTGTTGTTACACTGCAAAGAATATCTGTCACAGCGAGCCGTGCAGTCTGGAATAGAGTGATTCAATCATGCTTTGTCACAGAAAGTTTGAGTGAGAAAACAGCAGACAGAGCTAATAACCAGAATGAAACATTTGTTTTTTGTACCCATCTTCTCATCAGACAGCGGTGATCAATAGTCCCCCCACCCCCCAAAAGTCAGAGCACTCCTGTATGATGGACATTTTCTGCAGTGTGCAGCCCACGGCCTGCATTTCTCTCTTTTTCTTGCTCTCTGTCTGCCTCAATCTCTCAAATCTCCCTCTCAGTCAGCTCTTATTATCCCAATCTATCTCCTGCCGTGACTTTACATCACTATTTACCACTTATCTTCCCTCTGCTGCCCTCCCTCTCATTATTTGCTCTGCCTTTTCTACTCTCCTTGACATGCACCTCTTTCCCTCTCTCCTCGGATGCTGCCTTGTTTTCCCTCAGTATTAGTTTAGAGTTTTTTTTTTTCTCCACTGGGGTGGGTTAACAAGCCGGCATGATTTCATCAATGTGAATCAGTCAGCCTGATAAGACGTGACCCAGATGGGATCTCCGGCTCTTTTTATACAGCCATCCATCATGACCACGTAGCCACATAAGCTCGCTCTCACGGTAATGCCTGTCAGCCAGCGTATGAAAGAAATGTGTCATGTAGCTTCAGTGTGCTCTCTAGAAAAACTCTGTGTCCCGTATAAAAAGCCTAACAACGTTTGTTATTCTCATCTAGCAGCCCCAGTTCCTGTGTGGGGCTTTTTCTTTTGGCTATGAAATCCTGGACAGATGTTTCAGCACACACTGGCTCACACACAAACAAAAACACCCCTAGAATATTCCTTGAGGGACTTCTGATGGCCAATGATGAGTTTGTGGCGACCTTATTGAACTTTGGGGTATTTGATATTTCCAATTGTATCATTTTATTATTTTTATAATAATCCCACAGGAACTTAAAGTATGTCTGTTGGACACAATAGAGAACGTAAAGGCAACTTATTACAGCGGCTGGTAAACTTGTCATTTAATTTAAGACTTTTTTGGAACTAAGATCAAGATAACGCTCTTAAACCTATATGTCAAATATTCAGCTAACACCAACATCCTGTTAGCTTAGCTTAGCTTAGCATAAAGGCTGGAAACAGTGGGAAACAGCACATTGAGCACATCTTAGCTTGTCTGAACTCAAAACTCATTAGAACTCCAGTTTGTCCTGTTAGTTCTTTCCAATCTCTCTCCTTTTTTCTCTCCTCTCTGTCAGTTAGGTGTCTATGAAATAATCATTAATAATGTGATATTTCCACCTATTTAAAGGTCTGCGTGTTGCATTTAGGGGCATCTATTGGCAGAAATGGTAGATAATATTCATGACTATGTTTAGTTTATAATCACCTGAAACTTAGAATCATCGTGTTTCCATTACCTTAGAATGAACCGTCACAGAGACCACCGTGTTGTTTCTACAGTAGCCCAGAATGGACAACCCAAACACTGGCTCTTAATAGTGTTTGCAGACAGATTGCAGACAGATAGTAGACAGATTCCCAGTTGGTTCCGGATCAGTTGGGCCAGTTACAACTGTTTATCTAATACGGGCATGTTTGAGAAGATGACTGACAACTGCTTTAGAAAAAAGGGGTGCTGTTGAGGCATTTTCAAAAACAACCAAGATGGCTATAGCTGTCGAACTTTCAACTGAAGTACTATATTTCATGGCAAACATGGCAGGCATGGCATACTCACAGACATATTGATGCTACACTATCACTGCTCATCTCTGCAGGCTGCAGTCTGTTTACATTTGTCTGCCACTCTGCGCTACGTCATGTTTCTTTGGTTGGTTGTAGGGCTATCCAAATTTGTCCAGAAGCATTTTGGTCTATGGCCTTTGATAATACACCTCGGAAATCAAAAATGAACTGAAAGATTTGAGATAAACTTGCATTTTACGATTTGGTCTGGCAATGTCAGGCTAGAAAATTACACTAATAGTGCGTCAGTGGTGATGTAGTTAGTTTAGTATCTTTTTGTGCCCTTATGCTCTGCGTTAGTATCTCATATCATATAACATATCATAATAATTGCCCTGTAATGTTTCTATGACAATCCTATAAGGATTTACAGTGCCCACATGTTGCACCCAAAGGTAATTTAGAGTGAATCTATACAGCTTCTGCCTTTTATTTGCTGTGGTTACACACACATTCACACATATGCACACAGAGAGGGTTCAATACTTAATCCAGTGTACTCTGCGCAATAAAACATTTTCCAGGGGATTCAATTGGATTTTACCCACAGGTTACTTTGTTTGGAGTTGTGCTTCTTTAGAATGTGTATGTGTGTCTTTTTGTTGGCGTGTGTGTTTGTACTTTAGAGCAGTGTGTGAACCACCTCGCAACAACAACAACTGCCTGTTGGAGCCCACACATTCTCTCTGTAGTAGAGCCATCAGGAGATTTCTGTGGAAACCCTCCCATCCTGCCTGCCAGTGAGTGTGTGTGTGTGTGTGTGTGTGTGTGTGTGTGTGTGTGTGTGTGTGTGTGCAGGCGGTAAGGAAGAGTCAAAGGCAGATCTGTTGCCCTGTTATGTTCTCATATCTCCTCTTGACAACTCTTACAGGATGTGTTCTTCAGATTTTGCCTGGAGGTAAAGACAGGTTTTAAACGAGGCACACAGCAAGTAACAAAAACAAGTAAGCAAGTAAATGAGTAGTCAAAGAAAACTCAAACAGACATTGCGTTGATGCACAGAAAAAAAAATCTACCAGAGTGGCGATGCAACGCCTCAGCTTGTTCCTAAAAGCAACACTGGATCAAATCCATTCCACCATGTTGTGTGTGTGTTTGTGTGTGTAAACTCACGAACCACTGGGGCATCTTGCTGCAGCGAACAGCAAAATAAAATGGTTATATCAGAAAGTGTGACAGTGTGAAAGACTGTTTGAGGTCACCGGTCTAATTACACTTCAGAGAGACTGATTCAGGTTCAGTTGCAGAGGTTGTTCGGGGGCTGCAGATGGATGGAGGAGCGCAGAGGAAGAGGAGTTAGAAGACAGGGAGAGTTTTGAGAATGGTGGACAGTCGACATGGAGTGAAAAGAGATGGAGGAGTTTCAATTTAGATTTCAATCGAACACTATTACCACGAGTGCCTCTTCTGCTTTCGCCGCGATTACACCAACAAGTTGTGGCGGCGCTCGTTTCACCTCTGCTCTTGGTGTGTTTCTACCTCATGCTTCTCCGGCCCATACTGCCTCTGCATGTCTTTGATTTCAGTGTGAGGGAAGTGGTGGTTTTGCAGCCATTCGCATGGATCTGAGCAGAAAACAATGTAACGTTTGTTGTTTCTCAGGCACTATTGTAACACTCTAAACAACTTGTTCAGAAATGAATCTTCTAAGTGTTCATAAAGGAATACTTCACCCATAAAATGAGCATTTCTGTATCAGTTAGTCATGCCGTGTCACCTTGTATTTGTGAAGACAAGTTAGTTTTTCTTGCATGCCTCTGCAGAAAACAGTGAACATTGATTTATTGATTGATCAGGGAGCAGATTTAACATCAGCAAAACTATTTCAAAACATCCGTTTAAAAACTGTCACTCAACTTGTGTGGTATAATCCCAGTGTCATTTATCCAGATGATGCTCTGTACTTCCCAAAAACATACATTGTCACTAAAACCTTACTATTTAAAACTGAACTGAAAGTGAAACTTATCTTTGCGGTCCTCAAATCCAGACTCCAGTACTAAGGTTTTTTAGTGAGAATGCATGTGTTTGGGAAGTACAGAGCATACAACTAGATACATGAGCTTTGGATTATACTGCACAAGTTGTATGAGAGATTGTAAATGGATGTTATGATATAGTTTTGCTGCTGTTAAACCTGGCCCCCAATCAATCGATGAATCAATATGTTTGCCGTTCTTCGTGGAGGCAAGAACAAGAACAAAGCTTAGTTCACAAATTTAAGGTAACACAGCATGACTGATTGATATACAAATGGACATTTTGTAGGTGAAGTATTCCTTTAAATATCTATCCCCCATATGGCAAATGAGCATGATCCTGTTACATAACGATACTTGGATCATTTCTACATCTACTCTAGTAGTTTCAGATTAAGCTTTATGGTTACATTAAGGTATAGGTCACGGTTAGGAGATGAACGATTAAAACCAGCAACCCTAAACAAGAAGAGCCTATTGTTTCTGAACTCTAAGGCACTTTAAATCATAGTCTACGTTGCACAGTGTCAGGAGATCTCGACGTGTGTGTGTATATGTGTGTGTGAGGAATGCTGCTGTGGTGCAGGAGGAGGAGGCGGGGGGACTCTATGGGCAGGAGCACCCAGGGGTTAACGAGCGGTGTGAGAAAAACAGGCAGAGTTTGAGAAGGAGGGGGGCAGGGAAGCGCGCTCATACACACACATGAACACACATGAACACACATGCACAACGAGTCCCAGAGGGAGCTGAAGATGGTCGGGGCCCATGAGAGCATGCAGCACTTGTTGGCTTTTAACAGAGGTAAATGATAGCAGCAGGTATCACTCCTTGTTGATTAGTGTAAAGTATAAACCAATGCAAAAAGGAAAAGTTTCTAAAATGGTTTAAGACAGATAATTATGCAGTCTAGTTCTGGAAATGGTGACAGTTTGTTTAAGTCTCATTTAAACTCATTTTGAAACTTGTTTCCTTTCTATTCAAAGATCCAAAAAAGATGATCAGAAATCACACAATAGTATTGAGTGACATGGTGCAACAGTCAGAGAGCAACTTGCAGGTGCACATCAGTCATATTGAAGACCAATGTGTCGAAACAGGCTGCTGCTTCTGTCAAATTCCCACCAATTTAAACAAAGTGTTTTGTTGATGTAGTGTACTCTGTAGTGTACTCTATACAGTTGAGAACCATCCCCTTCTCCTCCTAACCCATCCATTAATCCCACTAGCATGGACCGGTCACCAAAATGTAACATGACAGTATTGACCCAAACACCTGCCACTTCCTACACACACACACACACACACACACACACATACACAGAGACCCAGTGGACTCTTTTCTATCCAAACTCCCTTCTCACGCAAATAGAGTAGGCAGGCAGGATCCCTTCTCAGCCTATTTATCAGAGGGGGGGTTTGAGAAGGGACAGACAGCGTGGACCCCCTCTATTGTTCTGGCTGGGTTTAAGGGATGGGGGGAGCAGGGATGGAACTAGGGATAGGATGGGAATTGGAGACTCCAACAATGCCACAAAACCCCCCACTGCTCTTCCTGCTTATGAGCATGACCTGCTCTGACAGACCAGGAACGAGATGGAAACTAGACCAAAACTATAACATAACTCAGCCCAGAGTGAAACAGATCAAACCTAAACTGCTCCTGAGTACAACTGAAGTCAAACGAGACAGGGGTCACATTAAACCACAGCTAAACTAGCAAATCTCATACAATCAGATCCTGTGATATGTCTTCTATGTGAATACTTGTTTTTTTCTACCCAGAGTCAAATATAAATGACTCAAATGTGCACAGAGTCACCAGAATCAGTCATACCTAAGCCAAAACCACAGTCAAAATTAGAGTTTAAATTGAGTCACAATAGAGAAAAAAAGAGCCAAACTTGAGTCAGACTTACTGAGCTGCCAGTCTAGACACAATCTGGAGTCACAATCGACCTAAATCAGTGAGCAGCCAGTACAAAACTGAACCAAAAACTGACATAACACACAGCTGCACCACATCTATCTACATATAGTCTCTAAAGGATTGCATGCGTACACAGATGCATACATGGTCAGATGTGGTTACGTGCAAGTATGTGAGTAACTGTGCATACATTTTAACAGTGCCGTAATAACAATGTAGGAATAATGTACACATGCAAAATCTTTTGAAAATACATTGTAAAAATACTTGAAAGTGCCATTCACATAAACACATGTACAGTGTTTTTGAAAATGGATAAATGGGATGTAACTGAATCTACAGTACATAACAGCAGTTGAAGCAGAATGTTATCTGTCAGTCACAAAGTTTGCGAAAAGCTTCTTTTGTGCTCCTCAGCTGACACATCTGTCACCCTAAAATGTCTTCAAGCTCCAATGTATGTGTGTTTTGCAAACAGCCTGTAGGTGTCTGAGTGTGTGTGTGTGTGTGCATCCAGCTGTGCTTTACCCCTCTCTTTCTCTTCATGGTGGAGCTTGCAGCAGACCTCTTTGTCTGCCGGTTTAGAGCAGGGTGTGAGGTGAAGAGCAGTTTGTTCATAATGGATTATTGATTGGTCTGAGAATACACTGGCTCTGCACTGTGTGCGTTGTGTGTGTGTGTGTGTGTGTGTGTGTGTGTGTTTAAGACTCCATACCATCCCCTCTGTCCCACTCTGAGCACTGAATGTCTCCACTTTATGAGCAACTGAACAGAGGATAGCAAGGTTTTTTGTAAAGTGCTCTCTGTATGTTATGCTCCGTGAAGCAATGTGTGTGTGTGTGCGTGTGTGTGTGAGCAGTTCTCTGTATGGGCCGTTAAGCTCTCAATGCTGCCTGTATGAAACAGTGTTAAAAGCCCACAGTGTGCACATATAGACTTTCAAAAGATGTGTGTGGACAACATTAAAAGCCCCCTCTGTTTTGCTTCTTGATTCCTCAGTTCCCCTGCATGTATGCATTAGTGTGTGTGAGCGTGAGTGTGTGTGTGTGTGTGCATTTAAACAAGAGGTCCACTCTTTATTTTTCCCGGCTGTGTATTTTTTTCTTAACCTCTATTGCTCGTCTCTGCGCTCTCTGTGTGGGAGGGAGGCAGAGCCCATCACGGCTGAAGGATGTCCCACACGAGAACGACCTACAGTCATTATCAGTGATAAGGTGACAGCGTGAGTGAGTCAGTGTGTTATGAAAGCCAATCTCCGCACCCTTGGGTGCAGGAGATTTGTGTCATGGCTGCCTCTGAGATGATTGCTATGATGAAGGTGCTTCCTGGCTGGATGACAGTGTTTTCCATCACAGAGGAGCAAAACAGCGTGGCCTAGCACCTTTTGCGAAAGCTTTGCACGACTCTTTGTTCAAATGCTCTTTAAATAGTAGACTGCAGTACTTCTGTTTTGTAACCAAATTTGAATACTTTTTTAAATATTGTTGCACCAAATGTGTTGTATGAGCTGGATTTGTGGCCTCTAGAGGGAGCAATTGAGCAGATTGCAAAAATGATAAGCACAGAAAAAGCTAAACATACCACTTAGTTTAAAAGTGGATTATTTTTGTCTTAAACCTGTTGACAGATTAAGTTGTTTCATTCAAAGAGACAGCAAGCCCTCTAAAAATCGCTTGATAATGTTTGTGTTTTTCACCGCGCCATGATGGTAGTATTGATGTTAAAGATAGCTTTGAAGTGAAACTTCTGGCTTTGTGACAGAGCAAATGTGTGAAACAAGAGCAGCGTTTCAGCTGTAAGCAGGTTCTCTGCTGGCCTGCATGCACTGTTTGACACTGTTTGTTTCAAGACTCACTCCAGATGTGAACCTCAGGAGTCTCTGGAACAGAAATAGCCAGGCTGTTGTGAAAAGGTTGTGTATGGGATGGGAAAATAAGAGTGGATTTCCTCCTCTTGCGGGACCTCAGCCGCTTCGGTTCAGCGTTCAAGAAAGCAGAACAGCAGAGGTTGAGCATGCATGGACGGAGGGGGAAAAAGAACAGTTTGTTTTTGTTTGACACAGCAGTCATTATCAGCTGAGTGTAGGCCTGCACTCACTCCCAGTGACTCATGGTAGGGCAGCTTAAGTGTCCAATAATGGCATGTGTCTGATATCAGACCAGTGACGTTCTTAACAAGGGTTGGACTGGTCTTAAGTGTTAGAGGTGATCATTTTCCTGCAAGACAAAAAAGACAATTCAGTTGTGTTCCCATCAAAATAAACACACTAAGAAAGAAAAAGAACACCAATTTCAGCCACACACATTATCTCCAGTTTTATTAATCTGTGTGCGTCTGTGTTTGAGAGGTTCATTAGCTGAGAGATGTCAGTAACAGTCAAGATGTACCAAATGGACTGCTTTCTCTAGCGTCAGGAAGACACTTTATCCCTTTATTGTACCATATTGGCCCTTCACAGATTTTGATGCCTCTTCTCTTTTTTGATGACTTCGATGATTGCTAATCTCGTCCATCTCTCCTGGATAGTTCCTCCCTCCTTAAGCCAATTTGTCATTTTTTCCCTCCTTTGCCTCTATGGCGAGGAGCCTGCATTGTTTCCCTTCTGGTGGTTAATCTCATTACATTTCAATTTGCACATACGACTGTCTGGTGGATGACAGGCTTACTGTTGAATAGTCTCAACCCCCCCGGCCCTCCTGACCCCCAATCAGCAAGGCCATTTAAACAGGAAATAAGATTATTATCCTCTGTTTTTAGCGCCAGAACTGGAAGAAACTACTAAGTATTAATGAGTAACATTAGGATGTGGAGGCAGAGAGCAGATGGAACAGATGGAGGGGAAACTATAGTGGATGGATAGACAGAGTTTGTGTTCCTTAGTTTGCTGATTTATGTCCAGCATCACCTGATTGTCTATCATGCCATGTGTTGGACGCAATTTTCTCAAGTTTTGTTGTTCCTCATTGAATCCTTTTCTTTATCTTAAATCTTTCAAGAGAAGTCAGATTGTAGGTTTTTATACTTCATTAACAGTTTGTGAATA
>JAPZEB010000025.1:21287199-21300173 GCA_029783705.1 Chaetodon striatus | reverse complement strand
ACCCGACCCCATTCAACTCCAGTTTGAGAAATAGAGCAAAGCAAACTGTCTGAAGAGCCACTTCCTGTTGTGTACTTAAGATCCCTGTCATGTGATAGTGTCAGTTGAGGCGGGTGCATGAGGCCAGTATGGGGAGGGAATATGGTGGCACTGCTGATCTTGCTGATGTGAACACAGCACCACCCCCCAACTCCACCACCCCCGCACCCTGATTGTGTAAAGTGTCGACTCAGCCAGTGTGGCGTCAGAGCCCCCGAGCCCTGCACGACTCGCGCACGACCACAGCACACACATGCACGTGCGGAGTGTCAGTGCACAGTGTAAGCCACAGATACATAGAAGATTGTACCCATGATAATTCCCCATCTTTACTTTTTTACTGATGTGATCTTTGTTAGGCAAATTTGAAATCATACAGGTTACAATGGACTTGAGGTTTAAAGAAGGAGTAAACAAATCTGTGAACAAAAAAGTGTCCTGCTTGATTTTGATTATCACACTAAATTGAATCTAAAAAACACTCATAAGTTGCTTGTGTGTTAGCATTTGCAGTCATACCTGAAAAGCACAAATGTATGTGTGTAGAAGTATTTCATGGATTTTATTGTACTTCTGTTGGTGGTTTGCCTTATGATGATCCCCAGCTCGAGGTCTTGCTTTTTAATTCATGGCAACATTACTACAGAATCATATGCAAATCTTTATGACACATACAGTCCTCCTGCTGTAGCAAGCATAGCCGTGTATGCAAATGAAAATTGAGCGTGTCTGAAAACTGAAACTGCCTTTGAAGTAGATTTGCTTTACTTACATGTTCTATGTCTCTTTTCTCACCTTCTTCTCCACTTTGTCTCTTTCTTTCATTCTTAGGTGAATGATACGCAGCATGTGCAAGCCGTGCCATACAGAGCTCACTGTTACATGACCTGGAAGCTGCTAATGTGCTTGAAACATGAAGAGAATGAAGAGAAGCCAATAAAATGAAGAAAGGAAGTGTGGTGGAATAGCAACTCTGATGAAAAGACCTATCAGAACATCTATCCACTGACACAATGCTGACCTGGAATTGACTGAAAACCTTACTTTTATTCAGAGAAAGAGATTGTGTAATCTCACTCATGATTTATTTGCTGGGGCTTATTTACCCTGCAAAAGAGTTAACATTTGACTACATGCGCCTGAATAAATGATAAAGCTACATGCATTGCTTTCTATGGTGCCAGAGGCACACAGATAGTTTGATTCACTTATTCATTGACAGCACTAGATGAAGATGGATAGATGGTGTTAGATCCAGTAACTGGAGAGTGCTAAATGAGCTGCTGTGTAAGCAGCCTGGTCTCTGGATGATTGAAGGCAGATAGCATTTTAACTGACCACCAAAGGCGCACTAGACATCCCTAGATGTGCAACTGCAGATAGCAGTAGTTTCTGTTTTTTGAGCTTGTGAAAGGCCAGGTAGACAGGGTAGTTAAGTTCGTACAATGAATACTAGAGAGAGTGTGGAGGTGATGGAGACCCGGGCAGGAGGTCAGAAGGAGAAGCTGATTGGAGACCAGGTCAACCCTGGTAAAGAGGTTGAGGGTGAGGATGACAAAATCCCCGGGGCTTACGACTGCAGCGTTTGTGGACGCAGCTTCCCATTCCTCAGCTCTTTGTCGCAACATATGAGACGCCACACTGGTGCGCGCCCTTACAAATGCCCCTACTGTGACCACAGGGCCTCTCAGAAGGGCAACCTCAAAGTTCACATCCGTAGCCACAAACTGGGCACGCTGTCTAGCCACCACTCCAATGAGGACGTAGAGGGTGGTGCAGAGGAGGAGGAGATGAGTGTTTCAGAGGGTCTTGATGGGGGTACGAGTCCAACTAAGAGCAGCTCAGCCTGTAACCGGATGATCAATGGGGACAGTGGTGAGGAGAGTCGGAGGAAAGTGCCTGGGAGGAGCATGAAAAGAGAGAAGTCTGTTACCGACCAGAGGCCTTACTGTTGCCGACTGTGTGGCTACGAGGCCCAACGTGAAGATCAGCTCCTCAGCCATATTGAAAAGGTCCACATAACAGCAGACACAGAGGAGGAGACCACTGTCAAAGAAGAGGCTGTGCCTGAACCTGATACCATCCAACCCCAGAGTGACGGGACCTTCCCCTGCGAGACTTGTGGCCAGGTCTTTACCCAGGCCTGGTTTCTAAAGTCACACATGAAGAAACATGCAGGGATTCTTGACCACTGCTGTCGGATTTGTGGACGACGGTTCCGTGAAGCTTGGTTTCTCAAATCACACATGAAAACGCACAACACCAAATCCAGGTCACGGGCAAAAGCAGATTCTGCTGAGCATCCGGCCACCATCAACGATGTCGCCCAGGATCCTGAAATTGTCACTGGCTCTATTACATCCATCTATCAAATGTGCTCCAAATGTGGGAACCTGTTTCACAACAAAGAGAGCCTGAGGGCCCATGATAAAATCCATAGTCTCAGCTATGGCAGGAAATCCCAGAGCCAATGTAGTCTCAGTGATGATGAGGACTCACCAGCTGCTAAGAGACGTTACCTTGACTACTTAAACCTTCAACCTGTTGAGAAGACCCTGGATGAAGAGGAGGAGAGTGAGAAGAAGATGCTAGGTCAAAGAATCCCAGAGTTAGATCCAGTTTGCAGCTACCAGGCATGGCAATTGGCCACTAAAGGAAGGGTTGTTGAGCCAGTGGAGCTGAATTACAAAGCCTCCTGTGGGGGAGGAAGCATGGGGGAGGAGGCCTTCGCCGGAGCTGCTGTGGTTTTCGAGAAGGAGAGCAGCCGTTATGTCTTGCAAGGTCAAGAGAGACGCAGCTCCGGGCGGCGCAGCAGCTCTGGTTTGGGAAGCCATGCTTCTTCAGGGGATCGGACACCAGAGAGCCTTAGCGACTCTGAGTACCGGCCCTCGTCTCGCCAGGAACGACGGCGACCATCTTCCTCCAAGTCGAATGAGTGCTTCGAGTGTGGGAAGGTATTTCGAAGTCGTCACCAGATGATTGTTCACCAGCGAGTCCACAGAAAGGATGGAGGTCGAGCATCTGTGGGAGACAAGGAAAGAACTGCAAGAGACGACAGATGGGGCTCCACCAGTGACCCAGAGTCAGGCTCCCCTAGCCGCCCCAGCACCCCGGGGTACGGAGACTCTCCACCAGCATCTACCCTTGGAGAACAGGCCTCAGAGATGGGTACCGCAAACTCTGGAGAGATTGCAGGTTGGTCCAAAACATTTTTTTTCTATTGGTTTTATCCTGTATTTTGCCTTGTACTTTGATATAAAGTGATCTATAATCTGAGGAGGGCACTGAAAGGTTTAATTTGTAGTGACTATTAGTCATTTGGGAAATGATTGATCCTTAGTTACTGTAGCTAAGTCAAACATACTTGATAAAAAGAAACATGGTGATGCCAGTTCTGGTGCTGCAGTGTTTTATCAGGTAGCTTCTAGATGTCAGGCGATATAGCTTCAAGATGCTGACAGCAAGGACTACAGTTTGAGATGGTAGGATTCATCATGTTAACAGTTATGAATGAGGCAAAACGATACAAATTGAGGCTTCTTGTCTCAACAAAAAGGGAGGAGTAGGGCCTCATGATGACAAGACCATCAGTCATCATTGCTCCTGCACTGCAGGGTATGTGTCCCCCTTTTTCCCCTTCTGGGAATCAGTGAGTACTCTATTAATTTATCGTGAACACAGACCATAGTGCTGACCTAATGTTAGTATCTATTTACTAGTGAAAGTTACATCAGTTACATCAGGGTGGCATGTATACTATCCCTGACAGGGATAGTATAAAGAAAATAACCTTAGCCTCGATTTATTCTGTCTAAAGGCAATTCACGCCATCTTTAAAATATGTCAGCAACCAACCTACCTGTTCTTTTCCAAATCTCTTTAATGTTAACACAGGAAAAAGAAGGAAGCAAACCTGGCTGATGCTGGTGATCTGACTTTAGGCTAACTCCTCTACATGTAGATATACATTAGCAGAGAGCATTGATAAACCAAGATGGCTCACTTGAGGAGACTAGCGGCATGTTGTGCCTGTTCATTCCAATGGGAGAAGTAAACATGAGTACAGATTATAAGCATTCCTTTCACCCCATAGTCACTAAAGTAAATAGCCAATTGGACCCATTTTTCACAAGCCCCAACCCTTTCAGACATTCTGACACAGCTTGTAATGGAGTATCTTCTGTTATCTTGATGTTAGCTGGCTAGTTCGCTAGCATTTTGCCAACAATAGCTTACGTAAGATGTGACTATGTAATGTGTCCGTGAATGTTGTGACAGTGCCCCAACCACGTTATTTTTAACAGACAAGTGCAGGACACCGCAGTACAGGAAAGGGGAAAGTTGGCCGAAGTTCTGCTGTGTTCAAAGCTAGGAGGCACAGAGTGAAAAGAGGCGGGACTAAGGAAGAGCTAATTGCAGCTTAATTTACTGTCACAATCATCCAGTCACTTGTTTTTTTGGCTGTAAATGCAAATATTTCTGTCATAGCCTTAAAAATTCCGCTGTTGCTGTTTGGGTCATGCTTAGGACCACCATTGCCAAGTTCGTAGGCGTTTTCTATTTGTCTTTTTAAGATACTGACTCAACTTTCCAGCATAACAATAGAAAAATGTAAATGCCATACAAGTAAAAGAATGGTACATTCACCAGTTCACTAATAGAAGCATGCTCTGCAGGATTTTCAGTGGCAGAAATGACTGCAGCCCTTTTCAAGCCTCCCACTCGAGGCCTCTGACTCTGTCACTCTGTAGTAAACATCTGTTGATGAAATGTGCTTTGTGTAGGTGCAGCTCCTCAGCTCATCAGCCTCTATGGAGAGGGAACTGGAGCCACCATGTGGCTAAACATCAGAATGACATCTGACTTTAGCTCTTTAATAGAGTGCCGCTCACAAATACTATCAAATATGGTCAATAAACTTTAACTGCCACTGAAAGTTCTGTTTACAGCAGTGTAATTATTTTGTATCACAGAGCAATAAAGCTAACAGTTAAGTGAAACTTTGTGTCTTTCGGTGGCATGTCAGCCGAGGAGATGGCATTTTTGGAATGCCTATCATTTTTTTCACCTCCACAACCAATAAACACTGCAGAGCAAAAAAAGAAAACCCACCCATGCAAGGGCAAAACACCCATAATCATGTTAAACGAAGGATTCCTGTGTACGCAGCTTGTCAGAGCTCTCTGGTCTTTGTCTCTTAACTTTCAACCTCACTGAAAACACTGTTTGTACAGGTTAGGACAGTGGACAGTAAAGAATTGTAGTGATTGCTTCCATTCCTCCCTGTTAGTACAGACATTCAAAAATAGCAGCAACATTTCTTCAGGCCTGATCGAGCTGTGTGCTATTTCAGGTCTTCCTGTCTCAGGAAACTCCCCTCACCCCCCTTATCTGTGTGTGAATATGTCTTTTGCTCTCCTTTTTATGTCTTCGCCATGGAAATCCGTCTCCATGTTTCCTTTTAGTATTTGCCGAGGTTGTTTATTGTATAACAACTGATTAGTTATGAAACACAATGACAGTCTTGTGTTCTAGCAGTCAAAGGCGTGGTTAACTTCCTTTATAGTAATAAATGTGCTGCATTGAATACACTCTCCCAACCCACTGGCATCCTGGTGTCTGGTTTCAGAAATTGTGTGGGGGATACAGGATCTTTTTAGCTCAATATACAGAAATGTATATACCAGACACAAAACCTGCAATACCAAGACACATGGTGAAATGTGAACGAATATTTTCTTTGCTGTTATTTGATTACATTTATTAATATTCTCGACAAAGACATTCTTATAATAATATATAAGAATGTATAAGAATTCAGCTTTTACCAAAATAATTTTCTTGTCAGGATCTAAGGTTTTCTGTCCGTCTATCCATCGTCTTTCTTTGTACCCCCCCTCGTGTCCCCTCTGACTCTTCCCTAATCTCTAAGGTTACCTCCTGTGACACCTCCACTGTCACTCATCCACTCTTCTTACCATTGAGCCAGCCAGGCTGCCCGATGTCTGAGGGATTGGTTATTTATAGAGTCACCTCCCAATGGAGAGGGATGCAGGCGGCAGTGGGGAAAGAGACACTCAGAGGACGCTGTAGTCGCAAATACTCTGATGTCCCTTTCAGCCATTTAGCTACTTTTTTGGAATGCAAATGAGAATTGAAAGTGTACAAGCTCGTACCAACATGATCATCAGCTCTGAGTAGTTAGAGATTATAGACTGATACTTTCTTTGGAAGGGCAATAAGAATATTTGGAGAATAAAGCTATGTATAATCAGGATATTCAGTTGCTTACTTCAAATCCTCTGACCCTAGCTGGTCAATAATTAATTAATAAAAGGCCAATATCAGCCTGAAAAAACAGGACACATCAGTCTAACCACCCTCCCTACTAGACTGCCCAGCCCCGGGGCTTCACCTTGGCAGAGTCTGAGCTGTGTGTGTTGGCCAGTGTTGCCAACAGGAAGCCAAATGAAAAACAGATGGCAGGTTACTGGTGTTGTTGTGAAAAAGAGGAGGTGCAGTGGGGAGTAATATAATGTGCTACTTACAGAATCTGATCTGTTGAATAGTTTGCATGTATGTGTGTGTAAGATGATATGCTTCTGTGACCCAGCCGCTGTCTAGTTTTACGCTTTTATGTTCAAAACCTCTGTATTCCAACTATTTTCATGTTTTTTGTAAATTTCTGTTTAATGATAATAATTAACATTCACTGTCAATACAGATATGTCTACTCCATTCTCATTTATGTCTTAGTTTTCCAGTGACAACATTAAAATTCACTTGTAAAGAAAGATGGGTCACAGGCGCCATCTTGTGGGGAATTCTTAGAGCTGCACTTCAGGAATCAGTGATATTGATTCAATACAGTAAATGAGCAATATTATGGATTTACAGTACAAGAGCATGACAATGAATGACCCATCGTTTGAGGCTATGTATCCCATAAAATATTCCATTTGTTAAATTTGTCAAAATATGTTTGTTCTATTACAATGTTTGATATTATGGTGTAATTGTTTCACACACCTTATAGACTGTAATACAGTCCATCCATTACCACAGATATGAATCAACACTTTGCTGAGGCATCTTTATTATCTGAATGGGATAATGTTAACAAACGTACTTATTTTGCTACATTCTTACTGGATATTGTTGAACAAATATCCTTGAAGTAATATTGAAATGATATATAATTATTCATTGTTTATTTTTGTGCACATATGCTTATTATCCGTGTAACTATCGAAGCAATAGTTTTATTTCAGGATGTGTTCACATGTAAAATGAATAAGGATAAATGGGAATACTGGTCAATACTGCAGCCTGGTGGCTGTTCAGCAAAACTACATCTGGATGGAACAATATAAACTCAGATGTTAGTGTAATCTTAAAGGTTTACTTTGCAGTTATTGACCTTGATGTTGTCATTCTTTTCCCTACAGATGAGAAGCCTTACATCTGCAGCCTTTGTGACTTTGTTACCACAGAGTTGCAGGCCTACTTGACTCATGTTCGTGTCCAACACCCGGCTGCCCCTGGAGACAGACCCAGCCCCATACCCAGCCCAAGCTCCAGCTCGGACAGAGGCACCCCAAGTGGATATCCTAAGCTGAAGAAAGCTCTTCTCCAGGGGTTGAACAACTCTGCATCCCCTCCAGCTTACCTCTCAGCTCGATCCTCCCCGCTCAATCCCAGTCTGAAACCTGTGGATCTATGTGTGAGGGCTGAGGGCTGCAGGGGCATAGCCTCTTTAACCCAGGACAGGAAGAGCCTCCCTAGCCACAAGTGCTCTTTCTGCTCCCACTCCACCCGCTACCCTGAGGTACTCTGGATGCACCAGACTGTGGCTCACCGCATCAACAGCAGTAGCTCCAATCTGGCTCCTAAATGGGCCCTGAAAAACAACTCCAAGGGCTCCAGGGACAGCTTATTATCCTTCAGGAGACGCACTGGTCCTCCGCCAGTCCTGGAGGGGAAGGAGTGTCCACCGCTGCCTCCGCTGATGCGTGCCCAACGTACCCGGCCCCCAACCCACTCCAGTGAGGTTCTAAAAAAGAGCAGGCCAGCCAGTCAGGCAGCCATGCCATCATCATCATTATCATCATCATCCTCTACCCCCTCCTCCTCATTCTCCAGGGGCTCCTCATCCACCTCAGGCAACCAAGCTGCAAGAGTCCCCGTCCGGCCAAGCAGCAGCAGCAGCAACAGCAGCAGCAGTGTCAGGCACATGGAGGACCAGAGTCATCAGTCTCGCTTCAGACCCAAAGTGGACATTTATCCTCGGGGAGGCTCATCATCTTCCTCCAGCTCTTTGGAGAAGAGCACTGCTGCCCTCTCACGTTCCTCAGTCCCCAGCCCCAGCTCTGCGACTGCATCCCGTGTGTCTGACCGCTACTTAATGCCTCAAGAGGGCCTTGGCTTCATGCTGTCCAGCAAACATGGCCTAGCAGAGTACAGCAGAGCCAGGGGCTCCCCCCATCAGCCACTTCCCAACTCCCACAGCCAGAACCGGGCCAACGCTATGAGGCCCAGCACCATCACCCATAGCTCCGTGGCAGGACACAACTACGGAGCCTCCCAGGCACACGGAGGCACTCTGCTGAATTCTTCCTCCTCCTCCTCTTCCTCTTTGCCGTCAGAATCTCGTGGAGATGTGAAGCAGGAGCCAATCGCAGAGACACCAGAGATGCCAACTGACATCCTCGGCTTCCTCAAAAACTACAACCCCCATGAACTGGCTGCCCTCTACCACCGCTGGGGTGCGGCCAATGCACTGCTGGATCCCACAGGTAGGGAGCAATGTCAATTTTTGTTGAATTTGTTGACATTCTCAAATATTTGGTAAAACTTGCCGCAACACAGTACTAAATTTTGTCTTATGCCTTCAAGTCTTTGTAATACCATCAGTCAGAATGTGCTCTCTTAGAGAAAGTCCTGTGCAATCCCTAATCATCAGCTCACATACAAAATGCCCAGAGGATCTTTGCGTTGGAGAAAATGCCAAATGTCAGTAGTCAAAGAGAAATGTTATCCAGCGACTTAGCTGTCACGAGTAGAATTGCCTAAACTTGACAGGCTAAACCAGGAAAAGACACCCAGACACCAAGACATCCACACTCAACGTATAAACCATATTCAGTTAGGTTTACATATTTATCCTCTCTAACACGCTGACTCACCCTCTCACACTAACTCGCCATCTGGCAGGAAGTGATTGACAGACACATACACTGCTCCACTCTGACAAGGTTTTGAATAATAAAGAGGAGATCCATTAAACAGGCACACACATGTGTGCTTGCATGTTTGTGCGATATGATTAAAGGCCGAATCTGGGGCAGCATGTGTGTCTCTGCGTGTGTGTCCATATGTGCTTGGGTTTTTAGATGCGAAAGGAGTGTGTGTGTGTGTGTGTGTTTTTTTTTTATGTGAGAGACGTGAGAGAACCTTTGCTACTCTCAGGTCTGCGAGGCATGCCTAGTCTCCAGCTCCACTCTCCCAGAAAGCTGTCACAAACTGTTTAGGTCACGGCTCTGCCTGACGAGAGACTCGCACAGATGCGAATGGAGGGAGGCAAAACAGAGAGAGAGGGAAAATAAGAGGCAAAGAGAGAGATGAGACAGAATAATTACCCCACCAGCTGCTTTGGAAATGGTCATTACCGAACACGCGTATTATTTGCCCATTTTCAGCTGTGTCTCTAAGGTCAAGTGGGGCTGTATGGAGCCAGGGTCAAAGACAACAGCCCCAGAGCAGACGCATGACATCGCTGTCACCCGTCCAGGCGCATATCGTCACGATCCGCCTTAGCCCTTTGAGTCACATGCTATAAAGTGACCTTTTTTGAGCAACTGAGTCTTTCTCCCGTTTCTCTCTGTAACATGTGTATGAGTGTGTGTGTCTGCTTGTGTTTTCCGTCCAGCTCTGTCTTGTCTTTCATTAGTGCATCAGTGAGAAGGGCTGGCGGCCCACAGTAGAAGTAGAGTATCCAGAGGCCAGCAGTCGGGCTGCCAGAGACACTCTCTGTCACCTCCTCCGCCTCGCTGTCCTCCTTGTCCTGCTGCTCTAACACACACCCCCCCACCACTTTCTACATGCACAAACACCAACTTACACACCACTATTGGGCACTGCCCAGGTATATGCCAGCCCTTATGCTTGGGGTGTTTGTGCAGTAGCGCCCCCCTCAACGAAAGCACCCCCAAACCCTCAGGCCTGTTATCTGTCAGCAGGAGAGGTCACAGGAGTGCATGTGTATGTGTTCATGTTCATGAATGTGCGTGTGTTCAGTAGTCACAGTGTCATGAAATGGATCTAACCATCTCTAAACCTTAAATCGTCTTTTTATATCTTGCTGCTGTCGCTGTGGCTGCAGCTGCCCCGACCACATTTATATGCAGAAAACATGATTATGACATGACTGACAGGCCCCCTTACTGTTTTAAATACAGTCATTCCAGTTTTACTCACCCTATAACAACAGGTTTCTTCATGCTGAATGGCCACTCTGAGCTACTCTCTGCATTGTGCCTGCTTTAACAAACACATCTCAGGCTTCATTTCCATTAACAATGAATTTTCAAGCAGCATTTTTCGTTTTACATAAGTAACGTCCAGTCTTGATACTGCTCCCTTTGATTTGAAAAAAAGTTTAAGGTTTTGTTTGTATGATAACAACATCTTGATGTTAACATTAGCTAGGTAGCTAACCTAACAACTCTATAATACCAAAGGGTTGACTACACAATTAACAATAAGCTTACGATGCACACGATGATAGGCTTAGGCTTTTCCGTCTGTTGTGATAGTTTCTGACTGACATATTGTACAGGTAAGGATAGACAGTAGCTAAAGGAGTGGCAGTAATGACACTAGAACTAGTGGACCTACTGATGTATTGATGTAGCTTCATAAAAATATTTTTTAAATTCTTAAATTGAATTTTGTTACCTGCAATTATCAGAATTATGGGCTTGTCAGGAAATCTATTTTAGCATTGAAACAAGAAGTGTATGTCCAGGTGTCAAGTCAAATCACTTCATCTCAGGTGGAATAACTTTAGTGAAGTGTTGCAATAATACTGAATGATAAATTCACCTAGTTAATATAATTTCAGTTGTATGAACACTGGAGAGCAGGCTTTAATAATTATTACATTTTTGTGTAAATACGGACAAGGCAAGAAAGTTGAGTCACTAACAATGATGTAATCTTTTCCTCTCCCCCACTGAGAGGCACACTTAGAAAAAACATTCCTGATTTCTCATTTACTCATGCCATGTCACGTGACAGGATTTATGAGATTTAAATATATCAGAATTCAACAAGTTTCTTTTAACATTAAGGCCATTAACATGTTAATCTGACTTGTGCATGTAATGGGAGTGTTGTCGTGTCATGGTGTGTGTGTGTGTCTGTGTAGCCGGTGTGCACCACAGCCTATGCCTCTCTTTCCTCCCTTGGACCAAACACACATATATACAACTCTTGAAGCACATACACATGCAGACACACACACCTGACATGTGACACACGGGCAGCGGAGCGGGCACATCACAGCCGGGGCGTTTTAATTGCCTGTAATTTATGCGGTGTGTGTGTGTGCTGTGTGTGTCTGGCTGTCAGCCTCTGAGATGATGCTGTGTGACAGCTGCAGTCCAGCCCCTGGAGCTAGCCGCTCATAATGACACATTAGACATACTAATGATGCCTGCGCGAGTCCACTACTGACGCTACCTACCTCCACCGCTGCAGCCATGGCTCTGTGCTTATGTACACCCACTCACTTTCTGCCCATTACTGACCTTTACGTCGTCATTCAATCTCTGCAAACACGTGGAAATGTCTTCTGCTTTGGAATAAACTCAGGCTGATGTCCACCTTTTCCACCACTCCCCTCAGAAAAAGTCACATGTGAAATTGTACGTGGGAATTTAAAGCACACACTGGCCTTTAAATGTGAACATGTAACTTGTTTCACCTTATAATATTTTAAAAATTGCCTTTTGGTAAATGAAATTAGGGCTCCATATGTGGCACCTGTGCCATAAAGGGCTTTATTCAAAAATTAAAACTGCTAACAGCACAAAACACCTGATCCAGACCAAATTTTGAAAACATTATCAGCTGAGATATAAATGAGTGTAGCAAGAAAGACATACTTTGACATTTGCAGATGGATTAATATTGAAACACTTTACATCACCTGTGCTCTAAGAATAGATTCAGTGCTTCACTCGACCGTGAGCAGTAAATCTAGATTATGGATAGTTATGAATTCTAATTGTTTGTGTCATCACTGAAAGTACAGCAGTAATTTTAGTATCTGTGAAATGCAACAAATAAAAATAGTGCATGAAATTCACTCTTAGAATTCTGAAACTCTGATGAAATTGTGGATGTTATATTTAGTGCAATATAGTAAATAAAGAAGAATTTCTGACACAGACCATGTAACTTTTGGGCCTTCTTAAAAAATGTTGACATAAACTGAATAACTTCTAGAATTAACTTAACACAGCTATACCTGCTTACAGGTACAGCTGTGTCTTATTATTTATATCCTCCTTGGAGCCGAACTTTTGTTTGGTATGCAGTTTTAATTTCTGCAAGCTATTTGGGATCAGTAGGACCTGATAAGTATAAAAAACTTAACGTTGTCGCCGATAATTAAGTCCCAGTGTCCTCAAGAGGGACAACAGTTAAGTCCCAGCATCCGTAAATGAGATGACCATAAAGTCCTAGTGGCCTCAAACGGGACAATACTAAAATCCAGATGTCTTCAAATGTGTTGCCATATCAAACTGCAAACATTATTAATCATAAATAAATAAGTTTCAACCATAAAATATAATCAGGTTTTGGACCTTGTCCACTTTTGTGCTGGGACCAGCTGCAGACTGACTTGGCAGAGATGGCTGCCATCTTGT
>JAPZEB010000025.1:21277004-21287099 GCA_029783705.1 Chaetodon striatus | reverse complement strand
TACTGTGCTCTTACTGCCACTAGATGGCACAAAAAAGTGTCCACAAATGAGGACAACATGTCTAAGTTAAGTAGAATTACGTATAAAGTCCAGTAAACTCAAAGTATGATGTCCCCATATGAGGACACAGGGTCTCAGGAGGATACGGTATCTCTATGTTTTGACCACTGAACCTGTGTTTGAACTCTTCTGAGATTTGCACTTTAGTTCTTTGTTTAACAGTGTGTTTCTCTTTCCTGTGTGTGTGTGTGTGTGTGTGATCAGGGATGCTGCGGTCTCTGATGCGGCAGGGACAATATTTCTGTCACGAGTGCGGGAAGAGTTTCAGTCAGCCCAGCCACCTGCGTACTCATATGAGATCCCATACAGGTAAATACAGCCACAATACAGTGACACACAAACACACTCAGAGGAACACAGATAGCATATGTACACACACTTGACAAAACAATGAAAACACCCCACAAAGATGCGTTTTTAAATGAATTAAATCGCAACTTTCAACCCTTCTTTCCTTTCCTTCTGACCTTATTAAAACCACAACTGAGCTTAAGGTGTCAAAATATTAATGTATGCATGAAGCTTTGGTATGACCCCAAATGAGAAAATAATTCATGCTTTATTTATTACATGGACTTTCCATGAACAATTATATCATTACTACACACTAAATGTACAGCATGTCATCCTGCATGGCATTGTTACTTTTGTTGGGGGTCAATTACGTGACCCATTCCAACAGAAGTAACTTTTGAAACACATCACGTTCAAAATGAAGCATTTCATGGCTCATCAAGCAGTTATCTTAAAGTTAGAAGATATAATGAGGCATGTAGGTGATCATGTTGAGTGTGTTTTTGTGCTCCAAACAAAACAATGAAGTCATGTAATGTGAGTTTTTAAAGTCATATGCAGTAACTAAAAGAGGTTGTTAATCAAGTAGCAGAAGCGTCAGTCACAAAAACTGTCGAATTATAAAAAGGGAAGGTATGACAGACACAGACAAACAGCCCCAGCAAGAGAAAAGAAACAACAATGACACCTTAGCAAACTGTACGTAAGAAAAACCTCATTAGCTACTTGTTATTCATGTATTACTGGATGTTCCCACTTTTTTGGCCACTCCTTCAACAGTCACTCATCCCCTTGCCACCTGTGCACACACATCATCCCCCTCGCAGCCATTTATTCACCCAGAAACGCTCACATGAGATATAGAGAATATATGCATGGGGATTCACATTCTGGACAATATTTCATCGCTACGTTCCTGCTTTCTCCAAAATAAATCAAAACAGATCTTTTTGTTCAGTTGAGTGTGACAGCCAGTCTGTGAGTCCTTCCCCGCCCTGGGCTGGGCAGCTGTCTCTATTTTTTAAAGTGAAACATGATTTGCTCCGGATACTGACCTGTGACAAATTGTATACATTATTAATCACATGTCAATTAGAGAGATGGAATTGCGCATTCTAATGAAGCAGAACAGCATTTGTCCACGCCAGCCTTATGAATCCATTTGCATGCGTCCTGATGCCATTCACTAAACAGCTTGATTTAGACATCCTGCCTTTTCCTACACTTTCTCCTTTTCCTCGTTACTTTTCCAAAGCGCACTTTCATTTCCTTCCCCCTCCTTCACTTTCCTCTTCTTTTGTTTTGTTTCATTTTCTTTCCTTTTTTTCTTGTCTTTTTTTATTTCCTTCCATGTTTCCTCTCATTTCATCTTTCCTCCTCTCCTCTCTCCTTTCCTTTCTTGTTTCCTGTCATCTCACCTTTTCTCATCTTCCTTTTCCTCTCGTTTCCTTTCAGTTATTCTCCTCTCCTGTCATGTCACTTTATCTCCTCTACTCTTGTTTCCTCTCCTCTCCCCACCTAAAGACTCTGCTCCCCTCTTTTTTCCATTGTCCTATCTTGTTTCCTCTCATCTCACCTTCCCTCTTCTTACCTTTCCTTCCGTTTTGTTTCTCTCCTATCCTCTTCCCTATTTCCTTTTTTGTTTTTTCTCATCTGGCTTTTTTTGTTCTCTCTTTCATTTTCCTCTCATTTCCTTTCAGTTATTCTGCTCTCCTGTTCTCATTTCCCTTTCCTGTTCCTCTCCCCACCTGTTGTCTCCGCTGCCCTCTTTCTACCCCTTTTCTTCTCTCGTTTGTTCTCATCTCACCTTTCCTCCTGTCTTCCTCCCCATTTCCTCTCTTGTTTCTTCCCATCTGACTTTTTATTTTCTTTTCTCCTTTCTTTCCCTCTCATTTCCTCTCAGTTATTCTTCTCTCATGTTTCCTATTTCCTCTCTTGTCCCATTTCACCTTTTCTCCTATCACCTCATTTCCTCTCCTCTCCCCACTTATAGTCTCTCCCCCCTCTTTGTCTTACCCATTTTTCCCTGCTGTGTCCTCTTATCTCTCCTTTCCTTTTCCTTTTTCCTTCCCTCTCTTGTTTCCTGTCATCTCACCTTTTCTCCTGTCCTCTTCCTCCTTTCGTCCTGTTTCCTTTCCCCATCTACAGTCTCTCCTCCCTTCACTCTATCCCCTTTTCCTCTCTTGTTTCCTCTCATCTCACCTTTTCTTCTCCCCCCTACCTCTCCTATTTGACTGCCTTTCTCCCACTCCATTCCCCCCTTCCTCCTCCTCCTCCTCCTCCTCCTCTTCCTTCTCCTGTCCTGTCATGTCCATCAGCCGGGCCGGCAGTGATCACAGTAGACAGTGAGATAAGTAGCTTCTTTATAGAGAGTGTGAATGATATGTGGCACAGCCAGTGATTCTAAGTGACAGAGGCCAAATGGTAAGTGATGCAGCGCTCAGCTTCCCCCCAAGCCCCGTTGTAAACACACACACACTGCATTAATACACACACACACACACACGCCCATGCATAGGGTCTGTAAACACTCGCCGAGGCTGTAATTAATGTTGTCACCGACGGTTGTCTTCAGCATGGACGTGCACACGCAGAAAAGGCCAGCCACCCTGAGGCCTCTATTAACATGCGTCATATTAAATCACTGACTTGCCTCCACCAGGTTCCATCACCATCATCACCACCATCATCACCATCATCATCACTGCCAGGTCCCCTCTATTAGCAAGGGTGCTGGTGGCAAATGCTACAGTGCGCGGGTGGTGGTGGTGGAAGGGGGGAAAAAAATTGCTTGTGTGGATCTGGTAGAGCTTTTAACCGAATGCCCTCCTCCCCTTCCTCCTCCTCCCCCTCCTCCTCCTCCTTTTCCTCCCCCTTCCATCCTCCTTCTCCCCCCACAGTTGGGTTTGATTTTAACGGACTCCACAGAGGTACTGACGCTCACACCACCGCTTCTGAAGCTCCCAAACAAGTATGTGGCACGATGGCTAACCACTGGGCTCCCTCATTGCTTCTGCATGTTTTTTGCATTATTATTGTCTCACCTCCGCATGTGTGTCTGTGTCAGTCCCACAACCCTCCCATCCTTTTGTGAGTGTTTTTTTTTCATGTGTAACAGTCACATGTGGCACCCTCTGCACCTGGCATTAACACCTGGCATTCTCACATGCTGCTGGATCACACCTGACACCAGCGTGTGTATCCAGTGTACATATCACAGTTGTCTCATTGAAAAAAAATCATTTTGGTTTTAATTACACCTGAAGGGTAAGAGGTTCGTTAAATAATTGTGAAAAAGCTACCAGCTGCTCGTAAATTTCACTTAATACAATAATAATTGCACTTCTTTGTTTGGTTATTTTTTTATAGGTACAGTGTGTAGGATTTAGGGGATATATTGGTAAAAATTAAATAAAACATATTAAGTTTGTCTTGCTGTATAATAACCAGAAAATACAATTTTTTTTTTCATTACCCTAGATTAAGCGCTTTATATCTTCAGAGGGAGCAGGTCCTCGTCCATATAGATCGCCATGTTGCACTGCCATGTTTCTACAGCAGCCCAGAGTGGACAAAACAAACAATGGTTCTAGATAGGGCCATTTGTGTTTTTGCATTGGCTACCTTAGTTAGAAGCCCCTTTGTGACCAGAGCACTAGAAAAACTGTTTTTTCAATATTACTACTGGTTTAAAGCCCTAGATCTATTTGTTTTGGAGAGGAAGAGACCTCTCAGTAAAAACCTCCTGAATGTCAGGATCTTAAATTATCAGAGAAAAAGGTGAGCACACAGACTTTTAACGTAAAACTGCTTTATGCAGTGTTTTTACTGGTTTAAATCAGATGGTCCGTTTGTGGAAGAAAACTCAGTGAAAGAAAATTAGGCTCTGTGTATAAATCTCTTGAACGTCTAGATCAGAAAAAATATGTAGGGCCATTCACAGTTTTGCATGGGCCACCATAGTTTGAAGTACCGCTGTGACGAGAACACTGGAAAAACACTGATTTTTTTTTTTTTGGAGATCTCTGCAGATAATTTGGCTGGCTGTAAAAACCTCCTGAAAGTCTAGATCAGAAAAAAATTGAGCACACATTAAGTTAACAGAGAAAAGAGGCAAGCAGACATTAGCAGGTGCTGGGCTAGCCGCCTGTCTCCGACATGCCAAACATCGTAGGAGAAACACTGATTTGTAACGTGAATTTGCTTTTTGCAGTGTTTTTATCGGTTTTAATCATCTGCGGTCTCATTTCTAAATATTGTGTATACAACTAATGAGGCTTCAAAGAGGCGTACATCACTTCCTTTACAAAAGATGAACAGACTTGATAGGAGAAACCTTGACTCATGCTTACGAACATTTTCGAAACGGGAAATTGGCGATGTAGCTGGGGAGGTGGAAGGCTGATTGTAGTAATTGTCAAATTTTTTTTTTTTGTCTGCAGTTTTTAGTGCGAATCTTACACATAAATGAGACCTCTGGTCTGTTTGTTGTGGAGAGAAAGAGAGCTCTGTGGATAAATTGGCTTGTGGGAAAAACCTCATGAACAATGGACATTAAAGGAATTCTAGCCAATAGAAGTTTTGGCTGGTTGCAGTTTCCAATCCTCACTACTAGGTGCCACTGAATCCCCCGAAATCTTACATACAGTTCCTTTAAAACACTGTCAGTACTGAAGTCAGATTCTTGGAGAGTCTTTCAATACATGATTGCTCCAGTTCTTTGTATTATTGAAGTGTGGTTTTGTCTTCGGCTGCACTGAGCTTGACACTTTTAAATATATACATTCAAATCTGTAACAATGTCCAAAGGTAATCTAGGTGGATTGGCTCTATGGAACATTATATTTGTTTTTGTTTTTTTGTCATTGATTAATATAACACAACATCTGTTAAGCCTTTAACCAGTTCAAGAAAAACACTAACAATAAATCAATTTAATGAGAAAATAAATGGCACATTAACTAATAATGAAAATGACGGTTAGTTGTCCCTATTAGGAACAAGAAAAGTGTATATGGATTTGAAAGCAAACATTACAAACTTAAAAAATAGCAACACATTCCCTGTAGCTTCTTTAATGTCTTTAAAGAGTTTTTAGAGTCACTCATTGAGACAAGCGTTGAGGCAGAGGAGGAACACAGGAGTAAATCTGTTCTGCTTTGACATTCGAAGAAGAGCTGGGTTCTACACGCTGCGCCTCCATCTTAATTAATCACACACATCTCACGCATACACACACCCACACGGACTCAGATTTACCGCACACTATGAATGATGGGAGCAGGCGCGGCGGAGGGGTCCAATTAGATGTAGTGTTGACGCCGCTTTACGGTGACGATAACCTTTATTATAATGTAGTGCACCGGTCCCGTCAGCGATGTTTCCTCGCAGGACGGTGTCGTGGAGGTTCTCGCTTTCTTCTCACGTTTCGCCTTCACCGTCTCTCCAGCTGTTTTTTTTTTTTTTTCAGATTTTTGTGTGATTAATTATACCTTTTTTTGTTTTTATCTTTCTCTTCCTTCACAACCTCCACCCCCCCCTCCCTTTCTTTCTCTCCGTTGTGTTTCTGATGATGTATGATAACAGCTATATTTCCCTGTTTCTTCTTCAGGGAGAAGGGTGCGGGAGGGGCACGGGGAGTCATTTGTTTTCCCGCTTTGATACTCTTCCATTTATCAAAATGATAATTAGGTGCAATTAAATGGCAATCTCATTTGTTTTGTTCAGGTGTGTGTTGCTTATTTTCTTATTAGGTTTTTTATATATATATATTTTTTTTTTGCCGAGGTGTCTGTGCCATTGTAGGTCAGTCTAATTAGAGGAGAGTCTAAAGGGTGTGTGTGGAGTGTGTTTAAGGGTGTGTGTGGGGGACAAAGGGTGGCTCCAGTGATTGAGGGAAATACGTAGAGACAAAAGTAGGACTTTTCAGACGTGGATGCTCTTCCCCAGATGGCAGGAAAGAGAGAGGAAGAGTTTGTCCATCTGGGTCAGGATAGAGAAGCAAAGTTAACTTTTTAAGTGAAATTAGGTGTAAAAAATGAAATGTGAATGCTGCTCTTGACCTGCATAATATTCTCCTATTTCTAGTTGAATGCCATCATGTGTCTTGGTTTGTGTTTGTCTGTGTTTTGCTTGTTTCTCCCTCTTATTTTTATGCGTGTACTCCACCACAGCAAGTCTCATCCGTGGCTCACATCGTTGTCTCTTGTTATATCCCCTGTATATTCAAAACTCTTGTCCTCTCCAATCCCATGTCTGACGTCCGCTGTCGGCCTCCACCTCACCCTTCAACTGAATCTGTGTGTTGTGTATGTGTTCCTCAGGGGAGAGGCCATTCTGCTGCCAGCTCTGCCCATACCGAGCCTCTCAGAAAGGGAACCTAAAGACGCACGTCCAGAGTGTCCACCATATGCCTTTTGACAACAGCCAGTACCCAGACACAAGGAGCTTGTTGCTGAGCCAGGAGGAGCAAGGAGCGCTGGCTGCCAAACACCCACCAACCCCACAAAAACAGTAGACCGTCTGATAGACCAGGATCTGGACTTGGGACCAGACTAGTCAGGGAACCTGAAAACACCATTCCTAAACATCAGAGGACTGGAAGTAGGACCCGAGACTCATTAAATAAACTTTCTGAGCCTCTCCTCTCCACCCATCATCCTTTAATGACCTTAGAAGAATTTTCTACGATGAAGGCTCTTGTAGTTGTTTTTATTTTGTTTTTAAAATAAGAAGATAGTTAAAGCTGTGCTAGGCAATTTTAAAATCACAATGTGGGGCTGCAGCAGAGAGGAGGTGTCTTATCTACTAATGGAGAGCGTTTCTGGTGAAAATCTGCTGTTAGAAATTCAGGTGTCAGGTGTGCACACAGGTGGGCAATGCTATCCACACAGAAGAAAAGAAGAAATGAAATATAAAGTTTCTTCTCAGCAGGAAAGCTAGACACACAACGATCAATCTTCTGCTTCTGTTGGTCTTCGTCAGTTTGAAGGTTTGCGAGAATGAACTGGCTGTGTGTAGTTTACATCACCTTTAAAGGATTTCTGAATATAGAAGCCCTCAGAATTCAAAGAGTTACCTCTCTCTGGCGTTTTAGAGGTACCAACAAGTGAAGTTGCCTAGTGCAGCTTTACCAGAAAAGCTAAATTTTTAATGAAAAGAAGCGGAAAAAGCTGAACTTGAATGCAACTGCTAGCGTTTTAATCAAGGACTGTGGCATTGCATGGCTGCTGTAGTTGCCCTCCCCTCTTTCCCCCCTTTCTTTTTTTTTTTTAGCTTTATTGTGTAAGAGTTCGCGCATTCCTCAGGACACCAATCATCAGAGATGAGATGAGAGAGAAGATGCTCTGCAATTCATCAACAGTCAATTGACGCATCGCAAGTTCGTTTCCCTCTGGGTTCACCAAGATGAAGACTTGCATCTGTCTGTGTGTGTGTGTGTGTGTGTCTGCGTGCACAAGTGTGTTAAACTCACTTCCCTCCACTCTAGAGTGTAATGTTAGGAGTGCAGTGACCACTCTGAGGCTGTGTAGCTGATGATTAGAAGGAGGGAGAGAGTTGGAGAGAGGTAGGATTAAAGAGGGAGAGAGAGAGAACGCTAATGGGGGTGTCTGCTTTAGTGCTCATTAAAAAGAGGGTGCGTTTTTTAATAGCCAATATAAATGAGCGTACCATTTTTATGGCCATTCAATTATTGTCCATTTAAGAGGAAGGGACTGAGTGGAGGCAGTTTCCCTCCATAACTCCATCATATTAAAGAGTGTTTCCGACACTTCTGACTTTGAGTTAGACTGACTTCAAAACAGCGACAGAAAGACGCTTGCTTGGCTCTGGATTGCAAAGATTAAACTCCAACCTGTGCATTTGCAAAAGATAATATGGTACTGCAAGTGTGAGCCAGCATAGATGCAACTTAATTTCATAGTGGTAAAGGGCAACTAACTTTTTGGCCTGTTTCAAATGGGGCTTACAAAGCTGTACCAAAACCTACCCAGTCTCTCACAGCACAGTACACTTTAGCACCAAAGTTAGGTTTATTTTTTGTGACTTTTCTAACCATTTCTTTTTTCCCCATTAGGAAAAAGTTTTCCCTTTCAGGCCAACTTTGGTATTTTTCGATTTGGAGTGTATTCTTCCACGTTATTGTGTCTACGTGACTAGAATTTTTTAGATTTGTCAAGCACTGGGTGAGACCACCGCAGCCTGTAGTGGCAAAACAGGTTGCAATGCAACGTTTGTGCACCGTCAGTGTACATCCAGTAAAAGTGCTTGTTTTTGCAACTACAGGCTCAGATTGTTATTGTAAGTGTCTGACACCATTTTGGAAAGGATCCCTACAGAGGTAGACCATCATGTTAAAAGTAAGAACCTTTTTATTCAACCAGAAACAACCCTGTAATCGTCATCGCCAAACCCACCAGACTCCAATTAAATAAGCAGCAATTCTATTATTGTACAACACAATTCATTTAAAGTAACAACGACAAAATAAAACTCCCAAAAGCCCTCTTGGTTCATCTTTCCACTGTACCAGCAATGACCAACTCTTGCGTAATTGAAATTAACCCTTAATTCAGCCAGTTAGATTTTAATTATGCTGGCTCTATGTAGGTTAAAATTACCGTTTATTTCAGTGGAGTCTGGTAGGTTTGGTGATTGCGATTTCAGGGCTGTTTCTGGTTAAACAAAAAGCATCTTAGTTTCTAACAGAAAGGTCGATCTTTGTAGGGACCTTTCCATAATGTTGTCAGACTCTTATTGTAACAATCAGAGCCTGTCAGTGGCAAAAGCAAGCACTTTTATTGGACGTACATTGACGGTGCACAGTTTCCTGTTGTAGCCTGTTTCGCAGTTGCTGGTTGCAGCGTTCTTGCTTAATGCTGGACCAATATAGAAAATGTTGTTCCCATTACTCCCTTAGACACAAAAACATGGCAAAATAGGGTCCATGTTCAAAAATACCAAAATTACCCTTCAAACAATTTGAGAGGAGCCAGATTGGCTGTTTCCATCTAGTTCCAGACTTTGTGTTTAACTAAACTAACCAGCTGCTTGATGTTCACTTAGTGGACAAACATGAGAGTGGTATTGATCTCCTCATCTAACTCTTTGCCTGAAAATGAATAAGCCTATTTCCCAAAATATCCCAAACTGTTCCTTTAAAATTGGCAGGTTTGTTAAACAGATAACAGTGACGTATAATTCAACATGTCAGCTGTAATATAGCCTCCGCATCTGACAGAGCAAACAACCTCAGAGAACGATGGAGCTGATTTTGTTACCAAAGCGTTCAAGCAGACTAATAAGCCAAACTCCCATACCAGTCAGTCTAATTTCTTAAATGCTGATGTAAAGATTTGCATTCTTGGAGGAAAGAGTGAGGAGGTCAGAGAGAGAGCAGCCAGAGGTGGAGAGGTCAGGCTTCCAGAGAGTTCAGGTATGAATACTCGAGATAGAGACGTTTTGAAGCCCATTGAATTGTACAGCCGTCACAGCCTTAACACAGGTGTGTGTGTGTGCGTGTGTGTGTGTGAGATAGTGTGCATTTATGCGTGTGTATGTGCATTCTTTTGAAACCTCTCAGTACTGTATAAGAGGTTGACTAACTCCTGTGTACTCCAGCCTCCCTCTAGATGCTTTGTATACTAGCCTACCTCCTTTGCAATGAAAGCCTGTTTTAAGTTTATTGGCAGGTATGAAGCCTGAGGACTGTTTTTTTTTTTTTTTTTTTTTTGGGGGGGG
>JAPZEB010000025.1:21253838-21265498 GCA_029783705.1 Chaetodon striatus | reverse complement strand
TGTACTTGAGTATTTTCATGTCATGCTACTTTATACCTCTACTCCACCACCATGGGGCAAGCCAAAAATGTACTTTTTACTTTGCTACAGTTATTTGACAGCACCTCTTATTAGTTACTTTGCAGATTCAGATTATTAATACAAAATATAAATCAACTAATTATGCACTAATTATGCATGACTGTTAATTGGCTGCCTGCCCAGCAGGAAAAATATAAAATGTAAAAAATAACTCCACCCTTAAAAGCTGCAAAATCAAAGTTATGTACACATCAATGCTTCACCAAGTATAATTCTGTGATATCAATATATTATTCTGAAATGGGCGATTCAGCATAGAGAAGAGAAGTTTTACTATTAATACTTTAAGTGTATTTAGATGCTTATACTTACTGAATGCTGGACTTTTACTTGTATCAGAGTATTTTTACACTGTGGTCTGAATAGATCTGAATACTTCTTACACCTCTGGTACGAATTATCTTTGGTCACATGGACACTTTTCTGCAGAATGATTAGTTTTACTTGTAATACCTTTAATAAATGTTGCTGATAATACTTCTGTACTCATACTTAATTTTGAATGCAGGTTGTTCACATGTAATGGAATATCCTGTACTTGTACTTTTAATTAAGTAAAGGCATCAGAGTATTTCTTTCACCAGTGTAATTTCCAGAGCTACAGGTCTACAACATGCAGTGGTTCTTACAAATAGAGCAATAAAGTACAAAGTGCAGAACAGACACCTAACACCTCTCATTACACCACCGGGACACATCTAATGAAGAGGAATAGTTTAGAGACCGACTTTCAGTGCTGATCTGAGATCAGGCCTTTGCCAATCAAACCTCACTCATTAGCTTCATGAGGCAACAAGGACAAACTTAACATGTGAACCGATTGTGATTAGCATTTAATTTAATTTTTCAGCTTAACTCTCGGTGGATCATGACAAGATGAGTGCAAAGAAATGAGATATTTTTACTCTCTCTCACCATCTGTGACCCAAAAACACATTAAAACCTCCAGAATTTTCATGAGCAAACGATTGTGAAGTTGTTTTGGACCCTTGTGGGATTTACAGCTTTGAACGTCTCTTTCGCAAATTTTTACAAATCTGCTCTCTCCCTTCCAGCGACATTGCCCGTACAGTGTATCCAGGGAATACAGCCTTCATTGGGCCAAGACAAACACACGCTCAAAAACACACATGAGCCACCACAAAAGTTAAATAACTATATACAGGAGCAATTTAGCTCGGCTGTAATTTGTATATAGTGTTTGACAACCTTGCTGGAGAAGTTTTCACCCCAGAAATGCTAAGTAGTCCCAGCAGGAGTCAGTCAGGAAGAGGAGAGGGGCTCTTTGCTGTTTAATGTATTCTTCGGCAGCCCAGAGGCCTCCAAAACGCTGCATGTCTTTACAATCCAGTGTACACACACACTCACACACAGACACATACACACACACACACGCTCACATATCTGTCGGCAGTCAGGCTCTGAAGGAACACTGCTAATGGGGCTGTTTTTAATGAGCCAGGAAGAGGAGAGTGACCCTTCGAAGGTGAATATCTCTATCTCTCTCTGTATTTTGCTGTGTGGAAGTGTATGCATGCATGCCATTCACACACACATTCACACGTATACGCACACAAGTCCTCATGATTTTATACGAAGTTGTAATATTTATGTCTAATTGTTTTTAACCGCCATAATTACTCTCAGCTCTCGGCTCATTCATTCGTCCAATCCTCTCATCAGGAGCGAGCGTGTGAGACATCAGAAGGCAGAAATGTGTGTTTTTACGGCTGGAGAGCCTGCATAAATTGTAAGGGTTTGGAAAAAAGAGCCCTGCAGCAATAGTCCTCCGCAAAGCTGCAGGAGATCCGTCGATTTCCTCAAGTTCCACTTCACGTTGCAAGGGACATATCCATCCCCAGACAACCATTTCACTTTATTTCACTGATTTTATGATCTTTTCCTGCAAAGAATAAAAAAAAGGGAAAGAGAGGAGGTAGGGGAAGCAGTTCTGCGAGCGGCCAAAAGATGGCACACTATGTATGGCGGGAAGAGGGTTGAGATGAGCGTTGTGGCGGCTGTTGGTGTCTGTATTTAACCTAGAACCTGGAGAGCGTCTGTGTTTCCTCTGCTGGGAATCTTCTGCTTCTAGGATTCATAGAGGAGGAGGAGGAGGGAGAAGAAGGAGCTAGGTAGGTGAACGGATGTCATGCTTCTGCCCATGTTGCTCAACAAGCCGTACTGTGGCTGCTTTTACACTAAAATGAGCCTGAGGATATATAGCTGTGACATTTCATCTGAGAGCCCCCCCCCAAACACCCCTCCGGTTCATTTTGTCTGTAGAACATGTGGAGTTACAGTGCAATCTGAGAATACGACTAAAACTGATGGTGTTTCTGATGATTTGTGTTTTAAACGTCTCATTCAGAAAATAAATGCTCCAGCTAACCAGGTAGGACATTTTGTACAGGTTAATATTTTTGGTTCCTAAAATAAAAATGATTGTGGAATGAGAAAGATCTTTTTTTTAAAACAAATTTGTCATGAAGCACACTCATTAATCCCACCAAAATTGTCTTTTTATGGGTGTTGCTGATTTCTTTTAATCATTCTTTCCTCACGCCGGTGCTGCGGAGGCAGTTTTAAATCTGTACTAAACTATTTCTTTTTGCCAGACATGAACGATTGGAGCGTCCTTTTTTTCTCTTTTTTTTTGGTGGGTTAATTGGGAATCATTATCAAAAAAATACACGTGAAAATGTGAAATTAGCTCCCTGAAAAATGGATTATGATTCATGAACTGCCTGTGTTACAATGTCTACTTCTTATGAGCACAAGCTGATATGGATGTTTTCAGAAATCAAATATATTTATTTATCCTTTCTTTTGTGTTAATACTCTTCTTTTATTGTGCTTTCTACACTTAACACTGTAAGTGAATGTAACAGTGTGTTCCTACAGTGTGATTACATTTGCTCTGTTACACACTGCTTTGAACATGGACATACTCTACACACTCCACAAAGACACACACACACACACGCCCATGCTACTAGACCACTGAAAATCAATGTGACAGGTTTCAGTCGTCCCTCAGTGTACACATCCCCTCTCAGACTCTCTCCTGACATCTGCTCGATTACCTCCTACAGCCACACACACACACACACACACACACACACACAGAGACGCCCTCCCCGTGGCCGCTCTAAGCCCCTCTGAGCCATATGAAATGTAGTCGGTGCAGGAGAAACCAGATACTGCTGGCTGTGTCACATTGCGTTTGCCGCCACCCGTCAGGAGCGGGTCTGTTTGACTGCCAGACGTTATGACAGCGTCAGTCATCCTCCAGCCCAGCAGCAGGCTGTGGGACAGAGAAGAGGAGGAGGGTGAGGAGGGTTAGGAGGAGGAGGAGGGGGGAGCGAGACCTCCACCACAGGCTGACTAGGAGGTTGTGAGGAAGGGAGTAGAGTCCAGCATTTACAGGAAAACGAAATCTCTGATTTTACATGCAAACATATCCTGCATTTCATTTGATATTTCTAACATTTAGATCTCAGTTTTCTTTTCATCAACACCGTGCTTCACATTCATACAGTCACACTTGCTAAGAAAAGGAGGGTTGTACCTATTTTTCCAGCTGGTCCAAGGATTTGAAGCCACCCCAGTGGCTCTCTAACCTCTCGCATTAGGCTTGTGTGTGTGTGTTTGTGCCTGGCTTGGGGATTTGACAGCCGGCAAGTTGATGATTGAGCTGCTTATCCTGTCAGACCTGACGGCTAGACTTGCATTTTTATTTCATTTTACGCTGCTTTATATATTTTTTAGCCTAAGCTGCGGGAGGGTGCAATATGTCACCCCAGAAGGAGCGCAGATAAAATGCCTACTCCAAACACTCATGGCAGTCAAGGACACACACAAACACAGGTGTACGCTCAAACGAACCTGCACTTCATACCTCCCATATATACACACACACACACACACACACACACTGAAGATGTGACGGCAGCCCGGTTTGTCAGGTCATCCGACAGCGCCGACAGCACCGTGAGCTCCCATGTGGCCTGGAGAGTTTCCAGACAGCAGGACAGGAGGCCCGGACAGCAGCACCTCATGCCCTCCCCTCATCTTGCTGCCTCCGCTCACCCCACCCCCTCCCTGGTCTCACCTGCTGCCTCACCTCCAGCCTCACCCACTGCCTCTCACCGTGCAGGACAGCAACCCTCAGAAGAGCCCGGCAGGATGAAAGGTGATGGACAGGCCGTCTCTGGTGTGAACTCTCGCCCTCTCTGGCCAACGTCATGGACAGACAGCTCGCTGTGACATACAGCAGCAGAGAAGGAAACAGAGTTTAAGTGGTAATCCTCAAAATGCTTGTGTTCTGTCTCTGTACGTTGCTGTGATGTCTTTGCTTTGTGGTTTCACATGTCAATCCAGGAGCATCTGTGGGGTCTTTTTTTCTCCCTTTAAGTTTCTATAGGTGGTGCTCTTTTCTTTGTATGCTTCTCCACAGTGGTTATCAGTGCTCATAATTCATCTAAAATGTCAAATGCATCACCTCCTGTGTGCCCAACACTTGGTTGTTAGAACAGCAAATGTCAAAGCCTTTAGAATAACACAAATTTGATTCACTACTGTGTTATATTAGTGATTGACAGTTGTAAAATTGACACATGATCAGTGGTTGAAGAAGTACTCACATCCTTATGAAAAAGTACCAATACAACAACATTACAGTACTCCATTACAAGTAAAAGTCCTTCATTTAAAATACAGCTGAGTAAAAGTATACATGTATTACCTGCAAAATGTACTTAAAGAAAAAATATTTGTTTTGCAGTGAATGGCCCTGTGACTGATGTTATATGTGATATTGACTGTGACTGAGGCATCAACTCATATTGAGCATTTTACTGTTGTCGTGGTTTACGCTGTTTTAGTTTGAACTACTTTACATACATTTTCATAAACTTATGCCTCATTTCCACTGCATGGCACAGCTCGACTGGAATTAACCTAACTCACTTGCGGTACTGGGTACATTTCTAAATTTCATTTTCCATTGCAGAAAGTACTCTGTAAATGTATGGGGCAGTGCATGACAAGGGACGTTGTGTCGTGCAATTTTGGTGACGATTATCTGACAAATCTGTGGCCTGCAGTGTTTTAATTCCACTTTCTAGTATTGGCTCAGCTCGCTTGGAAGCTCAACTGAGGGGATACTAAAATAAGTACCAGGTACAAGATATGATCTACAACTCGAGTTGAGCCGTACCATGCAGTGCAAAAGAGGCATTAGTCTAGTGGGTCCCAGCATAGGGGTCGGGCTCCTCTAAAGTGTCACAGGATTGTGGGACGATGATGTCATGAGATGATGATGACATCCTTTTAAATGAACAAAGTCATGCTGTATGAATGTGTCTTCTTTTTTCAAATCTTTTTTTTTTTAATATTGTATAATTTACTAATTTAAAGGGGAACACCACCTAAATTAAGAATTCCAATGTGTTATTTAGACCGTCTAGAAAAGTTCAATCAATATTAGTGAACATGAGTGACTGTCTCAAAGCAAGAAACCAGAGAAGTAAGTCTCAAACTTGTAAAGTCATACGGTATAAAGTCTGGAGCTGCTCCATAGACAATGAATGGGTCACAGATTTTTTGGACCCACAGAATGTTTGCTTTCTTTTTACCTACATGCTTTTTATTCTCTTGTAGTGTACCCACATACTCAGAATCATCCCCTGGGTGACCTCAGTGTCATCTAAAACATATTTTACAATTCTTTGTCTGTGGAGCAGCTCCAGACTTTATACCCTACGACGTCACAAATTTGAGTTTAAGCACTCCAGTTTTTGGATTTCGGAAAGAGTTGTTGATGTTTACAAATTTTTTTGGACAGCATTAGACCACATGTATAATTTTTGAAGTTCCTCTTTAAATTAAAGACATCTGAAACATAACAAAGGGCTCCAATACATGCAGTTTTTTTGTAAGAGGTTAAAAGCCAAAACTTTTTTATTTTGTGTGCATATTATATGGCTTTTAATGTAAAATCTTCATCTTTAGAGAAATGTAATGAAATAAAAATACAGCATTTCTCTGAAATGTAAAAGTATAAAGTGGATTATTCAAGTTAAGTACAAATACCCTTAAAATATACTTAAGTGCAGTATTTAGTTTCTCTTTAGTATTGCTCATGCTTGCATTAAACTGTTGAATACTTCAGATGCAAATGGTGTGGACTGGCAGACAAATGCTTGCATTCTGCATGGACCTCACTCAGTGCTGCTGTCAGTCTCCTTCATAGCCATTCTATGTATCACTACCTCAGAAATGAAGGCCCTCTCCTATGAATGATTAATAAACAAAGCTATTAACAATGCAGCGGACATTTCACAAAAGGTTCATTTTCGGAAATACAATCTCCCTTTTGTTAATAATGTCCATTAATCATATGAGGATGTCACTTAACGCAAGGTTAATGAAACACTGCTAATGCCTGGCTAATCTATCCCCAGTCAGAAAGCCGCTGTAACTGTAATTCCTAACCCTCTAAACTATTTTCCCTGGGATTCTTGCCGTGTGATTGATGGATGCGGGACAGGGGATGTCCATTATTTTTAAGTGGAACACAGAGGCAGAATATGGGGTCAGCTGTGGGCCGAACTCAGAAAGCTTTACCTGTCCAAATGGCTAATGAACCACTGACAAGATATATGGGAACACTTTGGGGGAGAATTTAAGTATGACATAACAACTTGATAATGGATTTATTGTGGCGCTCTGAACCATTCATTCACAATCAAGCATAATGTTCATGGCCTTCTTCCTTTATAATCCTCTGGCAAAGTATTGATGGCAAGAGCGACTTCAACTAGTGCTGATCTTTGCGTGACGGTGTGTGTGTGTGTGCTGTTTTTGTGTGTGACTTGTTCTGACTTCCATTTTCCAGCTGTCAGGCCGACCTATTAAACAGAGTATTATTTTTTTATGTCTGTGTGCATTGTGTCTGTGTAAGCATGGCGTGGTGTAAGCACAACATTAGGAGAGATGTTTATTGTAATGTGAGTGTCTGGTGCCAGCTGAGCTGAGCTGCAAGCTGTTTGGAGAAGCGGATGACTGTTTGATTGTTTGATGACAATGTGAGCCTTGCATCTCGCTTCCTTTCGTCTGTGTCTCTGAAGAATGCTGACATTAAATGTTTGATGTTGGCATGCACAACTGATGTACAAATAAAAACCTCACCGGTGAGACATGTTTTTTTTTTCTTCTTCTTGCATTTTGACAATACATTTGTTGTTTCTGTTGTTTCCAGATTCGATTCAAGTTTACCTTTTCCCCCTTTTTAAAAGTTTGGATTGTTTTATCTCTTCTTTTCTTTCCTCTTAAACCAGAAAGTCGCCAGAATTGAGGAGCAAAAAACAGAAAATTTCACTCAGGGTCGCATGTGACTTAAGGAATAAATGTTTTCCAGTCGAACACCTCTTGGTTTTCAATCGGGGGTGTATACAGCATGACGCTGTGAGAGTGGAGGTGGTGCTGGTAGCGGAGAGGCAGGTCAATATGAGTCCTAATAAAGCGTGAGTTCATTTCCCTGCTGCGCTCCCCCCTGGCCACCAGCCGCTCCATATACAAGTCAAATCGGCTTTTTGCCTCCCAAAGCCCTGTGATTTATGACCCGGCTCCATTGAGCAGACCAGCTAGTTTTCATTTTTGTTAAATCACGCGGCCCCTTAAATGAAACTATTGATTTAAAGTCAGCTTACTGAGGATTTAATTTGTATTTGGAAAATTAAAGCAGGTAACGCTTTATAATTTCACACTACACTGGAGGAGAACCAGTTATCCCCTATCCCAGGACCCACTGTGTCCCACGAATAGACGCTAACCCCCACCCAACACATGCACACACCTATTCCCCCCTCATTTCTCCCTCCATCTGGTTTCACTGGCCACTTTGTGTGGCCATTAATGAATTTTGGACAGGGAGAGGAGGGATTTATAGCCCTGGGACTCCAGCCTGGACCGTCCCATACTTAGTGCCCCTTTGCTCAGGGCTGCTGCCACAGCACATCAGCACTTAACTGCTGTCTTTCCCCTGATTTCCTGTGACCTTGACTCGCACCGGTGTTGTCTCAACTTGACTTTCCACTTGTCAACACCTCTCCTGTGCCTGTCAGGATGCTGCCATTGCTGTCATCTCGTCACGGAGAGACTAGAAAATCAGGTTAACTCATTCTTTTATCCATGAATCAAAGGAAGGCTTTGTGTCAGTTTATTTGTTTGTTCACTGGTTTGTCACCACTGTTCCACTTTTCATGAAACTTGGGGAAACGATGTTCATGATAAATCACAGGCAGGAAAACAGTGAAAAAATATCACCCCGCATCGACTACATTCTGGTATTTTCAAAATGGCATAGCAGTGGAAGCTACTTTGTTACTCTTTCCATCACATGTGATTCCTCAGACACCCCTGCCTCCTCATTTTGACAAAACCTGGAGAAATGATGCATCTCACCTTTGCAAAAATTACACTTCCTGGCCAAAAGAGGAAGCCACAATTACAGCTCAAAACACGGTGACATATTTGTTACTGATTGTCCCTCATTTGTGGGGTAGAAGACATGCTCACTGTCGCCTTGTCTCAGCTTTGTCTCCAGGTCTGTTTCCTCCTTCTCCTCTGCTGACAACACGGCATCCAGGCATCCCTCCCTGCTACCCCTCTCTCCTCTCCCCGCTCCCTCACCCCTCACCCTACCATAAGCTCCTTCACCAAGCCCCTCATTAACCCCTCCCTTTTCCCCTGGCATTGAAAAGGCGCTGTCTTTAAACCTGTCCCTGCATCTTCAACAGAGTTTTCAATAGTGAGCATGTGGGCGGATGGGTGGATCCCTTTCCCCGTGCCCCCGCACTGACTGTTTTATATTATATTTAGTAATAATAATCACAGTTATCGCGCCTCCTCCTCCTTCCTTTTTGTTAGAGCCTCCCGCTAGCGGGGCGGTGGGACGGCATGGCTGTCTTCCTGGCCTCCTCACCTCCGAAAGGGCTGTGTGTGTCGCTCACCCTCCATAAAGGAGAGGGAGGAGCGGCGGGTGGGGGTGGGAAGCTCTAGGGTGTCATTAACTCCTTTCTTCTCCCCAGGAGGAAACAGCGGTTTGACTACCATGATCCTGACCCCCCCACCACCCCACCCCATCCCATCCAGCACCCCCCCATCCTCCCCCTTTGCCCTCCCCAACCCCTTCACCCTTCTTGCTTCCTTCCATCCTCACGACCCCCAAGCACCCCCACCCCCGGGGCTCTCCATAACTGTTTATTAACACGTCTTTGACTTCACTAGACTCTTTAAACTGAGCTCACCCCTCCACCCACCACCTTCACTCAGACGTCACTTGAAGCCTGCGCTTTCCCTTTCATTATCAGGGACCTGTTAGAGCTCGGGATTCTTAACCTTTTAGCTCAGTTCATGTCGGGGAATTTCCCTTCACTTGCTTTTGTTGTCCTCATTTCTGCCAGTACTTCCTGTAGAGGCAGTCATGTTTTTACTTCATTAAATAAAGAGAAAGTAGCAATACTGATGATTTGTTTTTTTTGGCCCAGCAGCAGGTTTTAAAGCAGAGAGAAACCATTCTTACACAATCAGCATCATCAGTTATATTCAGTTAATGATTAATTACGCTGTCACCACATAAAATATTTTTGGCATATTGTGTTGCAGCATATCATTTTCTAATTACTGTTAGGATTGAGCTGAATGCTTGGAGAAAACGAGTATCTGGTATAGATATCAGTATGAGTATCATCCGCGTAAAATGTGTCAGTATCCGTACTCATAATGAAAGAAAATCCGCAATTGTTTAACTGTGTTTCCTCTCTTAATCTTGTGATCAAAAATCTGAAGCTTAATTCTAAAGCTGTTCTGTTGCATAAATAATTTTCTGATAAATAACAAATACAGTGACTTCTGATCGAACAATGTCAATATCAGGCTTAAAATTACAACTTCTAGTTAGGCCCCACCCACTTCCGCTTTCAGCCCCATCTGCCTTAATTTAAACCCCACCCATTACAAGTACAGATACGGATACAGATAATTTAGTTGGTCGAACAGATACAGATACAGATAATAGTGTACTCGCTCATCACTAGTTTTTATCTTTAAAGATAATTCGAGGGTTAAGGTTGGGGTTAGCCAACGCTTTGGAGGATATGACCTTCTAATAATGTATCAATCAAAAATGTTTATATGTCATTTATTTAGCCTCACCCAATGCGTCAAATTGGTATTAAAAAAATGGAAAAATCACTGTTTAAAAAGATGAAATATGCCTTTAAACCATCAATTATGCCTCTTCAACAATTCGCTTTTTAACCAACAAGTCATGTTTTAAACAAGTAAAATAATCAAATTTATATTACCCTTTTCTGTATCTGGATTTGTGAAAGATTGTTCTAACATCCAACATTTTGTTTTAGATTAATCGAAAGATGGTAAGACATGTTTTTATCAAAAACAGGTCATACTATTACATGTAAAACTGAATATTTTTAAGTAGGAGGATGTGAGAGTCAGGACACTAACTGTTGCCTTGGGGTTATGATATGCAGTGGAGTTTAAACTAGTTTTATAAAGTGATTATAATTTCAATAAAATCCCTTATGGGAACTGGCGTAAAGGTTTGATAGAGGTCATTGGTGGGTGTATGGACTGGAATGTGTAAAAACTTGTGTTTATGAAAATGATCAGAAATACAGTACATACATTTAATACATATTGGACCCAGAAACAAGACTAATTAGTAAAATTACTACAATTAAAAATCATACTAGTATCTATCTTGTATGGTTCAACTGATCCTTTAAAACTATAAAATCACAACCAGTCAGTTAAAAAGAGTTTTGATATGTTTACAGTAAATTAACCACATTGGTAAAAAGAAAAAGAAACAAAAACTCACAAATACACAACAGAAAGTTTGCGTGTAGGGCTGTCTTGGAAACTTTTTATAAACACCATCAATCAGAAATTGAGTACAGCTGTCGGTCAGGCCTGGCTTCGATTGTGTCTGTCTCTGGAGGAGGATGCTTGACTGTGTTCCGGGACGATCCAGGACAGTAGTAGCTGCCTGACTGTATGAGTGTCCCAGAGGGAGATTGCACTTGGGTCTTCGGGCTGGGCTGCCAAGCACATATCTCTCTCCTCCCATAAACATCACAGAGCGCTGATGTCTTTAAAAGGCCCTGAATGACATCTGGGAGTGGAGGAACACTGTGATTAATCGCCACGTTGATTCTCATGGAAATCACCCCGGGTCGACGCAGAAAGAGAGGAGGAGGAGCTGGAAACCGTGTGAAACTGACTTCGGCCAAATACACAAAGATGATTGCTCACAAGGGGATTTTTATGTTATCAAGGAGGGAATTGTGCTTAGTACAAAAGCCCTCCTCTTGTGCCAATGTGTTAATTCATATTTCAAATTTATAGCTTATAAATTGGCATTTGAGATCGTTTAGAACAAAAATGTCTTGCATACAACTTGAAGAAAAGACATTTAAATCATTTCTTAATCATGTGCCAGCCACTGGATCAATCTATAGAATTCCTGACAGGAGTGAGAAAAGCAGAAG
>JAPZEB010000025.1:21234846-21247196 GCA_029783705.1 Chaetodon striatus | reverse complement strand
AGGGAAAAACTTTTCTCTCGCAGTCTATCTGTTCTGTCATAATATTCTCTGTATATCTGCGCCGCACACCTTGTCGGGGAGCTCGAAACTAAATGTGTGTGTGGATGGAGGTATATCACCCCGCAGGAAGTGGGGATCAATAGTAAATCCTCCTGAGCTGGGGGTATTTCTCCAGAGAGGTGGGGACTCTAAGCCAAATCAATGAGGAGCACAGACAGGCATCTCGGACTTGATGGAAGTTTGGAATGATGGGAATCAGGCCAGGGCCAAATTATAGCAACTATCATAACGGAGGGGCTCACACTTGTCCAAAGCCAAAACACAGCTCCAACTTTAGGTGGAGTTCCAAACCAGAAATGTCTCCTCATAGGTCATCATTAGATCAATTGCGGCTAGCTCATTGTGTTATTTTCAACATTATTTTAAAGAATGACACTGAGTATCAACGGGGTTGGAGCCAAACTGGAGGGCAGCCAGTTCAACTGTTAGATTTGTTGCAGTCATATCGAAGCGCTCCCCGAGGCCAGTGGAGCCTGTGTTCTTCCACCAGCCCCATTTGGACCTGACTGGCCTTTCCCCAAATAGCCCGTTTGGCCCTGTAATCCACGACAGGAGAGGGGGGCACTATGGGATCAAAGGGAAAGCGCGGAACCCTAAAGAAGCCATAACTCTGGGGTTTAATTGTGTTTCGAGTAAATGTCAGAGCACCCCAGACGTCTGGGAATCATCTGCCTCCCTTTAATACCAGTTATTGTCATTCTATCAAACAAAATCACATTTGGACCAAAATATTTGGAGAAGTAGCATGTGGGAGATTCACTCCACACAGAGCACTAAATTAGAGAATAAATGTAAACGAGGAGCTGTTTTATGACACACACAGTAAACATGCTGTAAATTGGACTGTCATTGGCTCATTTCTTTAAAAAGCTGCAGAGAAATGTGTGCAGGATGTTGAAGGGAGAAGTTGTGTTGATCATCCGCAGTAAGATTGCTTTATAACTAGAGTGAAACAGAGTGGCTCATGTGTCTGTGATAATTAGGACTACATTCTGTTTTGCATAATGGCCAGAAAGTTGAGATGAAGCATTATCAAAAAAATGATAACTGCGCGCGGGGACGTTATCAATATATCTGTTTCACATCCTGAATTCTCTCTCATATTTTGACAACCTATATAGCACATTTAACCTTCGGTGTCTGTTTCTCAAAATGAAATTGCACTGTGCAAAAAAAAAAAAAAAAAAGAGAGAGAAAAGAAAGACTCATATTACCGTGAAAAAAGATGGCTTTTCTCTGGAACAATAAGCAGTCCTTGAACTCCACGTCATTAAAGTGAACGCCATCATTTCCTTTCATTAAGATGACTGTGTGCAGACACATATTGCAGTTGGAAGGCGAAGCTGCGGCAGGAGACTCATTTAAAAACCGCCCTAATCTGGAAAATGATTCTAATGTTTCTCAAATGTTATATCCTCCCAACCTAGCATGTGGAACGCTTAAGAGAGCTGTAACATTTTGAGGCATTTAAGCTGAGCCCCTGCTTTAAAAAATGTACCCTGAGAGCTGCTTTCCCTGCTTTTCACATATATTGCCAATATTTTTGACAATAAATATTGAAAAACTGAATAAAATCCATATCTCTTACCCCTAGGAGATTATGGTTATCACATGCAAAAAAAAAGGCCTCTCATAAACTGTGCAGCTTTTCTGTTGGTGTCAAAGTGTAGAAATAGCCATGCCCTCTCCTGTTTGCCTCATTTGACTCAATGGGTGTGAAACAGTCCCTCATATCCTTGTCTTGTCTATAAGAGATGAAATGACTTTAAGACTGTGCGGTGTTGCCACAGGCAGGCCGGCTGAAAGGCTATTTCAGGAGAAATGGACATGGACATAAATATCCTCACGGGGTGCTTTGTAATAAAAAAAAAAAAAAACACAATGTTATGAAACGCAGTGAAACATAAAGGAAGAAAGAAGGAGGGGTGTGTGTGGGGTGGCGGAGGGGAAATATCCATCAAATTAACACATCAGTGGCTTTGATTGTAATCTCTCCGCCCTGGCTCTTGCTCTGCCACGCTAGACAAGCAGCCAAACGTGATTTATCAATGCAAAGCTAATGGCATCAATATGAATCTAACTAAAAATCAATATTTCATTACCAAATTGTTAGCGAGAATGAAGAAAAATGGCCACGGCCGGAGCGTTCTCCAGGGTAGGAGCATCTGGAGTTCAATGTGACAAGATGAGCGATGCGTGACTCGGGGCTCGAGGAAGGACACGGCGAGGACAGGACTCAGTCTAGGCACACTTTGAACTCTCTCTCTTTCTCCCTCCGCCGTGTTCCAGCCGGGCCCCGACGATGTTCCCCTCCACTTTATTATGTTTTCGCTGTTCACTTCCTTCTCCCTCTCTCTCCCTCTCTTCCCTCCTTTCATATCTTTATCACACCGTTTCCTCTATCAATCTCCCCTTGTGTGTCAGCAAGGGTGTCGGCGGAGGACCACACAGTGTTTCACATTCCTCCTCAATTAATGACCAACTCGAACATGGAGCCACTCAATCTCCCCCCGCCACCTCACCCCACCCCTCCCACGCACACATACACACACCCCATTTCAATTATTTTTGCCTCCTTTGAAGACAAGTCAGCATTTTTTTATCTATTCCCCTTCCCCTTCAGTCTCTCTCTACCTCTCTCCCTCCCAGTGGATACAGTATATCTCCCAAGGCTCATCACACGTTCTCCTAACCAGCACTGCATGGCTTCTCCTGTAATGAGCGCGCAAGAGAAAGAGCAAGAAAGAGAGACAGAGTATGAGAAAGAGAGAGGGAGGTTGGGTTGATGGGTAAGACACCTAGCTCTGGACTAGATCACGCCTCCCTCAGATGTGACCTTCACTTTATTTATATTCGAGTTTTTAGTAACGAGTATTTATTAGGGAGGGCCTGTGATTGTGGCGCTCTGTCAGGTAAGTAATGATGCACCTTTGTGCTTGTGCAGCAGCCCCGGTTGCAATTAAAAACAAACACTCTTTCTCTCTTTTCCCTTTCTGCATCATCCCATCAACTCCCCCAAACACACTTACACAAACACACACATAGAACTCCCTCCCTCCTCCAGTGTTTGGACACCACTTCTACCTTCTTCTTCCTCCTCCTCCTATAGTCTCCCCCTATTGCCACTCGCTCATTTATGTGTCCCCTGGGAGGAGGTGGTAATGTCCGAGAGGCCCATTTCTCTCCAGCAGGAGCGGACAGGTCCACTCCTCCGAATGAAAAGGGGAAGGGGGTGATTGTAAAACATGTGTCATTACAGTGTCAAAACACCACACAAGCACAATGACTCCATCCTCCATCCTCCGCCTTCGATGTTTCGGAGGGAATTCATCCCCTAATTTATGGCTCATGAGATAAGCATCCCTGAACTGTGTTGGTGTGCTAAAGGGCTGGCAATGACGAATATCATACATGGGCAGAGCGGCTAATATGAATGCTAATATCGCCCCTGACATACAGTAAATCGACCCTGGGTGTGAAACATATGCGGCTTTGGATAAAGTGTTCATGTTTCCATTGGTGGGAGATTAACCTGCTATGGATTTTATTGACATTTGCACACTGTGGAGCAGTAGTGTGGGAACAGGAGTGGGTGTATGGGGGTGTGGGGTATGGGGGTTTTCACACAAATACAGCAGGCGTAAAGAAAAAAATGGTACCTTCAAGTATAGAAACACATGTACATACTTACTCAGTATCACCAACACCTTCCTGCTCTAGCAGTGCTGTTGTCAACATTCAAACAGTGGTGGAGCAGGGATTCAGATCCTTTGAGTAACAGCAGTGTCAAAATACTCCATTACAAGCAAAAGTTCTCAAAATTTTACTAAAGTAACTGTGCCAGTTAGAATTAAAATGTATTTAGGGGCATCCAGGTAACTGGGTAGAGCATGTACCAGGGGGCTGCTGCAGCTGCCCAGGTTGTGGTCCAGTCTGGGCCCTTTGCTGCATGTCATCCTCTCCCTCCCCCCTGCCTGTCTTGCCTATATCTCACCGTCAAATAAAGCAGTAATGTGATAAGTAAATAAATAAAAAATAAAATAAAAATAAAATAAAATAGAATAAAGTTAGTATCAAAAGTAAATCATGGCCCCTTTTAGATTGTTCTAACTCACATTATATTACTTTATAATTACTGCTGCATCAACATTATATACTACTGTGGTACTTGAATCTAGTTTTGATAAACTGTATATAATTTATTTTGTATATAAAACCTTAATCTAAAAAAGTGACCAGTAACAATAGCTTTCAAAAAGTGTATTAAAAAGTGCAATATTTCCCAAGTAGAAGGGTTCAATAGCATTCAATGGAAATACTCAGGAAAGGTAAATTAAATATGTTTACCTAGTTACTTTTCTACCACTGTAAACCTCGGCAAGACTATCAAAGAGGGTATAAAACCCCACATTGAGATGAATTATAGCAATATTTATATTTGTGTACGGCATTATAAGTTTTATATGACCTTGGCACTTACAATATAAGTAATAAATAGATTACTTGCTAACTTATTACCAAAAAACATAAAAGGAAAGATGTTAAAATACAAGATTGAAAAGTGTGCAAAGTTACATGGAATAATAGAGACAGAATCATTTTCATTATCTATCTAAACCAGTTTAAAGTTAATGTTAAATTAGCTTTCACAGGCAGGTTACTCCTCATGCTTCTCTTTTTGACTGCAAAAAACCCCCCATCATGCTTTAAATAAAAAGAGCATCAACAAATAGATGAATTATTGCATCCTAATTATTTTTTTATTCCTATATTTCAATTAATCTCCCATGGACTTATCGTTCAGGCTGCAAACAGCCCTGCAGTCCTGTTTGGCTGTGTATAAATAGTAGTGTATCAGTGTGGAGTGTAGCATGGCTTTGGCTCATGTCTTAGAAATGAGGCTAACAAGACTTTCGTTTTGTCTTAATGAATAAATTAGAGAAGGTAATGCATAATACATAGATGATCCCATGTTGGATGGAGTGATAGATAATACATATCTTTCATTATTTATTTAATGACATTAACTTGGTTGGGAGGTTTGGAGCCAAGAGTCCAGCATATATAGAGCCTGATTAGAATAGCAATCAGGCTGAATCACCTTACCTCTGCCTGCCCAACACAGCCAGCAACCTGGCCATTAAGGAAATGCTAAAGGATTGTAGGAAAAGCAAACTACTGTCAGTGACCCCAGGAGACAGAGACCGATCACATCCTGTTGAGGAGTTTGAAGTTTGGACACCTGCTGTAGTTATAAGCAAAGCGTGATTAAAGTGGTGAAGTCTGTCATGCTGCTAACATATTAATCTCTGTGATATCTGACTCCTGACTTGTTTCTCTGTGCACAGAGAGAGAGAGATCAATCTTGGGTCAGAGGGCAAACTGGCTTAGAGACAACCCAGCATAAGTTACTTATGGCCCAAGAGTCCATTATAATAGTAATTATCTTATCTAAATTGCAATTGCATTAGACATAATTAGATTACTTTCACTTTCAGAGTACGTAGACATAAATTACATTAATGTAAATCATGCAAATTTACAAACTTAAAGCTGCATCAACAGCATTTTTTGGCCACTTCGGGGTAGGAGAAACAATATGTAAACACAACATTTGCATATACAGTAGTGCAGGGATGACTTTTTTTGTAAATTCATGACATGGGTTTTGTTCAGCAAAATCATATTCACAAAAAAACACCACTTTTATGATTTTTGAAGTGTGAGGCTATAAACAAACTACATCACCGAGCGTGAGCAACCGAGCGTTGCCATCACAACTAGGCTGTAAAGCTGTGTTCATCTTGATGACACCCTGTAGTCTCATTTAGCCACTTGTTAGCAATCGCCATTTTTAAGACCCGTAAAATCTTCTAAATTCACGAGTGGGGTATTTACTGACATATTTTATGTCGTAGAACCAAATGTAAAAATCTCTTAACTTGTGACCTTACTTCAGGTATCTAAACCCATCAAAAAACCTTCTGACTTCAAGACAACATAACCAGAAGTGTAAAAATACTAACTAATTTGTAGGTTTTAGGACTCATTCCTGCAACATCCTATTATCACCTGAGAAAGTTGCTGTGGTGAGCTTGTTAGCATACTGTTTATTTACACATTCAGCATGCACAGTGTGACATTAGCATTTATTTGGAGGCATGTTCCTGGCCACCTGGTGAATGTAAGTCTAATTTTAATTTTCCTTTTTTATATCATTTTCCTAAGCTTAATTGAAAATAAATTTCAACACTTGAAATCTGATGCATTACACAAAGGTAGTCGGTAAAAGGTAATTTTCCTCTCTAGTTCCCGGGAAGGTGAACAACTTGCATGAACTCTTTAGCTCTGATTAGCTGTCCACCAAATCCTGAGGGAAATATCTTACTCCTTAGCTGCTAAATGCTACCAGCTAGAAATTTGGAGCATCAAACACTTCATTTATTGCATTCTGGTAAGGTTAAGTGCACCAGTTTATGATGTAAATGTCTTTATTTATGTGAAGAAAAGCCACAAAATTCAGGCCATAAAGTGATGATTTAAAATAGAAATGCACGCTACAATGGAATATAATGCAGCAAGGCTTTCAGACATTCTGTATTACTTTGAAATATTTATTCTCCTGTATCAACTTTTCTTATTAAATATTATTCCTGCTGAGTCAACACACATGTAGGCACAGGTAGGTAGGTTTACTTTTCCATCCTCAATTGTGTCTTTTTTTAGGGAAGTAACCTCATTGAATGCGCATATGGCACTTATTGACATCAATGATAAATTAACTAATTTTTAATTAATTTATGGACATTAATAGCTCATGTGTGTTTCAGCAAGATTTCTGCTTATGTTCAAAACTTTCTGCACATTCAAAACACATCTCACATATCTGTGTTCTCTGAGAAGTCGAGCATAAAGTTTCATTATTCATTATTTAATGACAATGAAGTCATAAAGTTTCAAGAAAAAAAAATCTACCTGCCCTGTAGTCGCTGTGCATTCTGTTATTGCTCTGCTGATACAGTATTATCCTCTTTATGCCATCTGACAGACAAAGAACCTGTTTGGGATTCTGTATAGATGAGGCAAAGTTTAAGCGACTGTGCGCTGCTCTTCATCAAAGGTGGAATACCGAAACTGACTGAAAACACTTTTGATCAGACATAATATGGGATTGTTCCGTACTAAAACATAAAATGCACTGTCTCTTACTAAATCAATACAAGACACGATTTGTCCTGTATTTTCTTGCAAAGAACTGTTCGAATGAGGATACTGCAAATGAGTTTGCTCAAATAATGATAGGGACAATTCTGTCTTTCCAAAATATTGGTGGGGACATATTCTTGCTGTTTGTATGCAATCCTGCTCCCTTGATGGAAAAAGACTGAATCAAAAAGAAAATTTGTGGTTCGCAAAACAGCAGCAAAAAGATGCTAGGCAAAACGTACTCTCCTGTATAGAGTTTGAAGGGTTTGTCATTGAGAGTGACCTGTCTCAAATTACATAGTGTTCATTTAAAAATATTGATGAGTGCAGCTTATGAAAACACAATTAAAATGTTTGTATCATATTTTAAATGGATCTTGTATTGAACATTTATTGTTTTCCTAGTAACGCAACAAGTACAAAAATATATACGCTGACACAAGCTACAGAAATAATGTCCACTGACACTGATAGTTAAGCTATGGAAACACTTAACTGTCTGGTTGTTGGCTCCAACTTCACAGAAATCATTATTTATCAACAGATGAAACAATAAAGATTGAACGCTTCATCTCAGAGATTGTAAATCTGGCCGGACAGTGAGACGTCTCATAGAGTCATTTGGTTAGCAGCAGTACCCCAACCCCCCGTTTCCTTTTTCTCCCCTGTAAGCGATTACAGGTTTTAATCAGCCATACAGCCCGAGACCAATTAATCGTGGAATAAATTAGCCAGTTTGGCCCAGACCTCACTGCTCAACAATAGAGACAGAGCAGGGAGAAGAGGGGACTGATGGTGTGGGATAGGGCAGGGCTGAGAGCCATAAGGTGGAGCTCATAAGGCTTCAGGAGGGTAATGGGACCAGTGTGTTGGTTCGTAACATGTAATTTAAGGCACTGTGACTGACAGTGGGTTACAACCAGAAAAAAAAATAAAAAATCAACAGTCATGGGAAAGTCAATAGTTATGGTGATCAATAGCCAGCGACTCAAGGGTAAATGTTGATTCTGATTTTCCAATCTGCTGTTCTATCATATATTTGCCACTTTTTATGACACTGTCTCAGACAATCAGGGATTTTTTTATGATGAAATTTATCATGAAAAACAGTTTAAGAAAGATAAAAGCAGAGAGAAAATACATCTTTATCTAGAGGTATTTTGTTCAGAGATATCATCAATTGGCCCATATCAGAAAATTCCTGACATCAGCATTCAAGTGTGCCATTAGAATTTCCACCATTTACCTGGGGTATCTAACCAATCAGTGGTCCTGAAGGTGGGGGTGGCGGGGGGGTAGGAAGGGCCTCTGGGGTTTAACCGTGGAACATTCGAGGGATCTTCATGGAGGCAGGCAGGATTTGATGGGCGAGGCACACTTTAGTGCACGGTGAAGGCAGTATGACTAATGTGTGGAATGGGACATTTACATAGGAGAGGCAGGCTGTGCTCGCAGCCTCCCAGAGGTATGTATGGCTGGCCCAGCGCTGTGTCTGCTGCCTGTCCTCAGGGCTCCCTCTGCCACTTCATTTCCATGCTCCATTTTAGATCAAGGCTTCTCTAATATTTCCACATTATCCAAGGAGGCAATCTAAGATTGGAATTTGATCCACTTTGGAGGGACGTGCCGTCACCACCCCCCCCCCTTCTTCCTCAGTTATTGGCTATTTTTTTTTTGTTGTGTACCTGTGATGAGATTCAACGATTCATTAATTGCCGTTGTGCGTAAAGGCTGAAAAATCATAATGAAATCATTACAAATCTAGAATTAAATAACTGTTTTCAGTCCTCGCATAAATCTAAGATGAGATGACACATCTCTTTTTCCTCTCTCCTCATTGTCACCTGTGACAAATTTCACACACAAAACAAAGCGATTTACTTAGCACCAGGAGACAATCACATCGCATTGGAAATTGAAAATTAGGCAGAACAACAGTAGGTATTTATACACATCTTGTGACGACTATAACTCATTCTGCAGGAAGTAATTATTACCGACAAACCTTCTCAGCTTGAACATTATTAGTGCGCATTAACTAGCACTCCCCTTTGTAATTGTACATGGCAAAAGCAGCGGGTTGGAGGGTAAATTAGAGGAGGGGAGAGCCAAAGGGAGAGACAGAAAAGGATTGGAAAGTTAATCTCGAACAGAAGATGGAGAACTGGAGGATACCGACAACAAGAGGAAGGAGCATTGCGGGAAAAACAGATGTAAATATGATAAACAACAACATGGATGAAACTGCATGTTTTGCAGGCCATCTCCCTTTGGACCCGTTCTCTCTTCTATACCATATTGCTGTTGTTTTAATTAGGTGTGTGAGGAGTGTTTGTGTGCATGTACTGTATATGACTATGTGTGTATTTATGAGAGATTTTTTTTTTTTCAGGTGAGATGGATGAGGAGAGCGATGTAATGAGAGTTCCCCTGTGTGTCTCTAACGCCCCGCTAACGTTAGCGTGCAGCCAGGCCTGTTTGCAGCTTTCCTGATGCGTTAAAAAGAAGACATTTTACACTATTTTGATTCACCCCAAAATGCAATATGTCCTCTAAGTGTTAAAAACAGAGAAACTGCACCGAAGGGAGAGGAATTGCTTTCTGAAAGAATAAAACAGGCATTTTTTTTTTTTCTCAGTTTTGTTCAGGATTTACCAATACATGTAATGTAAATGAGGTTGGTGCAATTTCAGTTGTCCCTGGGGCTTGGATTGTGCTAGAAAAACTGCATATAAAAGAAAGACAGAGGGATAATATTTTTGCAGGCAATTTCAAAGCAGTTTAGTAGCAAGTCTATTGTGACAGTGGACCAAAGAGAGTAGCACCTTCTATCTGCATTTGTCTTCATATCTTTTACTGTATGTCACTATTTTGTCAGTGTGGAGTTTTAATTGGTGGTTCATTTACTTCTACAGAATAAAACTTTTTTTTTCTGTATTCCAGCATCGTGTGCAATCCTGTAGAAATACTGAGGGCCTCAGGCTAAATCAATGGGAACAGGAAGCTTCAAACTTTGAATACCCTTTGCATTCTCAATGAGAGATCTTTAGCTAACATGTCAGATGAGCTACAACCTATTTCATTCATTCAGCCTTCATTTTAAAGTTATTCAGCACACACTAAATGATTTCACACTGGTCCTAAGTGCTGAAAAGCAAGCAAACAAACAAAAACCTAATGTTGTTCATGAATTCTAAGAAAAAGATTGACCTTCACCAGGTGTCATCACCTCTAAGGGTGCAGAGATGAGTCTTCTGAGAACAAATGTTTGGGATTTGTAACTGATTACTTTCTTTCTTTCCAGCCTCATATCGCAGAAGCCAAGGTTAAGTCTTTCATTTCTTTTAAGTCCATGTTTCTTTCTGTTTTTGATTATGAATTAGGTACTTATACACACTTTAGATTCTTTTTACCACGGAGCACTGAGGTTCATCACAAAGTCTACTGCCCATACTCATCATTGTGGCCTGGACAACAGTAGGCGGACCCTCACTGTTGATACAGTGTGTAGGCTCATCTGTTGGTAGAGTTTGATTCTTATTGTGATGTTGTGCTTACAACTGCGATTGTTTCAAATAAAGCTCGCAATTACTGTTTACATGCTCAGAATCTGTATCTTCTGTTGGTATCTAAGGTTCGTACTGAGCAAAGACAACGGCTTTTTGTCTAATTGCAACATGCTTCAGCTGGAATTCAGACTTCAGGATCCCATCTGTTTGCACAGTTTTTACATTTTTTCTTTTAAGACATAGCAAATTGATCGATCTGTGAGTGCTCCTGATCTTTTTTATTTGCACCAAATTTTATTGATTGTGACCATCGGTGTTATTTGCTTTAGGACTTTATTATCTAATTTATGAAATTATTCACAAGAATTTTAGTCTATTGCATATCTTATTTTATATTCCTTGAAACAGTGTATTGATTGCTATCATTTTTGATCAATTTTACATTTTCCTTTGGATCTTATGTCACTTAATTGTTCTCTTATATTTTATCTACTTTAATATTAGTTTGTTGTCTAATCTTTTTGTGACCTCCATGATTTATATTCTTTGTGCTGCTGCTGTCCTGTAAAAGAGTTTCCATCTCAGTGTGACATTGGACAAATAACATAATATCATGTACACAATGTGGTTCAATAAGAGCACTTCACTCTCTTGCACAGGTGCCCTATCTACACAACATTAAAACTGGAAAATAACATGAGGAGAAAATAGTGAAAGGGTGAAGAGGGACTTCAGCGGGTGCCGATTGTGAACTGATGAAGTCCCCATTTTGGCATAAAAGACTGTAACCTTCACAGTCTTTATTTCATTCCATTGTAGGTACAGAAATAGCCAGTGAGGAACTCAAAAAATACAAATCTGACAAAGAAAGTTTATCTGAATCCAGTTCTTGCTGCAGTTTATTCCACCTCAGTGGAGCAAAACATTTAGAGGCCTTTTCACCAAGCTGTTTTGACTTTGGGAACCTGGTGAAGCGTGTGTGCAAATGAAGCTTAGTGTAAGTTCAATCAGGAAGACTGTCTTTATACTACTGATTCATTCACGTTTCTCTGTCTCTTGCTCTCTGTCTCCCTCTCGTCCCCCCCTTGTTCATAATCATCTAATGTTACTGATTCAGTTAAAACAATCAGATTTGCCACAGTCTCATCAGCCAGTCATACTGTGTGATTTAAAGTTGTTAAACTTTAAATCTGTTCTCCTCTCTGCTGCTGTCATCTGTCATTTCAGTGTGGATTGACGAAACCCTCCTCCCACTTACAGCACTCAGGTCGAAAGGCTGATTTATACTTGTGCATCAGCTCTATGCAGAACCCACGCTGTCGCCTACGCACGTGGCCTACACCGTTGTGAGCATTTATACTTGTGCGGAGGTGCGTCTGTGTCACTCTGCAGTTACACCTCAAAAACACTGGTCGGCGGCGGGGTTTCTGTGAAGGGCTGTAAAGATTAGCTGATTCAAAACACACTCAAAACACACATTAAACATGGCTTAATAGCAACAAGTACACAAATCAGCTTCACTATAACTCGCAGCATTCACAGACAAAGCACTTGTCTTTTGCTGGACACATTTTC
>JAPZEB010000025.1:21222601-21234746 GCA_029783705.1 Chaetodon striatus | reverse complement strand
CTCATAGAAAACCAGGGACAACAGCAACATTTAACAAAGGTAACGTTACAAAATTCAGCTCCATTACAACTCACAAGGGTCACCAACAAAACAACTGTCTTATACTAAACACGTTTTCCAAACAAATACAACATGCTAATGTTATTAGCGCAAGCCTAAGGCATTTTACATTGTATAGTTTAGCCTAGCAACTAGCTAGGATTTCCTCTACTCATATGGAGCCAGGATAAATCTCACACAAGACATAAAATTCTATTTTGTGGGCGCTTTATTGTCCTCATAATTTATTTTTCTTATCAGTAAAATAAAAGTAAATAAAAGCTTTGTTCCCACTGAGCTTACAAAAATAGCCAGGAGGTCTGCGATGCCGCACATTTCTGGGGAATTGCATGTCAGACTATGGCGTAGGGTACGGCTTAGGCTCTAGATTCCATCAGGGGGGATCCTATAAACTGCACAGCTTTACTACACCCTTAAATACGATGACATTCAGATGGGATTTAAACGTCAAAAAGATATACATCTCTCATCTTCACTGTGCACATGTCAATTAAATATTTTTTCACATTTCATGAATTGATTGAAATAATATCCCAGTTGACTGGGACAGACAAGACTGTTGACTGAATTATTGTTGCCTAACTAAGCAAGGAAAATATTTTTTCTGTCTTCACAGAAAGTGTAACTGCTATTTTTTTTGAGTCCCTCAACATATTTTAAAGATACTTCAACGTCTACTTACAGAGCGAAGCATTTATAGGATGTCATCTGCTCAAATGGTAATGCATCTACTGAAAAAAGGAACTTCACATTTCATTCAACTTTGTGGTACACTCAGAACTCAGAACTGTACTCGGTGCTGTCATTCAAGCTCCTGAACTTTGATAATGATTCTACATTATAGGCCTAAACACAAGCAGGAAGCCAGGATGCTGTCTTGTTGTGCAGCGAGCTTTAGCTTAATACCGTCCAGATGGTGGAGGTAAGGATGGACGTCCACAAGAACCCACAGGCCCAAATGGCTCTACTGTGAACACAGTGGAGTCATTCAAGTTCCTAGGGGACCACCATCTGCAACACCATTAAATAGGATACAAACATCTCCAATGTAATTAACAAGCCCCAACACAGGATGTCCGTCCTACGTCTACTTGGGCCAACATGTCAACATGTCACTGCTGAGCATGGTCTAACTACATCAACCATAAATGCCTCTGCTTTTTCTCAACACTGCAGGATGTCATTTGAGGAGTTGAGAGCTTAGTGTGCTGCCGTCCGCCCTCCATCAAAGACCTGTAGGATGGCAGAGCACAGAAAAGGGCAAAGAAAAGATGGCTGCTGGCCCTTTCCAGCCAGACAAGCACCTATTTGACATCTTACCCTCTAGAAGACAGTTCTGGTGCATCAGTGCAGCACCACCTGCCACAACAACAGTTTCTTCCCAACGGCAATCGCCATCCTCAATCTGCCCTTCTAAGTCTGCATCCATATCACACACTAAAGCCTACTCCCACATGTACACACTTATTGACTGACCCGGCTGATTTGCACAAGTAAGAGATGAAAGGTTCACATTTTTCTCACAGTTTTATTTTGTGTGATATTCCTCATCTTTTTACTATCTATTTATCCAGTTCTGTTTTGTACTCTGATACAATGCAGAGGCTGTGACCAAACTTGCCTTTTTGGGTTTTTGATATGAATGGTATTTTTTTTGTGTGTGGTGGATCTAAGTCTTTGCTGTTTTGTATAGTGGACAAGGACATTTCCTGGAACTGTCTTTCAGCAGTTACTTGAAAGGCACCAAACAAAATGTCCCTGCTATCATAGAGAAACAAAGCATTCACAAGGTCTCTCTTGCATAAATGCTCTCTGTTCCTGTGCAACAACCTCAGTCACAAAATTCTCCACGCTAAACAACATGGTCACAAAGTACATTTTAGCATAGCAAGCTGCATGGCAGCCCTGCCACATGCCTCGACAAACTTACAGGGTTAGTTTGGGGACATTTGGGGAAATACATTTATTTTATTATTTGCAGAGAGTTAGATGAGCAGATCAATACCAATGTCATGTTTGTATGCTAAATATGACGCTACAGTCAGCAGCCGATTAGCTTATCTTAGCATACAGACTGGAAACTGGTGGAACAGTTAGCCTAGTTTTTCCAAATGTAAAAAGCCCGCCTAACAGCACCTCCAAGGAATCTCATGTTTTGATTTTACTTCCTGTCTGTCTCTTTTGGTTGCAGAGACATTAGGGCGGTATGAGTGTTATAATTTAACTCCCCACAAAAAAGTGAAATAGACTGAGTGTATTCCCCAAAATGTTTAGCTTAAAGTCCCACACCACTTAAAACTTAGTTTTCCTCATGTTTCCTTAAGTTCATCACTAGAGAGGTGTTTTCACATTCCTCTACTGAAGGGAGTGATGTCTGTGCATTTCCCAAAAATCTGAGATTCAACCATACATGGGGCAAGCTAATTACACACGTCCAAGCCCCCAGGGACACTGGGCGTTGGAGCCAGTTCTACATAGCCGCCAAAAGTGGAATTACACTGTCTGCGTCTGTCATGTGACGCCGGGGCCAAAAAAGACTTTCCTATAGACTTACACTGTGAAAGAGATGTCTGAAAATCAATAAATACATTTTTTAATTGTCGCAACCTCCCAGGATATTACTTGTTTCATTATCAGGATTTGATCAATTTGGTCTGAAAACATTTTTAAAATCTTAAAGAGCTGAACGATGAAATTATTTTATCCCCATTCAAGTTAGTGAAACGCTAAAGCAGAAGTTAGCCACTTGGCCATGCTAAGCTACACTTGGTTGTTCTACGTCTCTTGTGTGCTTGCTGTATGAGCCCCATAATGCAGAAGATCCAGGTAATTTCATATCATGGAAACAGGGCTTTTTTGGCTTCATGCGCCACTGAGCCACCTTCATAGAAATAAACAGGGGTCCACCTCCAATATTGTATCCAGTTCTCTTTATACATCCATGGGTACGTCACTCAGGAAAGCCAATCGCAGCGCAGAGCAGATTTGTCAGAGAGCGAGACTTAGCGTTAGCATAGTGAAAGTTTTAACAGCAAACATGGTAGAGTGCGCAGTTTTTCTATGTAAACCGGGCCCTGTTGCTTCCTCCCGCAATCAGTAAAGTGAAGTGAAGTGAAGTGAATCTACCAAAAACCCCACTGTAGCAGATTATTATATGTTTCACATTTACACATTGTCAACCAGTTTTACCAAGTTTTACCAACCAATTTTAGTATTAGAAAGTATTTACTTTATAATGTGTCTTTAGAGGGACTTAAAAAAAGCCTGTTGTTTAAAAAAAGTGCAAATATGCAACAAAAAAAGCTGCAAAATGTAAAAACAACACATTCACTTTATGCTAGATTATGGTTACTTAATGTTCCATTGCAAAAGTTCCTACAATAAAGTTAAGAAAATGTGTATCCTCAGAAAAAAAGAGGGGATGCAGTCAGAGGAAGCACAACACAGTTTGTAAAATAAAACAAATGCTAAACTTCCTGGCAAAACTCACATTATTCCTCTTTGTCTCCTTTGTCCCCCTTCTACATGACAAAATATAAACTCCCATAAAAATATACTGTATCAGCAACATTTTAACAAGCACAATATGTGTTAACCTGAACACCTCACCATAAAAGTCTGAGCTTAATTCACATAGGATTTTTCACAGAATCATTTTTTTAACCATTATTTGGCACAACAACAAACACTACTACATTTGCCTTACAACAACACATTGTCAGTCTTAGTTTTGTGTAACTGTCTTGTACTACACAGCACCAATTAATCAGGTCAAATTCCTTATGAAACCATCCTGCTGGCTCAATGTGATTGATTGCAATTTTGATGGGGGATGAAATGTACAAAGCTCTGGCTAATACAAAGACTAGTTTAAGAAAAAAAGAGTCTGTTTTTTTTTTTTTTTTTTTTTAAAGAAAGGGGTCATGAGAAAAACTGGCCACATCCTCTTGTTTGCTTGCATTCCCAGGGTGGATATCTTTCTTTTCATCTCAGCCCTCTTCCTCATTCATGTCTCTTCTTTTCACTCACAGGCCTTCTTCTCAGCAACGCAATGTTGCACAGCATGCAGCACACAGCAACAACAGGCCAATTTAGCACAGGGGGAGAACTTGAGGCATTCTTTCTCAAGGCAATAAATACCGCCGTTAAAGTAATGAATTCTGGCTTGGAAAACCACACAAATGGAATCATTTGATTACTGTATTTCTCCCTGTTATAGTAGCCATTAGTCAAAACATAAGGCCTTGATGCTCTATAATTTTTAGCAAAGTAACATGTTGATTTATATCATAGTTTTAGAATTATAGTTAATACGTTATACCATCTATTTTTATGTATAGCATAAAAATCCAGTCTGAAAGAAGAACCCTTTAATGTGCCGCTGTAGATGAGATGAGAAGCTGCAGGAAGTAATCTCTTACAAATGTAGCAGTTAGAGCATGAGTGGCTTAAAGAACGTGGGTTGTCGAGCCTTGCGTATGGGTGACACTGGGCGATGCTTGGCAGAGAGGGAACGGAAGCGCGGGTGAAGCCTCCTTGACCCTGAGTAACACAGTGGGTGTGGGTGGGTGGGGGTGAGGGTGGCCTTTCTGGGGCGCTAAGTGCTCTGCTTGTCCAGCCCTGGCAGGTGAACTGGCAGGGGCTTCACCCCGAGGTTGGAGGGCTCAGCACTGAACACTGGCACTGGATAGGGGTTCTGGGATACATCCTGACTGAGCGCATGTGTGTGTGTGTGTGTTTGTGTGTGTGAGTGCACTTGTGCTTTTTGTGAGTGGGTGTGTTTGTTTGGCTGTACAAGTGCATATACATAAGAACACATGCTCATATGTGCCTCCGTTTTGTGTGTATGGTTGTGCCTCTCGGTGTTTAGCCCCTAAATGATGAACACCCTGGTAGTACCAGTTGGCAGATGGGGACCCCCGGCCCTTTCTTGGAGTGGGGTAACATGCAGACGAGTGTTTCAAAAGCGGCTCGACAGGCTCTACACTGCCGCATCCTAGGGGCCCTCTAACCTCTCTGTCGTCTCTGAGGGGCCCTACCAACCCTCTGTGGTGGCCTTTTCCAGTCGAAGGGGCGCACAGCCCCTGCCCCCGGGACCCTGCCTCTCTACCTGGCATGCGGGTGACAAAGAGGGCAGGAGGAGTCAGCGGATACGAGGGTTCACCTGGACAGGACAGAGAGGAGTAACAGGCCAAGCTACATCGCCCTGCCTCCCAAGCTGACATGATACGAGCTGTTCTTGAGAGCCACTTTGACCTGTTTTCCCTTTATGAGAAGAAGATAATCCTTGCCTACTCAAACCCGTTTGATGCTGAAGTGTGTAACACCTTCTGCGCCACAGTACAAATGAATCCTGTCATTGCGGAGCTACAGATGAGCAATTTCTCCCTGCTTTGATTCCATCTTTTATATTTTCTTTTTGCTCAAAGTCGTGCACTTTTATGCCTCCACCTCACCATAAACACGTGTATGACAAGTTTATAATTGTAGCTCCAAATCGGCGTGTTGGTGTGTGCCACATGGAGGCAGAGGAGGCCATAATTGGCATTCCTACCTCTGTGTGCCAGCCGGCTCTCTCTCCTCTCGTCAGAGTGAGAGTTGACAAAGAGAGCGCCAAGCGTTTCCAATCCCACATCCCTCACTTTTTTTTCTTCGCGGCCTGTGACGAGAAGAAGGCGAGATGTGTGTGTGTGTGTATGTGTGTGTGTGTTTTGGATTAGTGTCTTGCTGCACAATAAATCTTTGTTAAACAAATGCAAAGCAGATGGCACCGTGGTGTCTCCTCCGTGAGGAGAGAAAGAAAGAGAGAAGGAGAGAGAGAGAAAAGGAGAAAGAAAGAGGAAAAAAAACACACGCCTACTCCTTATTCTCATCCTCCACAGACACACTGATCATGCACATTACACAGACGGTGACTGTGTTGAGCTGCAAAACACTTAATCCTGGAGTGGAAGCTAAAGGTGGTGTCTGAATACTGACGGACACCCAAACACATTCTGTTCATGAGAGAGAACATTTTGTTTATCAGAAGGGACTGCCAGCGTGCCTGTTGATATTAATGATAGAGCCGACATTTCTTGCCCCAGCACACATGAAAAAGACATGACCAGGCCACGCACCGCATTAAAGTAAGGTGAGGGAAGGTAGAGGACTCTGTTATGTCTCTACCTTTTCATGTAGAAGTGGCCTTTTCTGCATGAGGCCAGCCACGATGCGCCCCGGCTGTCTCTGATAGTTATGGATCCTTTTTCAAGAGCTTGCGTGTTCCCTGACACAAAAGAACGAGGAGGCCCCTGGGCGATATTGTGCACAGGAGCAGCATTACAAGATGGCCGGAGACGATCGCGTGGTGAGACTGATTTGCTCGTCAGGAAGAGACGCGGAGGAATCCGGTGACCATTGTCCAGATCAGACAAGTCTCACAGACAGCGGGAGGGCCGCTATTGGATTCAGGGCAAATACAAAAATTCCTCTGTTTATACTTCTCGATGAGTTATTTATTTTTTGCTCATTATAATATTCAACCTGACATCATGTCCAGTCGGCCCTGCGTAACCCTTGTGAGGAATCACTGGATACACATTTAGAAATAAGAATAAGAGAGAGCACAGTCATAATTATGATGATAGGTGACAGTGCTAGTGAGCCAAACATCATTGCAAATGACAGTGGCCTGTGTGTTTATATTTGTATGCAGCCGCATAATACTGCACAAAGTGGAAATGTGCTCCTTTGAATTACCACAACTATTGCTCACAGATATGAGACTTGGACTGATTTTAACTATTCTCCTTTGTACATCCATAGCATTTTACCTTCATAGACTGTGGATTGTGATTAATGAACTTATTATGCAGCATACACCAGGGACTTGATTATTTACATATATTCAGGAAGTAGCCGGTCTAATGGAAAGAGCCATTACCCATGCTGATGATCTTAACATCAAGGTGCTCTTCTCTTTCTCTCAAAAAGCTGGGACTCATCCGTGGCATATATTTTTAGACTCAACGTCTGACTGGGAGGCCGGATTGAACCACGTATTTCAGCACTGCAGTCTTTACTCCTTTCATCTCGCCTGAAAATGGAGGGAAAGCATCACTTAACATTGCAGCTTACCACACAATTACCTGAGTACCTGTTCTCACTGCAATTACAAGCCCAAGACAAATAATTAGTCTGACAAATGACTGCTGGGCACATCGCCCTTGTTGTGGTTGAGCCGTGTAATTTGGAGCCCCGGCTCCGAATGCTGGCTCTGTGGCAGTAATTAGCGATAGGCGATGTAACTTTACACCCGCCGAGTGTGTGCGTGCGCGAGCGTGCACGCCCCTGTGTGTGCCACTGTGAGTTCATGTGTTACCGCGGCCTCTGCTGCAATCATAAGCTTCAGAACCTGGAGAATCTCTGCATGTCGGCCCTGATCTCCCAGTCAGTGACACAGACAGCAGCAGCAGCCCACCTGCCAGCCTGTCACGTCTCCCCAGCGAGGGGCTGACATCATATTGTCAATGCCACAGATTGAACGGCGATCTTTTTTTTACAATCTACCCCCCCCTTCCCCTCCCCTTCACTCCATCTGCCATCATCTGTGGTCTGTCTTCACGTCTCCGTGTGTGTATCTGCTCCTTCCTACCTTCCTTCCTTCATTCACTCAGTCCCGGTTGTCACAGCTGACAGCGGCTTGTCAAATGTTCCTGCAGCTGCAGGTTCATCCATCATTAAGCGGCTGAGAAGAATTGAAATCATCTCTATCAGAGCCCTCAGGTAGTGTTGGCGCCTTTGGAGACGCAGGTCTGTAGACTACGAGGCCTCGCTTGTAGAAGGCATCATTACTTCCACATCTGTCAGATTTGAGTAAAAGGTTACACGGTTAGAGGAAAAAAAGAAGACTGCGCTGGCAAATTCAGGATGATAGAGTAAAGTCATAAAAGTAATTTGAACTGTCTGCTGCGATATGTCAAGCCTTGCTTTCTTTCCAGTCTTGTCTTCACACAATATGCATGTGCACGCACATATGGCTCAGCCCTTTTATTATAAATATACACAAACACAAACAAACAGTTTCCCCCCTCACACATGTTTTTGGGCTCCCGTGGGGCCTCTTTAAGAACATTGGTTCTCAGAAGTAAATGTATCGCAGGTGTTTTCTCCCACACGAGGGAGGAGATTTTGCAGGAACAGAGACCTGACCTCTCTATGGGGATTAAGTGCAGGTAAATCCTGGGTGTGTTCCCTGCCCGCTCCCGACAGCCTGGGAGGCCACGTCTGACTCCCCTTAGTGAGTCACGGAGGCCCTGGAGCCGGGAGCACACACCAGGCAGGCAGACCGCCACCCTGGAGGCCAGGACACACACACACACACACACACACACACAGTAACCACTCACACACACAGAGAGACTGTAGCACAGGTGTAGAGCCAAGCAAAACAATAATATTCCTAATTAGGTTATTTTTTAATCTATGGAGGCAAGGAGACTAATTACTACAAGGTGTAAATACAGACGTTTCCATATTTACCGCTCATGAAATAACAGGATGCTAAGGTAAAACAAAAGGGGAGGATCAGGGAAATGTTAAACACAACACAGAAAAAAAACCCAATGAGAATTAACAAACAAAGCCCTCCGTTATTCTTATCGTGCTATCTGATCAATCTATTTTTGTTCCTCAACAGCTCTAATCTCTCTCCCACTCCCTCCCGTGTTGCGCCGAGAAACATTTTTGCACTTCAGAGATAAAAATCACAGTCTTCTCATCCACTCCTCTTCTTTTGTCTCCATTTCACACAACAAAGAGATAACACCCACATGTGACAAGTCCACCCACATCCATCAAACTTCGCTCAAATTCCGCCAGCAATAGAAAACAAAAAGATGACTCTTTCATCACAGAGTGGGCCAGAGAGCATCGATCACTCTCCGAGAGGCTAAACAGCGAGAGACTGAGTGGAAATGTACGGACCTGTTATGCATTTTAGATTGACTTTAATCCACTTCTTTGCACCACTTGTAGCAGTTGTTTTACATTAGGCTAAACATTTTACCATTGTGTAAGATTTGTATTGTTTTGCTTGTTTGTCTCATTTATAAGATATATTGCGCTGCACTTCAAAGAGTCAAACAGTGTGGCCTGCGTCCAACACTGTGATGTCTTCTTTCTGGGATTTTCTGTTGATGAAGTTTGTGTTTTTGGAGGTGGAGCTCTTTTTATTATCTGATCAGCCACAGCTGCTGTGGCTGCTTACAGCCCAGCTCTTCTTCTGTTTCTGTTTCTATCTTCCTCTTTTACAATCCCCTGTTGATACTGCCATAAATGTAAAACAGAAGAGCCCCTGTGCACTGGAGAATTTTTCAGAAAAAAACTGACAGCAGGCATTTATCATCGGAAATGTAAAAGCTTTCATGTGCGGGACATAAATTGATTCATTAATTGCATGACAGTAGTAAAGCGAACTTATTTTACTTGTTACAGAGTATAGCTGAGTCACTGGCACTGGTTTCTTCTACAGCAAAGTTTTGACAGAATGTTCTGTGGATTATCCAGATCTGTGTTTCCCAACCTTTGGGTCACGATCCCCAACAGATTGGCAGATGAATCTGACTGGTCACAAGATCATTGATAGATTAGGACCAAAATACACAAAATTTGGTAATTTAATTCTGTTTGTTTTTTTTCTACCAGTGGCTTTTACTGGAAATCCAATTGCCATAATAAATGTTGACACTGGCATTCCTGCAAACTTTAAATATATTACATTTGTACATGTCATGCATTACATTTGTACATTTTGTATCACGGATATGTTGGAATTTTTCTTCACATTTTTTATGTTATGTTCTGACAACGCTGTGGTTAACGTGTGGTTAGGTTTAAACACAAAAAACGCTTTGTTAGGGTTAAGAAAAGAATGTTTGGGCATAAAGTACCCAGTTTGATTATGACAAACATGCCTGGAAGTGTCTTGGTCATTAATAAATGCTTGGTTTTGTTGCAACAAACACAGCTGGAAGTGTCCTAATGTGCCATCATTAAAAAATACCTGGTTTTGAAAAAACACCTGCCTTTGTTGCAACAAATATGGCTGCAAATGTAACAATGTGTCATTTAAAAAATACTTGTTTTTGTCACAACAAACACAGCTGGAAATGTGTTGCAAAAATATACCCAGTTAAAAATACCTGGTTTAAAAAAAAAACAAAAAACCTCTGTTTGTTGCAGCAAACACAGCTGGAAATGTTCCAATCAGTCCTTGAAAAATTGCCGCCTATGTTGCAACAAACGCAGCTGAAAATGTCCTGATGTGTGGTTAAAAAATTACCCGGTTTGGTTGCAGAAAACACAGCTGGAAATGTCCCAAAGTGTTGTTAAAAATACCCGGTTTGTTGCTACGACCCCAGCTGGAAATATGCCGACATGTGATTTGTTGTTAAAAATTACCCACTTTTCTTGTTTGTCGGTCTCAAACAGTAATCTGTCTCTGTCTTGCCCAAGTGTTACGATATCTTACCCCCACTATGCCCTCTTCCTGCTGATGAGAAACAAAGCTCATATACATGTAGCCTGAGCTATGTAACTTTAGAAATGTTGATATCATACATTTAAAATTTAAAAAAAATGTAATGTATGCGTGGTTTGCAGAAATGTACAACATTTTACTCTGGCAACTCGGCTGTTACCGGGCATTTTCCTGTCCTCATGCTTGTAAAAGTATTAAAAACAATTGGATTCTTTGGTTTAAATGGCCACCACACAAAAATATAATCTGCGACAGAGGGTTGCAAGTAGACAACACTTTGTTTTTAAGCCAGTAAAGTTTGAAACCACTGATCCAGTGAAAAAGCAATGGCGTAACAGGCTTCCAGTAAGAGATATAGCAGTTGAAGCTTTTATATGTAATGTTTCAGTGCTTTTTAACATTGTATTGTATCTCTTGTTTTGGTGCTGCAGCAGAGATCTAAGAGACTGATATCTCAAACCCCTCACAAATCAAACTAAAAGTATCTACATGGGTAGATACCAATAGAAGGAGGTGAGCAAATGTTTCTTTTGTAGTATGGATGGGCCAAACCTGCAGCTAAAACTCTCACGTATCGCAAGAATTCATGTAAAAGTAACAGGCTAGACAGACAGACTGTGAAATATGTCATACTTTTATTCCTGTAAAAATAGCCCAGCTATTACATAAATCCCACATTTAAGATCCAAGTGACGCGCACAGTGAAACAAAGACACTAATATTCCACAACAGATGAGCTACCAGCAATGTGATACAACAGAAAAGAAGAAGGAAAAAGGTCAAGGTAAACTGGACTGGAGATTTAAAATGTTCATCACAATCACAGCTTGCCATCAGCTATTAAGCGTCCGGCAGCGGACAGCCACACAAATCCAGGCCTGACTGCCTCTCACAAAACCTCCTTATCTCACCTGTCCACCTGTCCCGCTCACTCGTCCATCTTCCACCCGCCGACCGCCGTGATTGCATCTTTAGTGTTACTACCCAAGCGACAGCTCTGCTGCAAAAGCAACATAAAGTCAGCCATTAAAAAAAAGTGTATTTATTATTTCTGAGACACAAGGAGACAGCAAAGAGGATTGCCTCTTCCATTGGCCATGTAAGGGTACAGTGATGGAGATGATGGTAAAATCAACAGTTTATCAGTAGTCTGCGGCAGAGATGTAGCAGAAGGGAGATCTACCTACATCTGAGTTTATTCATATCTTTATTTCAGGATTAAAGTTTATTCATATTTTTTTCTGTCTGGCATAAAATGCATTATTCTTTATATAATAATAATTCATTTTCTATCAAAATTATGTCATGAAGTTATTGGAAAAAAGTCAAATGTATTGCTGCTTATACACAAATTTGCGCACAGTGAGAAAAGATTGCTTAGAATTACCTATTATTGGATCATATTAATGTAATTTTAGGATGCATGATTATCATTTGAGGACAAAAAAAAAAACAACATAATTTACCTAAAGTGGCAGAGGAAGTATTCAACTAAATAAAAATAGCAGTTCCATCATATAAAAATAATTACGTAAATGCACAGAGGCATTAGCAACAAGATTT
>JAPZEB010000025.1:21207589-21222501 GCA_029783705.1 Chaetodon striatus | reverse complement strand
GCAACAAGATTTCCTTCAGGCATTAAATGTAAATGTACTTATTTTGCAAGAACAGCTCTGTTATTTTATTTCATTTCATGGCCTGTTATTTTTGCATGATCATATGTTTTCTTTGTAAAAGACAAATCTGAAAAAAACCTAGTAAATAAACTGCGAAATAAATGTAGTGGAGTAAAATTGTAAGGTCGTATAAATTGGAGTAGTGTGTTTTAGTTACTTTCCAGCACTGCAATTTAGTAAAAATAGAATAATTTTACTTTGAAATTTATATTTGAAGGCCTTGTAAATGTGCAATGTTAAACAATATTGCAAAATGTATTCATGGGATATGAGTGCCATGTGAGCATAGGTGCAGATCAATGAATACAGAATGTACCACACAGTTAATGCCTTGTGTTATCTGTAGTTGCTCAACAAGACATTTTCTCTGTTATAATGCAGGGCCCCTGTTTCCACAGAACAATAGTTCAGTGCTCTTAAGCCCTACAATGTGTGTTTTTCTCTCTATAAAATTGACTGTATTTGTGTTGTCTTGTTTGGTGCCGGGGGCGTAAAGGGCTCTAAAGTCAACGGGTGTCGTGCTACTTCCACCAGGCAGCCACCCGTCTCTGAAGCCAACATGCGTCACACTTATTGACGGAGGAAGTTCCACGTGTTTCTGCAGACAGCCCCTGTCCGCCTGCGCTTCCCCTTCGCTGTGCTGAGATCCATCCCTACAGAACGAGGTCAAGCCTGCATAATGACCCTAACGAGTCAAGATTCGCTGGATTAGATTATTTCAAACAGTTTGCAGAGCTACCGTTTTGACAACAAATATCCCCGAGCCAGAGAGTGATGGTCATTCCCTGGCTGCTTCTGACATTGCAAAAACAATGTGTTGATTTGGATTTCACGTTCAGCCGCTCGTCGCGTCCGCCTGGCTTATGCGGAGAGATATGTCATTCCGGGGGTTAGGCTAATTTCAGCCAGGCCATTTTAGATGATGTCAGTGGGCGCGGGAGAAAATGGAGCTGACCTCTCATGCCCCGTGCTGCTATGCCGCGTTAGACTTGCCGCTCACCAAATTTGGTAAATCTGCCGCGTTTATTTCCCCCAATGTCCACTTCATTACGGCACGTCTCAGACATCGGGTGCACCGTCCCATGACAGATCGCCGGCCTCCTTTCTTCCTCCACCAGCAGAGCAACACCGTCCTGCTCTTTTAATGCAAAGTGATGGGAGGCAATGTGAGCGTTTGGTTCAAAAATAAAACACATTGCTTCCTCTGTCAGTCTCCTCTTCAGGAAGCATTTGGCGAAAACGTCGTCCTAATCTGCCTTGTCTTTGGCTGTAATTATCAACCCTATAGTATAACCAGGCCTCTGCCTCTCTCTTCTTACATTGTGTCTCTTTTGTGTTTCGCTTTTCTCATCTGTTTTTTTGTTCCCCTTTCTGTCTTTTGATTCCAGCGGATTGAAGAAGAACAGGCCTGATTGTCTCGCCTGAGGTAAGATTTCATAGGTTTACATATCAAAGTCTATAAATAGATAAGAGCTTTTGAAAGGGAAAGTGAGCAGAGAGAAAAGTGTGTGCGTGTGTGTGTGTGTGTGCATGTGTTGATTTGTGCCTGCGAGTTTGTTTGTATGTCTCTATGTGTATGCATTTGTGTGTGTGTGTGTGTGTGTGTGTGTGTCTGTGGAAAGACAGAGAGGCTTTCCCACTTGCATACACAGCGAAAAGAGCCTCCACCAAAACAAAAGGGATTATGGCGTTTCAAGGGTGTTGTGTTTGCTGTGTTTATTCACATAGCTCATGGGGCTGCGCAGGACCGGCAATGAATGTCAATGTCAGGGAGCGAAAACGCTGCAACACAAGATAAATATGATGAACAATAAACACAGATTAAGGCTGAATATGTCACGCTACATCATACGCAGATCCCAAGTCTCATGACATTAAGTAACCCTTGAAAGTGTTGACATGATCATGTTAAAAAACGATGATGGCTGCTCGCCTCGAGTGCACTGCCACAGACGAGACGTTATTTATATGGATAGTTCGGCAAATTCAGGTGTCACACCTGCTTAATCCAGTCCGGGAAGTCACAGTGGTAGTGTAACAGGGAGTGGACCATATTAGCGCTGATCATCGTGGCCTGGAGGAGAGCAGAGATGAATGCATCAAGAACTGTAGTTGACGGAGGTGGTTTGAATAAACTAATTAGGCTATAGAGTGTGTATTGTGAAGCAGGTGCAGACTGTATTGCAGGTGCAGCAATACTCACTATTAATGCGCGGGAAGTACAATATCTACGTAATCAAAATGATGCCTCAGCAAACACACTCTTACCTATACATTTTTCCATGAAGGGGAAAAAAAAAGTTGGGCAGGGAGCGGCGTCTGAAAGATAAAGCCTAATGTGCACAATATTGCAACGTGTTAGTTAACAACTGTAGCCTTAACTTTAAGTTAACCGATTGCTTTTCCTCTCCCCCTTTTTTTTGTATTTCCACATCTAATTACACTTTCATTCATCAATGTTGATTAATAGGTCCTGTGGCACGCCTGCCTCATTTTACTCTCAATTAAGCTGGTTGATGCATGTTCTCATCAAGCAAGATGCATTGGCCTGGTTTACTTGAGGCGCTATTAGTGGACACTGTAATTAGTATCCCAGCACATAGAACTTCCCCCACCTCCTGAGCCCCTCTCCCCAAGCTGCCATCCCTGGCCTCTTTTAATGCCTTCCAAATAATGAAGATAACAGAATAGATGAGGGACGAGCAGTCCGGCCCACGTTAATCATCTTCCTCTCTGCAGTTTTTTTTCTTTTTCTTTTTTTTTCTTTTTAGCAGAAGAATTATGGCTTGTAAAATCACCAAACTCCCAGTGTCTTGACAGACCTCTTTTGTGTGCCAACCACTCCAGCTCCTCCCCGCATTTTCCTTATCAGTGGAGAGATATATGTCTTTATCACATTTCACACTCAAAAGGGAACAGCCAGCCTGATATATTTGCCAGTTGCTAAATGTGGGGCTTTATCGAAAATATCAGTCTAAGTTGCGCACATTAGCCCTCATGCTCTTTGAGAAGCCACTTTAAAAGAGGCCTGATTACACGCTTGTTGCTGTCGTGATACCAGCTTCAGCGCTGGAGCCCCGTTTTTCTCGCTCAGCCAGCTTTCCCAGAGCGCCTCTCTGCCTCTGATTCCCTGAACTTCAAGAGATTTCTCTGAGGAGGGCTCTGAGGGGCCTCAGCAAAGAGCCCGGCTGGGCAGACAGAGACTAAAGGATGGGTGAAAGATGGAAAGAGATGGAGAAAGATGGAGAGAGAGGCGGCGCGGGTAATAAAGCCAAGAGAAGCAGCACGGCTACACTGCTGCCGTGTGGCTGCTCTTTGTGCTTTAGACGCTGCGGTGGTGGCCACGTCTCGTCCCCATGTCTGTGCAGACGGCTCCCATGGGCCCCCGCGCCGAGCTTGTAAGAGCTAATTGGGCCTGTTAGGGTCAGCAATTAGCCGGCTGCTATTGAAGGATCGTGACAGCCAAGCCTTTCAAAGCCCCGTCATTCTTTTAGGGCAGAGAGAGAAAGAGCAGAACATAACATGGACAAGGCTGACGCTCAGACAACCAACAGACAAGCAGCAGAGGAAGATAAACCAACAGGATATCCCACAATGCTGTGTGCTGAGGGTGAGGGGGGAAGGGACAGTATGAGGCAACATGGCTCTTATTGACTTCAGTCACAACCGAGAGGACTGATGCAACTCTCTCCTGCTACAAATAATGCATCATCGAGCACTTTTCTCTTCCTGTACAAAATGAATAAAGTTTGGAACTGAAATTCTCTTTTTAGTGTGATGTGCTGCAGTTTGACTTGCTGCTGCGGGTGTTGCGTTTGTTTGGTGTCTGACTGCTGCTGTAGTTACTCGGCTACTGATTTCATTGTTTGCTTCGTTGTGTGATGTCTTGGAGGTTACTTGATGTAGGTTCTGCAAGGACAGGGTCTTAAACAGGAAAACGAACACTTCACTTTGCTGTTCTTCAGAACACAGACATTTTCTAATTTTATTTTTATTTTTTTGCTCTTTGAGGTCAATTTCTTGTTTACCAACACCAGTGAATGTAACTAGGTACTTTTACTCAAGTATTGTACTTAAGTAGAAACCGAAGATGCTTGTACCATACCTGAGTACTTTGTCCTCATGCTGCTTTATTCTTTAACTCCACAACAGTTCAGAGGGATATATTGTACTTTTTTTCACACCACTACAAATATTTGGCAGCTTTAGATTAAGATTTTTGCACATAAAACATATGAAAATGTACAAGTAGAGCTGGAAAACATTCATCAGTTGACAGAAAATTAGAAGGAGTTCAATAAGATAATCATTAAACGGGGTGTCCAGTAGCTCACCTGGTAGAATATGTCCTTGCTGCAGCAGCCACAGATTTGATTCTAACCTGCATGTCATCCCCCCGTCTCCTTCTCGTCTTCATATTCAACATGTCATATCTAATAAAGGAGAACAAAAAAAGCCACAGTAATGAAAGAGTTAAAACAAAATAATAAATGAAAAATTAAAAAAAAAAAAAAAGCCACAAAAATAATATAAAAAACTGTTAAATAATTTTTATGCAAAAATGCAAAAAATAAAATTAGATAATAAGTAACTGTCTTCAGTAACATTTTTAATTCAGGACCATTACTTGTATTTTTACAGTGTGTTATTGACTTAAAGGGTCTGACTACTTCCTCCACCCATCACCAACACTGTTGTTAGCACTACATTTTTGTTGTGGTTGAGCATAGCGGTTCACATGTTGGCTGGTAATGTGTCCAAGCAATGTTTTTAGGTTTCTGAATAATTTTAGCAATAATGTTGGCTGCCAGTTGATATCACAATAACTTGTTATCTTTCTTAAATTAATATTGGAATGAAGTTTAGTTGAAAAAAAAAAAACCCTCTTGCTACTGTTTTTAGACTTGAAGTCAAAAGTGAGCTGTTTCAAAGCAAATGTTGCACTTGGATGTTAAAACGGAGGGCACTGAAGAGAAACTAAAATGGTCTGTTTGCAATCTTTTAAAGGTGAAACAGGATCCAGGAGAATAATCCACCCCAGCATTAAAACACCTGTAACCACCAGCGCAGGTGTACGCAGCTCTCACATGTTAGCGACAGGCGGTAAACTGCCCGACAATCACTGCAGCCATGCAGACACTGATGAGGCTCCCTAATGAATATGACAGGGGGTCATTAGCAGATTTGGCCTCTCACAACCACAGCTGTCTCTGATTGTAAGGCCTTCCGGTTTGTGTGTGTTTGTGTGGGTGTGTCTGAGGGAGCATCTGCTGCAGGGTTACAACCTCAACAGCCAGAACATACAAGTCAAGGAGGTTTTAGTTTATTTGTTTTCTTTATCTAAAAGGACAAAACACATTATTTAACAGTTCTGTAAATGTGGCGGTACAGACATAGAAGAACATGACACCAAAATGACGTTAAAATTGCAATTTAAATGTGCACAAGTCATGCAGAGCAAGCCATTGCTCAAAATGTCCAGCCCACTGTATTGATAGTAGTATTACAAGTAGTATTTACTGCAGTTCTGCAGTTACTTCTGTATGTATTAAAAATGGAAAACTAGAATTATTATGAGTGTTAAAGTGTCAATCATTTATGTCGCCCTGCATGTGTAATTTATGTAGACAGAGGCAGCTTTCATTTATTGCATATTCATATAGTATACTGTATAGCTTTACTTGCTTCTGATAAATAATATAGAATATAGGCCGATTGAAAATGAGTTTTCAAATTCTGAATATTTCTTTCTGGGGGTCATTGATGGGGCAGGAGGAGGGGACCACAGACTTGAGTTCATGGCTTCAGTGTTAGTGCAGAGCATCAGAAAGCAACAAATCACAACACTCACAGTGTACACTGTTAACAAGCCAATAATATTAATCTTGATAGATGTTAATAGAGATTTTGAAAATTTGTCAAAAGCACATCAATCCTCTGTTCTGACTGTAAAATCATTCAAGTTTTGATTTATAAAACAAACTGACAATCATCAGTCAAAGACTGTATATGTTTACGTACCATTATTTAGGTGCTGTTACAGCTTTTGATTCATATTGGGTTGATAATTAGCAATACTTTAACTGAAATCCAACCAAGCTCTCAGTTAATAAAATAAATAAATAAATAAAACTGCTTATAAAAAGAATAATTGTACTTAAATCGATTGTTCCAGGCCAGAACTCAGCTACAATAAATGTGTCATCAATCTGCATTACATCAAGCATATTGGAGGTCATATTCAGCACAACACTGAAGAGGTACATATCTGATTTTTAATAAGAGTCCAATAAAGTCATGCTAATGAATCAGGCTAACCCTCTGAAGAATAACATTAGAATAATGTCATTTCATAAAAGCAATAAGCCACTCAATGCAGTGCTTCACAGTGATTTTAGAACAGCTCAGAGGCTTTAACTGTGCTTCGCATCATGCCTAACAGCGCCTCTTAGCTGCTCTAAATTCACCGTAAAGCACTGCCTCTCATCGCTTATAGCTTACATCAAATAGGACCTTTTACCACAAATAGCAAACGAGGAGCAATATAGAGTGGTAGGTATATAAAAGGCAGCAAGATTACAGTATATTTGTCTCACAAGTGGCCCTCAACTTGTGCCTGTGCATTCCCTTTATATTGTGAGCGAGTTCAAAGGTTTATGAGGACACATATTTGGGTTAAAGAGCACGGAAAATGATGAAAATGTATGGTTTAAGCCTGAAGTTGCCATAGCAACGCGACTATTGTTTGCTTTGTGTGTTTCATTTTATTTTATCATTGAGTGTAGAGGAGAAGTTACTTTCTGTGTTTGTGTGTGTAGGTGTGTGTGTGTGTGTGACAGGTGGGGACTTGTTGTGCTGTGAGAGAGTGATGGGTTAGGCAAGATGACAGGCTGGCACAGGGGGCAAGCAGGACGGCGACTGAACATGCTCGGATCTGGGGAGAGGTGTCAGTCCTGCAGCCAGTCAAGCAGAAACACACAGGAACACTTAGGAAAAGGTGATTCAAAGAGGAAACAAACAGAAGCTCCACTTTAGATATTTCTGAGACCTGAAGGAAGTGAATAAAGGCAGAGAAGATGCTTTCTTATTCCGTAGAACAATAAAATCATATGTATCGCTTGCGTTTGGGTCTAATTATCTAGATACGTGATAGTTCATGAATCTAACATAATGTGCTACCCAAAGTCACCAAATTTAGATTATAACGTTTGATCTTTGGCCTCCTATTTTAATGACAAAAACAAGATTGAATTTTCTCTGACTGAGGCCACGGTCTTGTTAAATGTGATTTCCATCCACGAGGAGAAAAAAGAAGACATACCAGCTGTTCAAATTCATAGGTGATGAATCGTGCTGCAGGCTTCCAGCCATCATTTTTCAAAAAAAAAGTCCTCACGGTCACAGTCCATTTTTTACATAAAACAGCATGAGGGGTTTTTAAAGAGAGATGCTCCACTTGTAGTCTCTCTTAGTCATGGCTAAAGAGCGATTTTGCTTCAGCTTCATCGTTTACGTGGAGGCAAGGGGGGAAATTAATCAAAGCTGAAGAGTGATTTTTTTTTTCACGCAGCTCGCTCGGAGAATAAACATCAATAAACATTACTTAATACCCTACAACACAACCCCGCAGGGTCCCATTTAATTTCACTGGTGGAGAACGCCTAAAGTGCTACTGTTTTACACCAAATTACATACTCTGAAAGTTTGAAGAGGCAGCTAGTTTTCCCACCCTTGAGAAAGAAATTAAATTAGCTCAAATAAAACTGCGGGGAGAAAAAAAGGCGCACAGTAAATGCAGCTATTTGTCCCTTAAAGTCCGGTTTGACACCTACATTGTTTTTAGGTAGTCTTGAACATTGTATTTTTTAAAAAGAGTCCAAGTTAGCACGGCAATAAATAACAAAATTATCCGTCATACAAAACTCTGTTTCACTTTTTTCTTATTTTAACAGCAGCTGCTCTGAGTTCACATCACTTTGAGCTGTTGCGTGCGCCTGCTGCACGGTGACAGCCATCACAACACTTCACATTGTACTTTTCACAACATAGTTTTTTTAAGGAACCACTTCGGCTATAGATTAATTACAGTGCAATTACGTGATGCATCACTGATGTGATCTCTGTGTTTAAAAATAAGCCGTAGAAATGAGTGACACTGAGATGCGAGGTGCTCCGCTGCCCTGTAACGTCTATATTTTGTAGGATGTGCTCACACGCTCGCACGTTCATTAAAAGCCCGGTGGTCGAAGGTTAGCGAACGAGTGTCATTCACTGTCAGCGCGTCATGCATTCATGTGGGCCCCTCATGCAACTTGTCAGTTTAGAAACAGGCATTTTGCAGGTACTTTGTCAAACAGCAGGTGATGTTGATTCTGTGTGTTTAACACAGTTTGACCTCGTGTCAGTCATGAGAGGAGTTCATCATATTCCATCATGTTTCTCAAAGACGTTCTAAAGAAGTCTGCAGACGTTTCGTCGTGTTTCCTCATCGGGTTTGATCATCAAACACAGACTTCCTGATTTCCCTCATTCTGGTGAAAACTGTCAATCACAGCTGTCACGAGCAACTTGCTGACTTATCATAGCATGTCTCTTTCTCTTTTTATCATTCATTGCTCTTATTAGAGTGAAAGACGGCTGCCTTGATATCTCAGGAACAAGAAATAATTTTGTCCCTTTTCATCTTGTTAGTGAGTCATAAAAAGGTCCCATGTCGGCCACATTTAGGACCAGTCTTCCCTTTAAATTGACGAGACAAATAAAAGTCTCCAGTGTTATATCATACTGCTTTAGGAATCATGAAGGAAAAAGTGGCTGGCGGTCATCAAGAGGTCTCATGTCAACGCCCATGGTAGTGTTAACCAAAAAAGACCCTGGTCCTCCAAGTCAAATCACACTTATATTTGCTACACACATTTTAACATGTGAGAATAATAAACACATCTCACACTAATAAGTTATTGGTTTAATAGTAATTTTAGACCCAGGCCTGGCCGGTTTAAAGTACTTTACTCATACCTGCACCAATCAAATTATTTTTAAGTTAGCACAAAGGTATCAGAGGTATCATGTAAGGAAACCTAAGGCATGATTTAAGGACTTATCAGAGCAACTTTTCTCCCATATCTTGCCTTAGATCACCAAAAAGGGCTTCAAAATAATCAAATGCCACGTTGGCCTCTATATTCTTCAGTCAAAGTGTAACTCAAGGTTGTTAAATCAATCAGAAACTCAAGATTTTGCACTGTTAAGACCACAGAATGTACACCCACTTTCCCTAAAACAAAGATGGCAGCGATCTTGTGACGTTCGTTTAGCTCTGGATTATAAAGTAAAGGAGATTTCAGAATGTTGGATTCAAAAGTAAAACTGCAGATTATTTATTTAACATTAAAAATAAGAGCGATAGGGTGAGGAGCTCGGACATCCGGAGGGAGCTCGGAGTAGAGCCGCTGCTCCTTCGCGTCGAAAGGAGTCAGTTGAGGTGGTTTCGGGCAACTGCTCAGGATGTGTCCTGGGCACCTGGAGGTGTTTCAGGCACGTCCCACTGGTAGGAGGCCCCGGCGCAGACCCAGAACATGCTGGAGGAATAAGATATCTCATCTGGCCTGGAAACGCCTTGGAGTCCCCAGGAGGAGCTGGAGGACATTGCTGGGGAGAGGGATGTCTGGGGTGCTTTGCTTGGCCCGCTACCCCCATGACCCCTGGATAAGCGGATGAAAATGGATGGATGGATGGATGGAAACAAACTATGCAAAAGCTTCCCTCCTGTACTGTTTCTGGGGCAAGTTAGGAGGAAATCTGAGGAGTGGTGGGACACACACGCAAACAAGCAAACGCACAAACTGCTCTGATAGTAGTGAGATCCTATTGAAAAGGTAAAACTCCAGCAGCACTTGTAATATGCAGAAAGACTTGTTAAACCTTTACAGTGTAGAACAACCCTAAATCTGTTCTGCTTTGTAAAACTGTTGCTGGATTTTTACCTCGTCTAACTTTTTTCCCCCTCTCCATGTACCTTGGCAGTAGGTGAAGTCGTGCCAAAAATCCCTCCTATGCTTCTATAATTGACAATAATTTGATATGACTCCATCATACTAACCAGATAATAAATAATTCTGTATCTTGTCAGTCTCCTGAAATGTTATCGATATGAGCGGGTCACAGTTTCAGCTGCAAATGATATCAGTTGTAGAGACTCTGCCAGAGTCCCTGCAGAGTTCCTCAAAGTTTAGTCCCCAAAAAGCCTCATTATAACAGTAGACAGGGTTGGGTTTGTGTACTGAGTAACATGCCGGACTTCCAAGGACACAAACACTGTGCAATACGATTAAAATAAATGGTCAACTAATGCCAGAACGTATCCCTGCTGTGGTAACACACTTTCATTGTAAAATAACAGAGGGAACGATAGCAGAGCGTTCTGATCCAGATTTACTAATGAGCTGCAGGGACCTGTATCGAATTACAGAAGGCTAGATCGTGGACGGGGCCGGAGATGTGAGCACCTGATTGGTGTGTTTTTTGGAAGATGAACACCTGTCGTCCCTGGCCGTACATCCCTCCGTCCATCGTTTCCCAGAAGCCCCGGAGGGAGGAAGGGCAGCGTGATGAACGAGCGGCACTGGCGAACACCCAAGGCAGTGATATCTGATCCGCCTCCCACATCCCAGCACAGGCAGAAGGACAATGAAAAAAGAAAGAAAGAAAAAAAAAGCAAAATATGTCACATCCCAACCCTCAAAACAGGGACAGAGTGTAAGAGATGAGAGCTGTGTTTCCTGTTACCCCCACTCCTCCCCCTCCTCCTCCCCTTCCCTCTATTTTGATTTAAGAGCGGAGCCACTTTAATAGAGATATGGGGGGGCTGAGAGAAAATAACAAGGCCTACCAAGAGATTAAGCCTTTAGCCACATAGCTGTTGTTGGAGGAGATACTCGATGATCACATCCAGTAAAACACATTTCAAAAGTTTACATGATCCTGTAGCTGTGTGTCAGTACACAGTCAATCTAGATTTTGCTTTGGGAGCTGAGGATCAGCTGAACAGATTTAGCTGGTTATGCTAAGACTGCAGAAAATAGCTTCATTAGTGCTCCATTTTGTAATATACTGCACATACATATTTCTCCATATTGTCTTTTAAACATGGGAGAGACAACTACGCAGCTATTTGACATTTATTTTTCTCCCAAAACAAAAAAAGTCTGGAAATATCAGAGAAAATGTGACTATGTATTAATACAGCAGAGGCCACACCAACCAAGCCAGACAAACACAGAAATATTAGTGTCAGTAAGTGAGTGGTGTTTTTCTTCGTTGCGCGTGTTTACAGAAAATGTCCTTCAAACTGGATCCAAGCAGCTGTGTCAGCAAGCATCCTGCCTGCAGAGGGGTCTTTGATCAACACGCTGAGTCCCTACAAGCTGCTCTGCTGCTGACCCTGACCTCCGACCTCTGCGAAGCCAAAGGAACACACAGTGTGCCTGTAGGGATCTACGAGGTATTACATGATTTGACTTTTGTTTTCTACTTACAGTTTTTAATTATAAAATAATAGCTTTAGAGTGCTGACGTTGGACAAAGACTGCACATTATTTCTAGGGTGCTCTAGTTTTAGAAAGCCCCCCCCCCCTCTTTGTTTTGGCCTCTTGTCCACATGCAAATGGGTTTTAGGTCATTAAAACAGAGTTTTTTAAAGGCCCTCTGAGATCCGGTTACTGTGTAGGCTATCTGTGTGGACATGTAAAAGGGGGTGTTTACAAAATGATGACATCATCTCCAAAGTTTGTGCATGTCCATGCAACAGAAACAATGACAGCAACAGTGAACTATAGTTTGTTTACATTTTGTCAACACTGCTTGGTGTTAAGACTACTTCAAACTTAAACTGCACCTCTTCATGGATGAACACTGTCCATCAGTGTCCGTCTGCTGCGCCCAGTGTTGTTTGGTCCGCCAGAAACAACTGTTTTGGGTCAGGCCGGTCGAACCAGCAAAAGGTGAGGCAGTTTCGGATTGTTGTTGATGAGGGGTGGAAGGAAAGCTATGCAAGTCCAAAGCATCATTTGCATTGCTGAGTGAGTTCCTTGGTCCACATATCAAAGGGGAATCAACGGTGATGAGATCTCCAGTAGTTATTTTGAAAAGGTAACGTTAACCTGTGCACTTTACCGTCTTTGCATCGAGAGGCGACTGCAGAAGACAGCAAACACCAGCAAGTTTTTGCATTGTAGTGTGTTTTGTACAGACACACTTGTGTTTTTTTAAACAAAGTGTGCAAATATCCTTTTTTTTTTTTTTTTTTTTTTAAATATCTGTATTCATGTAGACAGGGCCTAAGATGGTTAACTGTTTGCAAGTACAACCACAAGATCAATTGCAAAATACATGTATGGTATAATGGCAAAATTTACACCAGCATTTTGTCAGTGACAAGCTAAATGTAAGAATTTACATGATGAATGCATCTGCTTTCATGTTATTTGTTTCTTTCTACTGATGTTGTGTGAACACTTTTGCCCCCAGGCCTTGCATGTTTGCTGGAAGGCCGCAACATGCTGCGGGAAATGCTGCAGGCGGCAGTGGAGCGCAAATTGCTGCATGCAACAAGAAGACAAACACGCACAAATGGACACATTAACATGGTAGAGTATGTGTTAACAAATATGTAAGCACATAATCACAAATGCATGCACCCATGATCCATAAGACAAATACTGTTAGTACCTGCCTGACATGCACTTACACATGCACACCTTGAAGTTCTTGTACTTGTATATTGCCAGTACAGCCAGCTCTCAAACTCAAACGTCCCCTCACAGGCTTTTTGCTTTGAGATTATTTTGTCACACAGTTCTATTAGAGCTTGGCGGTTCAGAGATTTGCTCAAGGACACACTGCGCATTTGTCTAATTGTGGCTTTGAACCTGAGACCTCCCAGTCACAAGACTGCTTCTCTACTGACTCATCACGTCCAGCGATACATATATATTTTCAAAAAGCATGATTTAATTTGCGTTTTATCATCACATCACCTTTAGATAAATGAATAGATTGGTCACTTGTAATCATCTCAGTGTCACTGACTCCTCCACCACCACCACCAAAAAAAAGAGATAATCTTTAAAGAAAACTGATAAGCTTAACATTCACTGCACATTGCATTTCATTTCCTCCTCTGCGGGGATAGAATATCAAACAAAAAAACATGAAATGTGTTTTAAATCACTGGAGGACGGTGACATGATTGTTCCCAGCGCACACACACCCACACGCACACAGACAGCACTTCCCTTTTCTTTTTCCCCTCCCTTGTACGTAATCTGCAGAACAATCACACAGCAGCCACACATCACAGTGACAGAGATGCACCTCCTCTCTACCTCTCAGTATCGATCTCCCATCCAATCTAAATGACCCTGTTAACCATTCCCTTAGCCCACCCCACCTCTCCTCTTTACTACCCCTCACCGCTTTGAGCCCTACTTAGCGGCAGCACTAACCCCCCCCACACACCCACACAACCCACCCACCCACCTTACTCCTCTTAGTTTAAAATGGCCCGGTGTGAAATAACTCACATCACTACAAGAGGGATGAGGTCATTAGAACATGTGACGCCCTCTTGAAACAGCAAGCATGATTGAAAAATCAATTTTGATGCCTGTTTTTTTCCCCTCCTCTCCACTCTGCTCTCCTCTCATGCCGTCTGTGTTTGCATTTCTTTTAGTAATGCTCTCAATAACACATTTCCGCCATGGAAACACTGAATCAAAAGACATAAAACTATTAGAGCAACACTCCTTGTACTTCAAAACGCCTTTATCTCAGTCTACCTCTCTGGCTTTTTTATCTTCCTGCTCTGATTCTGAGTTTGAATATGCAGGAAGAATAAAATTCTGCCAAAGCAGAAGAAGTTGAGGGTGGGCTTTGGAGTACAAACTAGGCTGTCACATTGGAATGATGTTGTGCTAATATGTTATCATATACATAACATAGCCCCTCGCTCAGCGATATTTCAATCTAGCTCATTACTCGGAGCCTCTCGATAGGACTGTGGTCTTTGGGGAGTGCAGCAGTGGCTTTGAGTGATTTCTTGAGTTTTTTGATCTTTTTAGCAGATCGCTCCAGGTTAGTTCTTCCGCTCACCTCGCATCTCCCATCCATTAAACCGGAGTCATTTTGAAGCATGTTCTTATTAAACGGCTCCTGTGTTCTTTTGGTTGAATATTTTCACGTTAGAGACGCAAGGACAGGGCCTGCCCACGGCGAGAGAGAGAGACGGAGAGAGAGACGGAGAGAGACGTCAGTGTTTTTTTTTTTTTCTTTTTTCCTTTACCAGCCGTCAACCTTGTTGGGTTCAGTGTAACTTTCATTAGAGAAGGAGATTTAGTGCACTTGAAAAGACAGATGAAAGAGTTAGAGGCTAATTATCAGGAAATTGAAAAAAGATAGATGTACTGCAGCGACTACAATTAGTGAAGCACAGAATATCAAAGACTTATCAAGAGCAAGCGAAAAGGCTGCCTTGAAGAGCGAGCACAATTAAGGCATCTGCAGCCCATGTGAAATGAGAGAGAAGAGGAGGAATAAAAATATGCCGGCTTGAATAGAAGTCCTTTTTTCAACATTTCAGGGATGGTGGGGTGGGGTGTGGGGGGCTTTAGCGAGCCGGCAGATGACATTAAATCACCCTGTTAGATGAGCTTCACTCGCTGTGAGTTCTCCTCTTCCTCACTTGCCCTTCTTCCATCCTCACTTCCCCTTTGCCTCTTTACATTCATGGTGCCTTTTCCACCCTGTGTGCCCCCACCTCACACACACACACACACACACACACACACACACAC
>JAPZEB010000025.1:21178821-21195122 GCA_029783705.1 Chaetodon striatus | reverse complement strand
TGATACGTCATGTTTGTAGTCGACCAATGAAGATGAGTTTACATATCACCTTGGGTTCATCCTTCACCTTCTCAAAAAGATCCCACACTTTGGATTTCCTGCCCGACATGTTATTAATGAGCCTGTGTAATAACTGCAGGTACCAGCCCTGTAAATTAGGGGCCACACACATGTCTTTAACTGCCTGGAAAACGCGAGGTCGGGCGCTGGGTGCCACTCTTGTGCATTTTCTGTGCCAGCTTTTAAGAGCGTGGCCGCAAGTTGCGTCTGAGATTGCTAAGCAACCTTAACAGGCATCTTATAGGCTGTTTACCTGAAACCCTGAGTGCAGAGCTGATCTTCTTCCAGATGCAGTTTCCAAGTGTGTAGGCCTATCGTCTGTGGGACACATGTAAAGCTCTGGGTAGCTCTGCACTAACATGATCAACTTTTCTATGTTTATCAGACTGAATATTTACAGAAGAAGGGAAAGATAGTTTGTTTAATAGTTTGTTTTGGCTTGTTTTTTTTTTCATGAAATCTTGTCGACGAATGACCCCTCTGGTTGACTAACTTTTGGTCGACTATTGGGGGGCAGTCCTACCCAATACCATTGCAAAATACTGACATACATATCTGTAAAACACTGACTTGGAGACGGTACATCATTGATTTAAAATATTGAACAAAAACTAAAATCTTTCTTTAATCTAAAGCAAGTGTTTTATTAGTTAAAACAACAAACTGAAAATAGGATTTTTCGAGTCTTGGGTTTCAAAGTCATGTGCTTTCAATGCCAAACCACCCACTTTGACCTCCTCCTACTGCTCTGTGGTTGACAAGACTGGGAAAAACTAGAAAATACATTACCGCCAACACATATTCAGCAAAGCCAGTTAGAAGTAAATTAATATTTTTTTAGGACACAGTGTTGGAAGATGATATGCTACGAGTGTATTAACCATACATGCTCATACAGTATGCCAGAGCTCACAGCTCCTCACCTCCCTAGTTATCCCCTGAAATCAGGCATTACCACTGGCATTCAGCTGTCTGACTCAAAGCTCCAACGGGCCAATGAATACCAAATGAGCCGGTGGAAATCCAGCTGGGAATACATTGTCAAAAGGAAACATGGCCTGGCCTCCACCCCCTTATTCAAGTACAGAGTCACATTTCAAAAAGGTGCACAAGTCTCAGCTCTTCTCATCTTAAGCATCTGAACAGGTGCGGGTTTGACTCTGCCTTGGCACAGTATTAAAACTGAGCCCTGGGTTAAAGATAAAACCTTGATCTTTGCACATCGCAATGTGATATGAAGCAGAGTGATCTGATTTTCCCACAATGAGCAGCACGGACGATGCTGCAGCGTGGTGGTGCATCTGAGCTCCACATGTATAATGTTTCATTCCCACACACACACACACACACACATACACGTACGGGCTGCTGATCTTTTATTCACCATCGACCCTCCAACATGCACAGATGCACACGAGCACAGAAGCAAAGACTGACAGCTACATACACAAGCGCACTCTGCTCCCAGATGAGTCCGACTAACCGACCGTGGAGAGGGAGGTGCAGTGATGCAGAGACAGGGGCCATATACAAGGCTTCATGTTCACTGCCTGGGAATTATCACATCAAACTCGTATGCCCAATGGTTCTGACAGGCCCAAGGCTGAGCCATTACAGCCTGCCGTAGACAGAGATGACTTTGCTGGACTATGACTAGGCAATGACTATTGTTGTGCACCACTGATTCACACCACACCAATAACATTCAGATTTACACAGACAACCAGGGAGGAAGTTCCTGTCAAACTTGCTAAAACAACCAACACAGAATCTGTAAGCTTCACTGACTGTTGCATAGATGAGTTTTCATGATGCATTCACACTTTTATCCACCGTGGCTTTGACATTTTTGAGAATGTGGACTTTATTCCGTGAAATTATTACCATTGAAATCAATCCCTGGTGCATCGTAGACTATCGGCATTTATTTGCATGATGTATTCAGACAGCGGGTCGGTGTACCCTGTAGCACTTGTAGCAGACATTGGAGATGCCAGTGCCTCAATTTACCGTGCTGTTGTAGAAAATCATAAGTAGAAAGTCATGTGGACCGGAACACTTGGTGAAGTAGAGAGCACTCAGAGAGCTTATACATCTGCTGCATGATCGTCTAAATTGATTGTTACAATATTTTAAAGTTTAATCTGTATTTTCATCCAAATAGGGATGCTGATTGGCTGATGGTGGCCAAGATTTTTGGAAAATGCCTTCATCTTGTCCAGAAATTTAGATGCCTTTCACGGAATTGCAGGTTGGTCTGACTCATGATCACTGAGAAATTAAATAATATTACTGTCACACCATTTACAGAAAGAACACCATACAATTTTGTGGAGTAACTCAGAGATGATGTGTACTGCTCTCATCTAAATTTGGTAGCAATTACATGGTGCATTTCGGAGTTATTGTGGTTTATGTCAAGTAGTCCAAACCTGAAGACCAAATATAAGAAAACATTACAGACAAGCACACAAGCAGGGCACTTAGAGTGTGCATACCTTTGCCAAGGTCAAATGCCCCATATTAATGAAAGTGAAAAATAATTTGTGTGTCCGCCAAGTAATTTGGATCAGCTGCAAAAATTAATGGGTTCTTCTTTGGCACATGCTACACCCTTCATCCAAGTTTCATGACAGCCGTGCCAGTAGTTTTCCAGCAATCCTGCTGCAACCCAACAAACAAACAAACAAGTTGAACCAAAAACATAACCTCCTTTGCAGAGGTACTGAACAAGAGAAGAACCAAAGATGCCGACAGATCTGCAGGGCTGTGCTTAGACACAACGGTGCTTTGTGCTAAATGCTAATGTCAGCATGCTAACACAATGCTAATATGCTTATGGTGCTCAGGTTTAATGTTTACTGTACTCACCAGCTTAGTTTAGCAAGTTAACTAGGCCCCCAAGAAATGTGCTGGGCCGTCACGTGACGCACTGTGGCCCAAAAAGATTTTTCCCATTGACCTGCATGGCAAAACAGACGTCTGTAAATCCATCCATGGTGTTAACATGCTCACATTTTAACTAGCACTACAATAATATAACATTTTCTTTATAGAGCATGTTTCATAGTACTCAAAGACACTTTACTGGAGTTAAAAAAAGACTACAATAAAATACACACACCATCATTTACACATTAAAAGCTGTTTTGAAAAGATGAGAGACTTGAGCCGGGAGAGGTCAGCGCAGTCTCTACAAACACAGTATGAGGCTGAAGGAAATGTCATTAAGTCTACAGGCATTTGATCATGAGCCAAAGTACTGAGCGCATTGAAATTCTGTTGATGGTGCTGAATAGAAAAGCCTGTAGAGAAGTTATTGTGGCCTTTAATACATTTGCACCACCAAGTTCAAGCTGTCACTGAAATGTAAAAATGCAAAAGTGTGTTTGCTTTGTCCATTCTAGGCTACTGTAGAAACATGGAAGAGGGCCCACTCCCTACGTTGGTCTGAAAGGCTAACTCGAAGCTGATGAAAACAAACACTTCAGGTAATAATATACTAATAAAAAACATAAATGAATATTACATTCAATATCTCCCAATAGAGCCCCCTAAATCCTACACACTAGACTAGGGGTAGGCAACCTGTGGCTCAGGAGCCACATGAGGCTCTTTAGCCCTTCTCCAGTGGCTTTGACAAAAAAATTACATGGAAATGAAAACGTTATTTAACATTTTAATTTTCATTTATCATTGTTGTAGCCCTGCAGTGATTCTTACATTTTCCAATTGTATAAATGTGTTAGCTATGTGTGTCAGACATCTACGGCCCAGCGCCTTTTTCTAAAATATGCTCTATCTCAGTAGCAATGGCTGGTCTTGAGTCTCCTTAGTGAGACTGGCTATTGATTCCTAATCCGAAAAAAGAGAACGTGTCAGAGGAGAAGAGTGAGTGGACAGTGGACTTTGTTGTAAAACATATTAATGAAGGCTGATTTAGACCTATTGGGAATGTTCATCAGCTAATTTAGATTAAATAGACTGTGCTGCCGTCACTATAAGGCACAAATATGCATTGCAGCTCCAGACAGATTTTAAAAAAAAAATTGGCCAAACATGGCTCCTTTGATAATAAAGGTTGCTGATCCCTGGACTAGACCTTAAAGCAGTCATCACAGTCATCAGGATTCAACCTGTGGGAACCATGGTATCATGCTTCCATATAATTTTTTGCCAAAGCCACAGGGGGCCACGGGAGAAGGGCTAAAGAGCTGCAAGTGGCTCCTAAGCACCAGGTTGCCTACCCTTGTGCTAGTCCATTCATAGTTCAATAGTCAATCACCGTCACTAGAGCTGACCAAGCATCAAATCAAAGAAATGATTGTGTGTCATCCAAATATTTGAGATTTACATGTAAAATGACAGAACTTTTAAAGACTTGGTCATCCTTTTTTAAATATACAGGGAAAAGACTCAGATACTATATTAAAGGGATTGATGGACTGCTGTATTGAAAACTGGCAAAGTGTTTTCCTCCTCTCAGTGATGTGTCCTGTTTTGTTCTTGTTTCATGCCTGTCTTCTACCTAGTTGTAAATTGTTATTTGTTGTTGTTATTCTGTCATGCCTTGTCTTTTAATTGGTATTTATTCTCCTTTCTCTTATTCAGATGTATTAAGTATATTGTGTGTTCTGGATATTTTGTCTGGGAGAGCTGGGCTGAATATTTGGTTCCTGTGGCCATTGTGTTGTTGTGTTTGTATTAAAAACTATAATAAAAATACTGAAAAAAATGTTTAGCAAAATATTCAAAATGGCAGGATTTTTATTTCACACTCAGTAATGAAAAAGTTTTCACAGAACTCAAATTTCACTGAGATCTGTTGAAGTCCCTTTTAAGAACAATAAAACAAGACTGAAAACACATCCTCCATTGGGGAAATAACCAGCGTGTATGTTGACTTAGCATAAACTGGAGCTCTGTTTATATTTGATCACTGCAATATGCTGCAGGTTTACACTTCTAATCACACTCTTATACTACTACACTGCTGCAGATGTAATGACTCAGGCGAAAAATGTGAAAGTGAAAGACTCTTCACTCACCCGAGAGAGAATTTTCACCAGGCAGGAACATGAAGGCAAAGGTTCCTTCTTCACACACTCTGCTCTGTCTGTATTTTACCACCAAGTCCACTGTTCACATCTGAAATAATCAGAGGAGACAGACACAGTTAGAGTTTTAATCTTCCACTGCTGTATACGAGCCTCACTGATGTTTAAACACATCCCCATAGAACATCAGCATGTTTTGTCACCATGGCAACGACTTTGTGTACCTCTCCAGAAACCTGCTGAGACATCAGATAGTTTGAAGTGTTTTTACACCCAGCGGACATCCTGTTCCTAAATATCGATACCTCTGGGACCCAAAGACCATCAGTATCTGAGGTAGGCTGTTACTTAGATATCTTACAGATTTCCAGGAACAAGTCCCACTCGATTTGCATCTTGCTAATTCCCTCCAAAGTGACAGAGGCAAACATCAGTGTAGCAGGGGAGCGCAACCTGACACAGGGTAAAATGTAACATGGAGGTTTTATGTGGTTACACAGGGTCAATGTTTTCGTGCTTCCGGCACAGTTGTTCAGTAACAAAGAGTGTTTTCAGCTGACAAATGTACATTTCTTTGTCATACTTGTTTTTCAATTACTGAGCCAAATCCAACCCTATATCATCTTAACAACTGTCTTGTTGCCTAAAAATAGCACCATGTTGAACCATGTAAACAACTCCCAGCAAGTGTTAGCTAGGCTTGAACATCTGTTGATTGGTTGCCAATATGCAATAGAAACACACAATTTAACACAAAGACCTTGTTTTACTGAAATCTAATGATCAATATGTTTTAACTTTACCCAGTGGAGTTAAGGCGTTTTAATACTGAAGGAAGAACTGACTTACTTAATTCTAAGTATAGAAAAGGCAAGCTAATATAAACAAGGTTTGTAATTTTCAGGTTTTAAAATGTGCTTTTGTGTGCATAACAGTTTGACTGGTCTGTCAAACCAGATCTTGCAGATCTTAATATCTGGTACTAAGACACCAACAGAGGGCCGACATCCTGTTCAGCTAGCTTCCATAACTATCTCTCATTCAGCATTTCCAGTTTTTCTGGAAACATGGTATATTCCCATGGTTTACTTTCCATATTCAAAGACCTACTGACATCCACTACACCACTTACTATTAGAAATTTGAAACCTTCACGATGTTAATATTCAACAACTATCACTTAAAAAAAACTACAGCTCCCATGAAAAGGTACCAGTGTTGTACCACAGTCTTTGTAACTTCATTTAATTGACCCTTTTAGGACCAACGTCACAATGATGTCATTTTATTAGCGGGAGGCAAAACGTGACTCACCACCAATGGGCTGTAGGCTACGCAGGAGTCTTAAAATGTCATCTTGTTGTGTTACTGGGTGCCAGAATAAAAGGAGTCATGGCTCAAAACTTGCCGCCACTGCCCATAACAAAAACGACAACTGTGGTTAAATGCGATTTGCGGAGGCGACAGAGGCGATCATCAAAAATGCTCACATGTGCAGCGCACACTTCATATCAGATATGGTAAAAAGTATTTACTGTGGTAGGGATGAATAACGTTATGTGTATTAAGGGTTATCATGTCCACTTAATCAAATATTGGTGAGGTTTTAAGAGGAATAATGGATTTCACCATAACACTAACTTTTAGCACATAAGCTAATGCTAGCTTCAATAGCAATCGTAACAAACTGAAGGATATTGTTCAAGTGTTGTCCTCCTCCTCCTTTGTAAATCTGGCATTGCAATAAACCCCAAAGCCGTCCATCCCACCTTCAGCAATCCTATCAAATCATCTATCCACTGAGTGAGAGCATATGGGTTGGCCAGTCTGATAAAAAAACGGCATACTGTTTACCAACAGTAAAAGGGTTGATACATAGCCATGTTACACACCTACACTAAAATAATTTGTCCAACTTTTTAGATGTAACCTCTGCTGTCTAAGGCCCTGAGATGCACCACACTGCCATTTTTGCAGTGTCTGAATTGGACCCGAAAGGTGCCAGTACGCCAATTCAGCACTCACGTGACATGATCAGCGCATGTATTTTAGTTATATTTATACACATATCTTGGTAAAACATCCCTCTTCAAATGCATTTTTTAGCATTTCATTACATACATTACTTACAACGTTCATTTCCTTACGTTGTAAGTAAATGTTTTTTTGGTTAAAGGTATACTTCACCCACAAAATGGCCATTTGTCCATTTGAAAACACTCTCACAACTTGTGCAGTATAATAAGTCTCACTTATCCTGTCATATGCACAGTACCTCCCAAACACATGCATTTTCACTGGAAAAAAACTTTACTATTTAAAACTGAACTCAAAGTAAAACTTATCTATGCTCTCTTCATAGCCAGACTCCAATACTAAGTTTTTTTAGCCAAAATTGATGTGTCTAGGGAGTAAAGAGCATAGAACTTAGACTTGGATTATACTACAGGAACTGTGTGGGAGTTTGTTAACTGATGTTTTGATACAGTTTTGCTGTCGTTAAATGTGGTCCCCAATCAATCAATAAATCAATATATTTGCTGTTTTTCATGGAGGCATGTGAGAAAAGCAAAACCTTCATGACTGACTCAAGGTAACATGGCATGACTATTGATACAAACCATACAAAAGGTCCTTTTGTGAGTGAAGTTTTCTTTGATAAAAACTTTTTATGTAACGACTGAAAAAAATCAAGTTGCATTGGCTTCTTGCTTGCTTTGCGTGAAGCACATTTCAGTAGGCCTATGTCAGCAGCCTTTTCATGAGCAAGCGATTCTTTCATCTTTTTTTCCTGAGGCATAGTTGTTATTTGTACTTATCGCAGCCAAAGTGCGTCACACCGCACACTCATCCCATTCAGTTGATAGTTTCAGTACTCGTCCACAGTTTACTCCCAAAGATTTAACTTCTTTGCAAATCAGACATCCACGCTTGTAATCTCTCACAATAAGCCAATTATTGGCCTTTCAGATTTAGTCAACTTGGTCCCTTGTCCAGCATTCAGGCCCACTGTGCCCATGGTATGAAGCACCACAGCGCCACAGTAGTCAGCAGCTGGCAAGGGAGGCTCAGTGTTGGTGCTGCAACTGGTATCAACAGCACCTAAGTCATTTGCATTTGTGTCATTTGTGTCTACACAGTGATGCAAGTACACAAATGTTTGGAGTGCATACCAACTCACCAGGAGGTGGCTGTACGCAATAAGAAGTAAGGGTACTAGTGTAGACAAAAATCAGAAGTACTGGTACTCAGTAGTCGTGAGTATCGGCCCATTTCAGGCACTGTTTTTTGTTGAAACAAATCTCGACCAAACAGAGCACCTGCTAGCTGCCAATTTGTAGTGGCTATTGCGGGATACGCAGAGCTATATGACTGCAGTTACCATGATCTGCACAAAAAACAGCAGGCTTTCACTAATTTTAAGTAGCGTACAGTTCATGGTTTGTCAAGCTAAGTGTTGCCCTGGGCAAGCTGCAAGACATGTAAACAAACTGTAGCCTAAACTACTTTCTAACATTAACGTTAACGTTTAACGTTAAGCAACTTTGCTAACAAATGCGATGAACTACAGTTGGTAAAGTCATATTGGACTAAGTATCCAGCAACAGCCACCGCAACTTAGTTGTCATTGCCACCACAGCTGGCCCGCCCCTCAATTCATCCATTCATTGGACAATGGGGAAAAAAGGCAATGGCGTCGGGCACTTTTTTTCAACTTGAGAACTTGAGACATTCATGACGCTTCTGCAAAAACACAAGTTGCATAAAGTGACAACACACAGTGAGTTTAATACTTCACTCTCATTAAAAAACAATTACAAAAAAGCTAAAATGTACGCTGTTTGATTGGGGCTTAAAAATGTCAACACCATCCAGTCCTCTCTGTAACCGTGGCCACTTGACTTGCCAAAGGAATCACCCTCTCTTTTGGACCATGACGTTTAACCCAGAATTGTCTAGGGCTTGTGGGAAATGGTGTTTGTTAAAGGCCATCCTGATGCAGACATATGTAGTGAACCACACAACATACAGTTGACTAAAGCTCCGTTCTGAGGCTTATTTTTTACTTACATTACAAATGTCAAAAGCACTTGGGTGCTCTATAGCTTGGAGAGTGATATCTTTTAAAAACTGATATTCATGACTGATATTAGATTTTAGTGTTTCACTGCAAAGACATGCAATTATTTTATACTGTTCAGAGTGAGAAAGTCATAAAATAGTATTAAGGACATTAAAATAACTATAGTAATAATCATGGTAATCGTCATCCATCCAACATGGATAACACTGACTGCTTGATATGGAGTTTTAATTGACCAGCATGTCAGTGTTTGTGTGCTTGTGTTTGTGCTTTAATGGCAGCGCTCCTGTGCTGCCATAGGGAAAGTATGTGTAGAGCGGCAGCTGCAAAAGAGGGCCTCCCAAGCCCGGGCTGACGCGAAGTGACAGCTCTGTATATCTCTCACTGGCACTGACAGCTGACAGATGGATAGCACTCATACACCGCAGGAAAAAAAGACAGAGAGAGAGCAGGGGGAGGGCGATGAGGGGAGGGATGGAGAGAGAGGAAGAAAGAGAGAGGGAGAGAGAGAAAGCCCCCAGGATGATTCGCCAGCATTGCTCTCTGTTCAGAGGGCCGGCGTTTGATTGAGTGCTACAGAGAATAATAAACCCTCCACTACCCGGTGCAGTGCCAAGCTTTCTCTCCCTCCTTATCTCTCGCTTTCCCCTCCCTTTCTCTCTAACCCCTCTCCTCCCTTAATTCTCTCCTTCTCTCCCCAACCCTTTTATTGTCGCCCCTCCTTTGGCGCTTTGCTCCTGCTCCTTTATGCTACGCCTCCTATTCCCCAGGCCCGTCTTCAACACCTCGTGGTCTATCTTTATGTTTTTCTCTCTCTGCTCTCCCTTTCACTCGTCTGCTATCTGCCTCTATCTGCCATCCCGGTGTATTTGTCTCTCTCTATCTGAGGTGTGAGAGACAGGGGTAAGAGGTCCCTGTCAAACAAACCAACAGTACTCACTCACAGCTATTCCCCTGTGTATCTGACTGTGTATCTGGATCTGTACAGCCCGCTCTGTTTCCACAACTACAGATACAGGGAGCGTACATGCGCACACACGCACGCACGGCAGCTTTCACCAAAGCAAGGGAACGTGTGATGTACAATACTAGCATTGGCATTATATCAAAGGCAAGTAAACAGTCACTGTGTTTGGAGACTTGTGCTATAAAGTTAAACCCTTATTCAATTCTGAACAATGTAGCAAATGATAATTTAATTACTGTCAGATAATATAATAACTTGTGAAAAGATGTTATTGTAGTTTTCTTGTGAAAGTATATTAAAACATGTTGAATTTCCAGTCTAAAAGTTCATATAATCTGTTAACTATCATAAAAAGAATAGTACAATTCTAATGTTATGACATCTCGTATGATTTTCAACTTTTAACTTAATTTTACATTCAGAAATAGTCATATTCTGGTTCTTGTGCTCCAAAACTTAAGTTACTTTAAATGGACAGTTCACCCCTGAATCCGAAATGCCAACGCATTGTCACTCTTCCATTTTCACAGGAAATTTACTGTTTACATACATTCTCTTTCAAAATAAATGTGCTACATCAGTGCATTTTTCTTCCTTCAACGACAAATGCATGTGGTTGGGTTTAGGCAATAAAAGCACTTGGTTGGGTTTACAAAAAAAAAGAACAGGGTTTGGCTTTATTAAAACTTACTGGACGCCAACACCGCTCTACAGGCTGACATTAGGTGTTTGCTGTTAAACTATTACGGTGACAGGCAGTGTATCCTTTCAACGTTAGAGGATGGCTTTTTGCGTCCGTGTCTAATGCTGCAAGTCGCCAGACTTTGATGACTTCGGAGTGAGACCGGGATGAAAATACATATTTTCCTCTTACCTATAGAGCTATTTATCAGTCTAGATCATTTTGGTATGAGTTACTTAGTGATGGAGATATCAGATATAGAGATGTCTGCCATCTCTTGAATATAATGGAACTAGATATCACTCGGTTTGTGATGCTCAAAGCACCAAAAAAATACATTTGAAAAACTCAACAGTGATGTCCCTTTTCGAAATTGTGACACAGTTACTCAAGATAATCCACAGACATGGTCATTTCTACCAGACTACACCCACCAACTGTATCACAGCACAGAGAGAAGTGTACATCTACTCATGGATAAGAGGCTCGTGCTCATGATAGCATGAGATGTAAACATTAACGGCGTCCTCCTTAGCTGAGCTGTAAAATTAGCTAGTTTAGGGGTGAGCTAGCAGTAGATGTACATTTCCTTCTGTATGGTGATACGATTTGCATCAGTACAATGACTTCTAGTAAGTGGTTTCTTATTACTATACTTCAGATGTTTTCCTCCTTCTAACTACAAAAATGTGAGCACTTTGTTTCTAAACACCACTGATCAACTCTGCAGTGGGTGATATACAGCTAAATGCTAACGCTGAAGTTTAAATTTTGTTGAGGTGTTCTCTGTGCTGACACTTTACTCTACACTGTATTAAGTTACAGTATGATCCATAGGTGTACATGTAGGGGGACTTTTGATTTGACAAAATTAAAGACACTTAGTGTTTGGTGCTCCATATTCAACGGCGGGGCCCCCTAACCCCCTACTCACACACAAACTTTTACCACCACTGTATACTTGTGAGGACATTGTACTACATTCTTTCCCTGAAGGGCTTAACCATAACCACTACATGCTTAACCCTAACCCTGACCTTAACCTTGATCTGGTTATAATTTAAACCTAGATTATATCTTAAGTCTGACCTCATGGATTCAGAATCGTTGTCCCCAGATAACAATCGAGTCCCCACACATGCTGGTATGGACGGATTTTTGGCTTTGCAAAGTGGTGAATACACACACACACACAGACACATGTTCCTGTCATTCAAACAATGCCTCTCTATTAAACTGAACTCTACACCATATCTATAGATGAAGGCTTGGCACAATGCGACAAGCGACCCCTCTTTGCAGTAACCCCCCATTCCTGTCCTCTCCTCCCTTCTCTGCTGCTTTTATTTGGGAGTGTGAAGGAGAGGATTAGCCGTGGCTGTTGGAGGGAACGAAGGGTGTAGGGAGGGAGAGATGGAAGGGTAGAAGGTCGCATTGGGGAATTAAAGGTGTGTATTTTGTTGCTTTTTTTGTTGATGTCCACTGCATGGCAGAGGCATAAAATGGGCACCTCTGTGTTGTGGTGCCCAGACGCATCTGAATGTCGCCGTTCATCCTTTCTCTCCCTCTCTCTGCACACACGCACACACAGACACGTATGTTCAGTTCCGCTCTATTTTCCTTCTCCTCCGTGAGGGTTAATCTGTGGATGTGTTCCAGTGCCCTCCTTCTCTCTTTCTCTGTCTCTTTCCCCCACTCCTCCTCCTCCTCCTTTTCTTTCCCCTCTCATCCCTCCATCCCCTGGGTCTGTAGACGGCCTGTTTCTCTGCATCCCAACATAGAGGGGAGAGAAGCTAAGAGGCTGCCTGGCTGCTCGGCCGGCCGGCTGGCATGGAATTGAAAGATGTTTACTAAATAGCCCCCATGTCCCTGCGCCTGGCATTTAGTAGTCAAGACTCTGCTTGCCTGTTACAGCACAATATGAAGGGAAAATGACTCATAGCTGCCGCGGTGACATGCTGCATGCATTGCGAGCTCTATGTGGGCCTTACGTTCACAGTTTTGAAACATTTTAATAAGTCATTTCAATTAACACTCAGTCTTGAAATATGTTTTCTAACCGTTATTCATCTGGGGAAACACTGGAGAATCATTTTCACTTCCTGCAACACCCTGCTTCACATTCATCATGACAGACATTCACACTGGATGCAGTTCAAACCAAAAACAGTGCCTCCTAGTTGCTGAGGGAGAAGAGTGTCATACGCTTCCTTTTCAGAGTCACATTTTTTCTATCATGTAGATTTGTAAAACAAGCAAACTTGGTGAATGTGATATTAATGACTTGTTAAAATGTAAATTTTAGCTGTGAAGGGGATTCTCATTCAAGCGCCTAGGCCAGCTCAGGAGCTCTTACTCACAAACAAACACACACATACACACATACACACATACACACACACATGCACACAGGGCAGGTCTTCCCATCTCCCTGGCTGTGAGAGGGACAAACCGGGCTCATCATAAATCAAGATGATAAATCCTGATCATAAGTCAGTCAGGCTGGTGTCGGAGCCAGCAGGCAGAGACATGCCCTCAGACGACAGGGACACCAGTGACACCCATCACCTTCACATGTCACCCAGCTGAGACACATGAAACACACATACACACACACACACACACACACACATATAGGCCTCTCTGTCTGCTGCCACTTGCTCTCCTGTCCTTAAAACATCCCGCCAAGGACACAAACCCCAAAAAAAACCACACAGACCCAGGTACACACTGCACATATTCTACTCAGAATAGAGCTATCTGTTTCCCAAACAGCACCAGACAGAAAAAGATGACTGCATTCACTCCTTTCACGAGAATTTCAACGCTGTGAGACAGAAAAGGCCTCAGCTATTAGCCTGGGCCGACCTTCATTAACGGATCTCCATTGATTCCTCCCAACGAGCTGTTTACCTAATTAAAACCCGGAACCCCACATCGGTTTGCCTAAATAAATATGTCTATTAAAATATGACTTCACAGTGTGCAGACAGGGGGTGACGAGTGGCTCATTTCTCAGCGCTGTGCTGCCAGGCTTTGTGGGGAAGACACGAGAGTTAAATCACACTCGGAGAGGCGAGTGTTTGACAGACCTGGTCCTTGTGCCGCTTGTCACGCACATTTGATATTTTGATAGCTTCCCGTCTCTTCCCATTAGCCCCTGGGGTCCCGAAACCATTTTAGATGTTTATCGGCAAAGCGCTGGGGGTTAATTTCGTGTCTCGTCAGGAGCGCCGGCACAGAACGGTATCGCACTGTCACCCATCGCGGCCAATCGTCGCAATCGGCCGGCTTATCAGGGAGAGTTGTGTTACACTGACTGACACATGACAATGACCCTGGCGACTCTCTGAGGGCTGATAGCATCTGGGTTTTCTTTTCGCTACCTCTCTTACTCTCCCGCTCTTTCCCTCCCCTCTCTCTTGCAGCCCCCACCTGCCCCCCCCCTGTCTTTCTGTCTGACTGCAGGCAATGGAGAAATTGGGACTTTGTCTCTGGGGAAGTGGAAAGAGTAGGAGGGAGAGTGTATGGTGTCTTTGTGGGAGTGTATTACTCACACACACATGCACAGATAACACACACAAAGCAAACCCCTGTAAGCCCAGTGCGCGCACACACACACACACACACACACACACACACACACATACAGTAGCTCTGACTGAGCATAGGTTGTGTGTGTGCAAGTGTGTGTGTGTGCATGTGTGATAATATGCATGCCTATCTCTGGCCATCCAGTTTTATCAGCGACAAAAAGGTATTGGTTTCAGTGTTTGGTGTGGAACAGCATGGTGCCACGGGGCATGCCTGCTCAATAATCTGCTAACACACTGAAAACAACCACACACACAAACATATTCATGCAGACACACACACACACACAGGTTCGTAAGCGCAAACCAATATGCATAAGCATGCTAAACACATGCAGGTGGCACATGTAAAGCCGTATATGCACTTGTGTTCTGCAAAAATGATCTCCAAACACACATGTTCATAAAAATACACACATTCAAGGTACACTCTGGCTGTCCATCAAGACTCTCCCAGTCATTTCCATTCCCCCCTGTCCTCCCTGAGACATGGGCTAGTTCTTTTTTCTTCCCCTCTGCTTTAATCCCCTATTTGCTTTCAGCTGCTGGTACTGAGGTAGCGTTTATCTTCACTCATACACACATAGTGTAGCTTAAATTAGCTCATATATATGTGATTGATTTCATTTGCAAAACATCACACATAAATGAGCATACAGGTAATTTATGGGTCACACTTTAACATAAATAAAGCATGATATCATTGATTTTGAGATATTTCTATGACAAGCATGAAGAAACAAGACCACAGTGGCTTCAGCCGGCCTCTATGCTGCATTTTTTTTTTTTATGTTGTCTGCAGCTGACTAAAGATTTTGTAGGAAACTGCTTTATAGCACAAAACAGGAAGAGAGTACTACTGTTCCAAAGCAAAGGGGGTTTTAAAAAAAGAAGAGATCCTGGCAATGGCAGGTAGTTGTAGGAGTAAACGGCCAGTATTCTGAAATATAATAGAACATTTTGCCAATGTTTTGCTACTAGTCATCAAGATCACTGGTTCCCAGCCTGAGAACGGGACCCTAAGTCACAAGATGCTGGGTTACAACATGAATAAAGGTATAAGAAAGAAAAGTTAGGTTTTCTCTCCAGCCCATTCTCAATTCCAGGGCATCAAATACCACCACTTTGTCTTTCCCCTAGGTGTGTGATATCAACCCCAAAGGCAGCCTTCAGCATCTTCAGTTGGACAGGCAGGAGGGGAGATGGCCAGTGTGAAACCAAAAGTCAGTGTTGTTTTAATGTAACATCAGCCAATTTAACGGTCGTCGTGCACTGACGTTACTCACGTCACTGTCTTTTTTAACATCAGCTTTTCTCTTAAACCTATCAAGATACCACTTTACAACATTAATGTGTTTATGTTTCAGCTTTGTGGCATTTGACATGCAGAGGGGGCGTGACAATTGATTGGTATTTGACAGCCTAGGATAACAATGTGTTGTTCTCTCAATCTTTAGCCTTATACCTATAGGTCTTGTATTACCAGGTGTGATTTAGAAGTTAGCCCCCCATGTCTTTGTTTCCTGAGGCACAAAGCAAAGTCTGTATTTTAATCAAATTTATTGATACTATCTATGAATATCATTTCAAGATTTTGTTTTTGTAGCGTGTTGCTGAAGAAAGGAGTAAAAATCTCAGTTAATGACGGCACTGGACAAGGCTCTGGACCATCTCATACAAAATGACATCCATGTCTATGAAAAGGAGTTGTCTGTTTTCCAGTAAATTAAAAGTTGTGGTCGGTGACAGTGTGTGCCAGTCAGGGCTGGGTTTAGGTAACTCTCAAATCAAAATGTTAATCTTAACTCTCGACCAGTAAAGAGGCAGAAAACAATGCAGTAAAAACAAAAAAACCTTG
>JAPZEB010000025.1:21154336-21171993 GCA_029783705.1 Chaetodon striatus | reverse complement strand
GTGTAGGCTACGCTGCCAGTAAACAGAGTAGAAGAAGTAGAGGTTATGAACCAGAAACAAAATAAGTGGCCTTGGCCATCTAACCCATCTATGAGAGAAAAACAGAAAGAAATCCTCAGGAATTTGTTTCAGTTGTGTAAGTATAAATTGTTGTTTCATTTCAGATAGAATTGGTCACATTTCATGTTGTCTGGAGACAACAGAAACAGCTGAGCCATCATGTGAGTTAAATATTTGCTGAGTCAGAACTTATGTGGCAAAGGCGTTAACGTATCCCATTTTGCACCTTCTCAAGTGAGTGTAAAATCTTTTCTGCACTATTGAGGAAGTTTAACAAATTTTGCTGTTTCCTTACAGCTATTCTATTGTGATACTTCAAAAATGTGCATAGGAAACTATGTTTATGGAAACATGTCTAATGAGAATACATGTAAAGTTTGCGCTTTCATATTTCTTCCTTTTTGTCTGTATAAGTTCTCCCCTTTATCACAAAAACTTCCTGAGGAAATCATCAAAGACACTGATGACCTTTGCCTAATATCAATCGCCTTTTCCCAAACTATAAGTATAAATGACCAAACTCAGGGCTTAAAACAATGCAGGCATATGACCACAAGCTCATGGCTATATTTCAATCAACGCCGTTACTCCCACCTCCTACGCTTCCTGCTCCATGCTCACCATTTTTTTTTTCCATGCAGAGGAGGCGGAGGAAGGAGCTGAGATCAGACCACACATACAGATCCAGGCCTCCACCCTCCACCCCCAGCCTCCAGTTCCCCCGCCATCTGTGCACGTCCCTCCGCCTGCAACTCCACAACAACAAGGCCCTGAACCTCCGTGGAGGAGTCAATCCATCACTGGAGAAAGAGAGAAAGAGACAGAGAAAGGAAGTAAAGGGAGAGAGGGAAAGACGATGAGGGGTAAGGGGGGGTTGAGGAGTGGGGGTGGGGGGGTGTATGAAGAAGGAGAGGTGAGGAAAAGCGAAAGTGAGATGCCATGAAACTTAATCACAGAAAGGGTCGTGTCGGGCAGAGGAGGGGAACAGATTAAATTAGCATAGCATTAGATATGGAAAATGATCTCTGTCAAAATCATCCGCTGCACAATTATAATATGTTAATTACTTATTTCATTAAGGAAGTTTATTATGGCCTCGCAGATGAAATCATGCAGGCCAAAGACACCTGGAGGAAAAGCAGTGATGCCTGAATATCTCTCTCTCTCCCTCTCTGCCGTCACTCTTGAGTCTCATCTGCCTCTCTCGCCCCCCACCTCCTCCCCCCATCCTCATTCCTTCACTCTTCTCTCTTTGTTCCCCACTACATCACTCACAGTGTCACACTTTAAAACGCGATGTTTAATAATCTCCACGATTGCTGTAGGAGTGTTACATTGACGACCACCAGAGAAGAGGTTTGATGTTTACCCCTCTGTCTCCTGTCTCATCAGTAAAAGTGTGCATATAAATAGTCTGGATCTGGAAGTGTACATGCTGTACAAACATCTGCATATGCAGGTTTACGTGAAGTTTTTTTCACTTTAGACAAGAGCTGGGTTTCCATCCAACTGTTATTTCATGTCTGTTTTCTCAAATTTAGAAAAGCTGTATAGTCTTAGTAAAATTCTGTCAAATTTTCATATAGCTTTCTTGTGTTTTTTGAAGTTTAAAATAATTAAAAATGTAAAGAAATAATGCTAAATTGCAATAAAAATACTTTTGTCAAATACATGATTTCATAGGCCTCACTGCTGGATCGAAAAGAGGGTTTTAGGTGACAAACATCTGTTTCTATACAGCAATACCAACTTGCCCAATACTTATTAATTATTCAGAGTCCAGTGGTTGTGTTTTTATTCATTCACGAAGCCAATTTATTCACTCCCAACCCAAGTGATTCTGTTTTTTGTGACATTTCAAAAGTTTGCATAAAATCTGCTTGACAGTTGGATGCGAACAGGGGGGCACAGGGCAGTTTGCATTTGTTTCCACAGCCCTGCTGTCTGGCTAGCTGGCTCGCTGCCTTTCTGGCTCGTCAACGCCGGTCAGACACACGGACGATGATGATGACAGTCATCAGGGATGTAGCAGCCTTCCGCCCGTCCATCCAACAGTAGGAGCGAGAGGAGCAGGTGCAGAAAATGCAGAACAAAGAGGAAGGAGAGAGTTGAGAGACTGATGGAGGGAGAGGGAGGTTGGTTGAGGATAACAAAGGAGCCCTTCTTTATATGTGCTATTAATGTGTCACAGGTTATGTTGAGTGAAAATCAAGTTCAGGAAGTCAAGATATTCCCATCAAGCAAAGAAATTCTCAACTCCAAAGATAGTCAAACTTCCAATGCATCAACAATTCACATAAAAAACAAGTATCAAAATGACGGCCTTCTCATTTATCACCAAAGTCCCTGTAATGAATCTATGTAAAAAGTTTCATGACATTCCATCCAATACTGGCTGAGATCTTTCAGTCTGAACCAAACTAGTAAACCAACTGACTGACTGACAGAGCACCCACTTCAAATGTTATCACTGGATTGAACAGGCATTATCAGTGGCTAACTGCCTCATACATATAGATTAGAAGGGTCCTGTTACACCTAGTAGTAGGTTCAGAACACCATTATCAGTCCATTAAATAGCATAGGGAGGAGTTTGGGGTGGTGGATGGGTCAAACAAATACAGAACTTTCACCTATGAGACCACTGTTTGTGTCCCATGTGAAACCAAAGTCAATGTTAGGCTGCCTGAGTAATGTTATGTTACATAACTACATGTAATAAGTATACTTATTTCAACTTAAACCATGACCTTTCATCTAAACCTACCCACATAGTTTTAATGAAAGTGAAACTGAGGCCATTTAATGGGCTGATTATAGCTTCTGAACATACAAGTTGGTGTAGCAGGCTGATAACCACTGATAACAACCATTTAAAGGGCTGACATCAGTCAGAGACATTACCCTTTGTAGCACCACACTGCCAGAATGGCTAAAGCAAACACAACTAATGTATATGTGTATGTCATAAGAAGTTGTAGAATGAAACTCCTTTACTCATATTTTTGCTTGTTGAATAGTTACTTTAGTTTAACTGAATTGAAAAAATGTCAACGTTGAACACTTTATTTAGAACAATTGCTGTTATATAATTCATAATTGGGCAGTTTGTAGTGAACAAAAGTGAGATAAAACCACTCCCCAAATCCTTGTCCACAAAACAAATAACACATCATAAAATTTCATCCAAGTAAAAGATAAAATAAAGAAGGCCACAACTAAAATCAAGATAATTAATGGGAAATAACATCAATAAGATAGCAATAAAATAGACTGACAGCTCAGATAAAGTCAGGATATGCTTTCTGATAGAAGTATGTTTTTAGGAGAGACTTAAACGTAGCCAGTGACTCAGACAGCCTCATATCCTCGGGCAGGCCCTGATTGCAAAAGCTCTGTCCCCTTTGGTCTTCAGCCCGAACTCTGGAACAACTTGATCTTTATATGTGTATAGATATAATAATTTGTATCAAACTGATATCAGCTACATATGTAGGTCTATTAAGCAAAAATAGCAATGTGTTTTTAAAATAAATATGATTTTTGCTTACACGGTCATTGTTTTCCATCAAGATTTTTGAATTATTATACTTTATTAAGCCGTCTCAAGAGGGAAATTCCGCTTTCAGGGGATAAGTATCTTGCTCAAGGATAAACAAAGAAATATGACCTGATGAGGGACCGAGCATGCCAAATCTTGAAGCCTTGTATCATTTCAGAATGCAGCCAAAGACACATTTATGAAGTCAACTTTTTCTTTTCAAGATCTGAACTACTGAGTCCACGCAGGAATCATGCATAAGCTCAAAAGCCCTTGGAAAGGTCTGGTGATGCCGTGTTGGTTTCAAATGAAGCAAACGGATTTTCAAAGTAGATTTATAAATATATAAATATGCATATCACATGTTCATTTTGTAACGATAACTGCAACATCCCTGATTTAGTGATCCACTAATAGATTCAAATGCAAGAATCAGAAACATTATATAAAAAGCTACAGAAAGATCAAAGATAGCTGATAAAAAGCTATAACGTCTGATGCACGTACAGTATGCAGCCGGGAACTGGGAAAAACAAATTCAGACGTTTAACATCTCTCCGATGATCCCAAATTTTCAAAACATCTCCGCTGTTTAACATGTTTAGCATTCCAACTTCAAAAAATCCCGTAGCTCCTCTCATATTGGCCGCGAGGCTTCAAGCGAAAACCGTATTGATCGCAAAGTGAGAGGACTTGCAGAAGATAAATAAAAGGGAAAAAGAAAGGAGATGAGAGAGGAGGATCAGGAGATATATATGGCAAGAGAACGAGAAAAAAAGAGAGGCATAGACAGGCCAAATAAACCAGGGGCAATATCTTCAGTATCTGGGGCTCTGTTCTGCAAGGAACACAAGGGGAGAGGGAGGGAGGAGAGGAGGAGGAGAAAAGAGGAGAAAAGAGGAGGAGAGCGAGAACATCTTAGAGAGTGTGTACAAAGAGAATGAAAACACACACACACCCGAAGGCTGGGGTCACAGTCAGAATGCTAGAGAGGTGCAGCGGAGCCGACGGCTACGCAGGAACACCTCGCTCTGCCTTTAATATACCCTGCCCACCCCACAGATTTCAAAACAGATAGTCAAAAACAAAAAAATCAACGCCCCCAAACACACATACACACCCGCCTCGCGCAAACACACACCCTCCACCATGTACATAAACTCTGCAGCCCCCATGCAGATGTTGTGTAGTCTTGTTAGGTCGAGCTCAGAGGGTGGGAATGGGTAAATTCGACAATGGCAGCCTCTGGGGGATTGCAGAGTAGTCTCACACATACACTAAACACTTTTCTATCTCTATCTCTCTCTCCACGTCGTGCCCTCCCTATCTGGATCTCTCATACACACACAGAGGCAGAGGGAGAAGTGAAAGGTAAGCTTTTCTTATGGTTTCATGCATAATTCTGCCTCACAGCGCCAAACATTGTGATGAATTTTCACAGGGGATTTTTGTTTTTTCTTTTTTTTTTTTGTTTTGGGTTGTGTGTATTTTGAGGCCACGAGGTGCCGCGATGACAAGATAGTTAAGTTGGTTTGGGCAACAGCTTGTTTTCAATCAGGACATTTATGAGGGGTTGAATCATTTATGCGCCCGGCGTCCCGGGCGTATGACAGATCCCTTGGAAACACAAATTATCATGTTGACTTGCAACAAACACTGTGTAATTACATCATGGCCTGTCGAGAGGCATTAAGGAATCTTCTCCCTATCGCCAAAGTAATGAGACGCTAATGCAGCTACATATGACACAGTCATTGGCAGTTAAAAGATTCACCCAAATACGCTGCCACTGAATAATTATAAGATATCACAGTTTTATAGGTTATGATATTAGAGGGTCTCTAGCATGTCGGCTCAATTTCAATAAAGGGTTCAGTAATAGATTCACTATCAGGGACAAACGTCTCTGTGGCCTGCCGTTACATCTGCTGTATCCCCTGTGTATCAGACCTGCCTCTGATTTCATTTATACATTTCTATTCTTAGGAGAGGAATAAAACTGCCCCGACTTTAAGTCCCATTTGAAATCCAGCAGCTCCTGCCATGTAAAAGAGCCAGAAATGGGACAGTCCTCCTGCATGTGTTAGCACTCCACTTGATCCATCAGGCATCTATCTATTCACAGAGGTCTCTTTAGGAGCAGACCGCTCAGGGCTGTTTGCCTTCCCAATGTACGTGTGAGAGAAATTGGGAGGGCCGTAGCCCTTAATGGTGTTGCCCCCCCCCCCTCCCCTCCTACCCACCTCCTATCCTTAAATCTGCAGGGAATAAAGAGTGCTGTTAAACCAAACTGGAAGAGAAATGGTTTTGTTCAATGGGAAGCCGCCTCCATAAATTCCCACTTAATGCGGCGGAGGAAGGCTGAGGCAGAAACAGGTGATTTCGCCGCAGTGAGGGACGCCATTCATTACCTCTCAGCAGAAGGGAAGAACAGGAGAAGAAAAGGCTGGGTACTGTAGATGGACAGATGGATGGACGAGTGGATGGATAGATAAAGCGGGTAAAGGAAATTCTGGTCTGTCATGGCCCAGACTCATAATCAGAGCCTCCATTTTAAAGTCTTAGGTTAGAGAATATGTCGTTTTTCTGATATTACCCTTTTATCAAAAATCAGATAATGGCCAGTCAGTATCCTGCGTTTCTGATTTGATGGATGATACTGTATGATTGATTGTGATTAATTGCTTATCTGTATAGCATATGATAAATATGATTTTGGTTGTCTATGAAAAGCTTTTTGTCTAAATAGAATGGAACATTTCATCAGGTTTCTCTCAATAACTATGATGGTGTTAACATTTTTTTAAAGTACTGCCCTCACACCTTGTATAAAGTCACTTTAATATTGGTAAAACCAGGGACAAGTCATCAGTTATAGTATCTGACAACACTGGCACTGGTATCAGCATTCAGAAATCTAAATAATGAGCCTTGACCAAAACACTTAGTATGTATGATAACAGTGGTCTAGAACCTATTTGGAGTCCCTGACTGTTGCCAAAGTGCTAAAAGTGATTTCTGTTCAATAATGTAATATCTGGGCAAATGGCCGGGGAAAGGAGATATTCTCCGAAGAGATGAGGCGAGGATAAGACGGGACGAGAGGCTCTGAAGGGTGAGATAAGTGACGGGGGGAGGAAAGGTAGAGTGGGGATGGGGGGGTGCTGGAGAAACACTGGTACAGGGAAGAGAACTGGAGTTTGGAGTGAGCGGTAAGTGAGTTATATTTAAACCATTAGGCAGCTTATTCGCTCAGTACAAATGCAAATGAACCGGCATTATCATCACGGCCTCTTCCCTGGAAATCGACTCCCTCTGTAATACCTCGGCAGAAGTGGACCGGTCGTGAACCCTCCTCCTCTGCAGTGCCAGCTAGCCCTCAAATGGCCTACATAGACAGCTAGACGCACACACACGTGCACGCGCACACGCACGCGGACACGCACACACGCAGCCAGTACCCCTCCTCTGCTAGGCACCCGCCCAAATCAGAGATCAAAGGCTGGATTTGTAAAGCTAATGGCTGCTGCGCTGCAGCCAGGGACAGGGAATGAGGGAAGAGAGGAATAGAGGGAAAGAGGGCAAAACAGACAGCAACAGCGGAGGCAGAGTGACACAGACGTACGGAGGAAGAAAATGTCTTTGTATTTTTAACAAAATTACTAAACACAATGTGGACTGCGAAAGCCACGCTATTTAAAAATAAGGCGATATAGAATATAGTGGGAGGTATCTCCAAAACACCTAGACAAACGCCACACTGAGGCGTTCACACTTTAACTTTTACTGGGTGCAGTTTTACTTTTAGGCAAAGCGATGAGAGACACGTCCACAGATGGTGACTATCTCTCGCTCATCACTGTGTGGGATTGTGGGATTGATGGTGTTGAAACAGACCTTTCTCTTTGTCTCACACATGGCGCAAGTGCTGCTGCTATTCCCACAGTGCAGCGAGAGGCCATTGAGATAAATGGCATGAATACAAGAAAAGGAGCGAAAAAAGAAGAAAGGAAAAGGAGGAAAGATGTGTCTTTGCCTTAAAAAAAAAATCCAGAAATCTTAAGCATTCAGTCTGCCAGTTTGCATTGTTCCAACATTTATAATGCTTTAAGCTTGTCAGTAGTGCTCAGTCACTCCCACTCATTACAGTACATTGAAATCCTCACTGTCACAAAGAAACAAAAAGCATTTTATCACGTGCAATGATTTGGTGATCACAGAAACATATTGAGGAGCATATTTCACAGCTAAAAACTCCACAGCATGTATACTGAATCTCGTATAATAACAGCTCAGCTCTTGGCTTACTGTTTCCAGTTCGCTCAATTAGGAGCCATTTTGGTGGCGAGTGGCTCGCTGACAATGATGAGAGAGGAAAAGTAGCTCTTGCATACATTAGCAGTGGAACCAGGCCAAAACGCTAGATTTCTCCTGATGACACTAACACTGTGACTTCATTATCACGACAATAAACAAGCGAAATGAGCAAAAATAAAAGTGTCAGAGCAGCAGAAACGTGCCGGTGGCTGGTTAGAGCCTCCTCTATGATGTCGATACCTTATTCAACGTGTTAATCGAGACAGCTTGTAATTCTCAATGGAGATTTGATGGTTTAGTGTCCTGTTTTTTGACAGTAAACAAACTGTATTTAAAGTATTTTCATCACCTAAATGCCATAAACAGCCTTGTATGTTTCCCTGTGATGAAGATAGCCTTTGAGTGTACCGTCACCCCCACCCTCTTCCTCCCCACCCATCCCTGAGACTCCATCAGTCATCATGATGGGGCGCTGAGGCCCCTCCATATCCCCGTGAGAGAGAGGATGAGGAAGAGGATGATGCAGAGGGATGAGGGCCAAAGCCAGAGCTCTTTGTCAGGTGACAAAAGCTTTCCAACACAACAATAGCTATCAGTCACTCCCCGAGCCTGTCGGATTATACGGATCACTATACGGCAGCGGTGGTATGTGTAGGTGTCTGTTTAAGTGGTGTGTGTTGAGGGGGGGTGTTTGGAGGTGTGTAGGGGGGTTGGGTATTGTAGGAAAAGATGGACATGGTTACAACCTGCTCTGCTCCTCTTCTACACATTCAACATTCAGTCAGGGCAGCAGATCACTATCGTCCTGCTTACATAACAGACGACTCCTAAAGAAGCAAGGAAGCCAAGAGCTCAAACCTGAGGGTCAGACCGCTGCTATTATTTAGTTGTTTACAAGGACGGGTTCTGGGTCAGGGTAGAGAGAGAAGGAAGATATTCTACTGAAGTAGATTTTGTTCACTGGACAGTTTGCAGTATCAATATGTACCAAAAGTCAAACTGTAAGTGTTGTGGGTTTATGGTACAGTACAGCCCTGTTTCCTAGAAATCATGTTTGTATACAAATATTTAGAAACAGCAAATACATTTTGAGGGGAACGCTACGTATCTGGCAAGTTACAAAAATGCTGATATTGAAAATATCATCAAAACGTTCACTGCCAATGTATTTCAGTTGTTTTCCACCAAATTGTATTGCAGTCTTGCAATGCACCATACACTCATGGTGAGTGCAATAATATTTTTTATTACCTTTGTTGTTAACATTTAACTAAAATTGTAATCTTTTCCTAAACTTAATCAAAGAGCATTTATTGCCTCAACCTGAGCCAGCTGTCAGGACATGAGCCTGAGGTTCAGGTGTCAAAGTCCTGCACTTTGTAAGCCCTCCATCCTCCCGAGCAACCTCTTTGCAAAGCTTATGCGGTACATGGATGTAGTGTTTGAAAGAAACGTCTCTGACAATAATCCAGGCAGCAATTACATTGCTACAACAACATAATTAAGAAAGCAGTTTTGTAGCATTGAAACATAATTTCTAGGATACAGGGTCACACAGTATGTGTCTGAACCAAGACATGTAGACTTCATCACAGGTGAAAGTACAGCATCTCAAATTTTACTTAAGAAAACATACAGCAGTATTGTTTGCATAAAAGCACTATGTCCTATTGTAGTTGGTCAAAGTGGAGCTGATTTTAACTTTTTTTTTAATCTATAACTATGTACCAAATTTTATGTTTAAATTCATACTAAATCTGATTTTTTTTAAATTTTTTATTAAGTGTGATATTTCCCTCTGAAATGTAGTGCAGTAGTTGAGTAAAAGTACTTAGTTAGGTTCACCTAGTGCTTCTTTATCAGCAACACAAACTATTGTTTCTAAATAAGCTATTTTTTATGGATAAATATGGACATTAAATATCATAGTTCAGCAGCTCATTTGCACTAACAGGTCTTGTTATAGTCCATAATATCCATCTTCATGTATGTGTGTTTAAATTGAATGTAAGTGTGTGCCTCAGTGTGTATGTCTGTCTGGAAAATGCAGTACATGCTGTGGTGGAGGTCGGCGAGAGGGGCATTGACAGTGACCTCCAGCTCCACTCTCACTCAGGTCAAAGTTCACAGTGAGGACAACGCTATAGGATCTGACTAGAGGGAGCCTGAGAAAGGGGGTGGGCTCCCGGTAAAAAAATCAATGCATGGCCGGTGGTGGGTCTCCTTCTCAATCAGCCACCATGACAGCTGCTCCAGATGGCCACTGGGTAAGTTGGCTGTCAGGCCATCAGTATCATCATTACCCATAAGGCCCGGCACGGTCAAAAGGTCAAGGGGTGGCCCCTGTAGATTTGTCAACCTGAAACACCAGGGAAGTACCAAATATTTGTATCGCTGTCAGCGTATGTGACATTTATCTATTTTATGTAAATGGCATATTATAATGCTCGCTGAACGCAAAACACACAAACTCCAAAGCAGTGGTGCAGAAAGGGATAATTCATCATGAGAAGTCAACACTTCACATTTCATTTCTTTGCAGAATGGTATAAATGCTGGCATGGAGACAATTGCTGCGACATGTGTTTTCCTTTGTTTTTATACTATAGTTTATATCACCCTGCAGGACAGCCCTTCCAGGAATAATAATCTAAGGGTGTATGGCTGACGGAGTGTCTGTGTGTCTTTGAACAGTAGATGACCCATGTGAACTCAGAACTAACATTGCCCTGATGAATCCGAGGTCACTGGGTCATGACGGGGTCATGGGTCGCAGAGAGGACTCTTGTCTGACCTTTAGCACTGTGTCTCACTGATAACCTTGCTGTGGAATGAGGAAGCACAGTGTGAAGAGAAAGTTAAAGGGAGACATTAGCCCATTTAGTCTGGAGTATTTTTAGTCATACTGCTTTAGCCCTGCCTCCTCTACTGTTTTGCTCCTTTAATTAGTCCTAGCTTCTTTAGCCAGAGCTACCTGATGTTGAGGTTAGCCTTTGCCAATGATGCACAAGTAACATAAATAGTATGAAGTGGGAAAAAGGCTTATGCACTTTTTTCTCCAAGTGTCAGATGAGAAGGTTGATACCACCACTCTCATGTCTAAAGGCTGCAGCTGGTTAGCTTAGCTTAGCATTAAGACAGGAAACAAAATAAAAACGCGCTGAAAATAACTAGCAACTATAGGCTCCATCCAAGGTAACAAAATCCACCTAGCAGTACCTCTAAAGCTCACCAGTTATCACGTTAAATCTCATTTGTTTAATCCATACAAACACTATAAAAGAGACACTGTGGTTTTACAGGGGACTAGCTGTTTCTCCCTGTTTCCAGTCTCATTGCCAAGCTATGCTAACAAGCTGCTAGTCATAGCTTCATAGCTTTGACTCTCAATTAAAACATGTATCACAATGTTACTTATTCAAAAGAGACAGCTGTGGTGTTTATTTTATTATCTAATAAAATTTCAGTAATAATATTATAGATACTACCCCCAAACCAAACAACTTGTTACAATGTTGCTTTGGGTATCACATCACTGCTGAGTCAGCGGAATCGCTTTTGTAATAGTCATGCTGCGCAAGCATGTCACAAAGCAGCAAGCTAGTTTGGAAGATGGAAACGCTAACCTTAGTGGCTGGAAATATTCCCATGACTTTGATTTTGTCAGGAGGAAAAATCACTCTCTCAGCTGTGAAATACACATCCTCAAACCTCCAGTCTAAAACACCTTGGCTACTACGACCAACAGCACAACAATTTGAAGCTCCGGAAATACACCCCTCCTCGGCCGCTGACGTCGGCTGTAGAGCTGCACTGGCTAAACAACCAAAACTGGATTTTCATTGTTGACAGTTGCAGCTACAAAGAGGTAATGAAGCTTTAATTTGTCCTAGCTCCTTTAGCCAGAGCTACCTAATGTTAAGGTCAGGCTTTGCCAGTGAAGCAAAGGCTAGATATGTGGTGGATGGACAACCAGTATACTGCTGCAACCCGAGTTCCAGGTTTAGAAATGTAATCTTCAACGAGTCATCTGAAAGTATATGTCCTACTAGAGTGCATAAACCTATACTCTTCTGAAGCTATAATATGTGCTTTTAGTAATCAGTCAACATTCAATAGAACTACAAGGTTCAATATTAAAAGGCAGAGTGAATGAAGGTAATGTAATGCCACCTTTGACAGACAGCTATAATGATATATGTTCAGTTTCCTTTGCTGGCTTCCACTGATTAAACACAATGTGGGATCAACAGCATGTTTTTATGATTGCTGTCTGTTTACTGCCCTGCCTGGTCAAAGACTCTGAGTGTGTGCATGTAAACATTATGTGGTGTCTTTCACACACACACACACAACCACACACACACACACACACACACACACGCCTGTATGGGAAAACAGCAGTCGTGTAGGAGGGAATGCAGTTGCAGTACGTCTGCTGAATCCACAGTCTGACACGACCCTCTAAACAACAGATGCAGTCGCACACACTCCCGCAAATACACACACACATACCCACTCTGACTAACAGAAGCGAAAACACTCCCATACATCTACGCATGCACAAAATACATGCACTATATGTGACCTTGCCCTGACAATGGCACCCACCTACGCTTCAATCTGTGTGACAGTGGAAAGCAAAAAAAAAAGATGAGATGCCCATTCTTCTTGAAATGGTATTTCTCCGTGTTGTTGTGGTCTGTCGTGAAGTGATTGCAGTCGAAACTGACAGAAATCTATCTCTTGTGAGCTAACAATGCAGAAGTTGAAAAGCTGAAGTAGTGTAGTCAAAAGATGTTTTTAAAAATTGATAGGTCAGTTTTTAAAAGTTTGAAATTGCAGATGAAAAGAAGTGGCAAAGTATTTTACTTCATATTGTATTCTTTGTTAAATTTGTACCATAGCAGTCTGATAGGAGCCCTACTTAATAGATTAAACAGTGAAAAGAAATTATTTTCTGAATAAATTTTGCAGATTATCTCAGAAGAGCGTTTTGCAAATGTTGACAAAGGTCAAGAAAAGAAAGTTGCGATGAAGTTTTTTTCGATAACTTTTTTTTTTTTTTTTTGTAAAAATGTAGCCGTCTGTGAGGGGGTCTTAACTCAAAGGTCTGTGGATATGTTTTACTGTGATCCTTGATGGGTTACAGTGGACTATTTGAGTGTCAAAAGATCTAAATCGTGCCTCCACTCTGTTAAAAACAAAATTTTGGAAGTAGCCACAAATACTTGTGTTAATATGATTAACGATGGAATTTGTCAAACTCACTACTCCTAAAAATATGGCATAAAATATCTTGAATACCCCCAAATATCTGTATCTGTTTTCCAAAACTCATATTGTTCAAGCTCTGATCTTTTGAAACCTTTTTTAAAAAGGGTGGGAGAAAACAACAAGAAAACCTAAAGGCTGTTGAACTACATTTGTCTCTCAGACAGCACCTACAGTCTGCTCTGCCAGCAAGGAAAACAAGGAAGGAGCAACCAGACGGAGGGGGGGCTGTTGTATTATCCTCCTCACAGGGGGGTGGGGGGATGCTCTGCCATGTTATTGAAATCTCCAAGTCCTGAAGCACTCTGCTGTACTTCTCATTAACCGGCGCAATGTTTGCCGGGGTGTCTCTTTCCTCTTTAATAATAAAACAACGCTCCCCTCTTTTCTGCCGACTTAAAGGATTTCCTAATTTAATCAACACGGGCAGGAACAATAACAACAAAAGCATCAACAATGGTAACATGGCCTCCGGTGTCTTGTCTGTACTTTTGCAGAGCAGAGAACCTGCCTGGATGTGGGAAAAGTCATGTGTGTGTGTATGCTTGTGTTCGGGTTTCTGTGTGTGGATGGAGCAGAGGATGGGGGAAGGAAAAACTAGAGAGGAGATGACATTTACTTCAGTCTGGATGTGCTAATAATGTGGCTGTCAGTCCATCAACTGCTAACTGATTAACACAGGTGAGGAGGATAGTGTGTGTTCCGTGTTTGTCTGAGTGCATGTTTACACCAAAGCATGACACACAAACAGTCCAGCAAAGACGTTTCTCAAAGTGAGCCACGGTGACCATTGCTTGACCCCAGTAGCACACCCCAGTCTCGGTGTACATAGGCAACCTGACCTGACTCTCACCCCAGATATCACTCCAACACCCCTACACACACACACACACACACACACACACACACACACACACACCACTGTTTATAGGCTCTACCGACCTCATGATCACCCTCTCATAGTCCAGCTGGCCTCTCTTTCACCCCATGACCTCTGGATCACCCCAGACAGCACCCTGAGAGAGACAGAAGGGCCGGGGTTTTAGGTGAAAGGCTGCGGTCATCTCCCTCTCAGTGGGTGTTAACAATCCATTTCCCAACTCAGGACAGCTTATACACCAGTGTAGATTAGATGTGTAACATAAAGAAAAAAAAAATCAGGTACTCACATTTAGTAGCATCATTCTTTTTGCAGGCTTGTGTTTAGAATTACATTTTTAATTGTAACTGATTGGAGCCACGAAGAGCATTGTCATACAACCAAATTACAATTTGAATAGATACATTTTACTTAAAATACAAAATATTAATCATATCCAGTTTTACTTCACAGTTTCTCACTGAAAAATGTAACCGCTACATTTTCCCTATATTGTATTATTAGGTGTTATTTAACAGTGTGATGCATGAGTGTAGGTTTTGGGTGCAATGCAGGGGCCATGTGTCCCTCAATATCTAGACAGTGCATGTGCCTGCCTCCCCATAAAAACATGAAGTAGGAGAGAACTTTTTATTTTGACAAAATTAAAGATATTAACACCATAAACTGATGCAGAAAATGCAGAAAAAAATCTCCAGAATGCGAGAAATTTGGTGTTTAATGCTCAAAATGTTCTGGCAAAGGACCCCTCAAACCTTCTGTGTCATATGTCCCTCCCCTCAGTGTTGAAGAAAAACCTGCACCCTTGGTATAATGCACCTATAAAATGTTATATTAGTTGAATGTCCTGACTAATACATCTCCAAACTACGTGTAGATTTTGTCTAAATAAAAAGGAAACTGTGGGTAATCATACTGGGTTTGACTTTGCTCCTCATGATACCTTTAACCTCTACATTTTCACACATTGTGTTGTTATGTTTTCATACGTTGGCTTATAATACACCTTTAAAGTCTAATAGTGCCCTATTAGCTCTTCTTCTAGGCATGTTTCTTTTTGAAAATGAACCTCTCCTGACATGTTAGTGTTATTTCACTGCCCAACCACTTAACTGGTTCAGACGATGTTCCTATGGGATTCCATTAGCAGTCTTGTACATTGGGTAACACTGACATAGGGAGAGTCTTTGTGTTAAGGAAAACTGTACATAATTCACTATTGTATCAGAGGAAATCTAATTTAGTCTGCCAGTCCAGTATAACATGTTACATACAGTACAAGAATCCAGAGAAACATTGGGGGAAAGGTAGAATTTTGTGCACAATATGCAATAGCTCCATCATATTTGAAATGCAAACCGGCTCCTTTGGTGAGAGACTAGTGGGAGTTGGAGGTGCACTGCAATGGCTTCTGGGAGTAGAAAACAAACAGCGCTGTCAAAACAAATGCTTTAATGCCTGCGGAGGCTGTCCTGCACTCTGCAGTTAGCAAGACTGGTCCATACCAGCCGGCTTAATGGGCTAATATGGATGAGAGAATTTTTTCCTGGTGCTTTTGTAAGCTGAACTTTACATCAAAGACCCATGATTAATTACTGATAAGGGGTTAATAAAACATTAATGCTTTTTGTAATTAACTACGACTCTGAAATACAGTACACCCCCCCGTTGCCACCACTTCTCTCCTCACTCACCCCCAGCTATGTCTTGTCTTCATCTTTTTATGTCACATTCTGCTGCATCGTGCCATCTTGCATTTTTTTTTTTCTTTTTTTTTCCGAGGTTGAAGTGAAATCATTAAAATAGAGTATAGGATGGGCCAGAAGGGAACAAACACAGCCCCAGATTTGTTTATCCTGCTCCAGAGGAGGACGGGGTGGCGGGTTTTTAATTAAGGGCTTTTGAATATTAATTTGGAAGGGTGATGGAGGCTCCAACAAGGTCAAGATAAAAAAAACAAGAGCTTCATCACACTGACTTTTACAAGAACTGAGCCTCCAGAAAACAAAACACTCTCATTAATTGTCTCGCACAGGCCAGTGAGAGGGTTCAGACAAAAAGTAACGTTGCATCATCAAAATGGGAATTCTCGCTGTTTTCTTCTACCTGAGTCAAGCGCACAACACAAAACAAAAAGTATTGAAATATAAACACTTGAGAGGTGAAGTAGTGTGCCTGTGGCCCCAGATTCTCTCACAACGGCTTCGCTAAGTGAATGGCATCCAGTTCTGAAATATGCACTGCAAAATATAATCACATATAATCACAAACAAGACATTTAATAATATCATTTTGATTTGTGAGGCCAGAATAGTCTACCTCACTCTGCCCTGTTTTCACTGCTTTTACTGGTGCCAAGAATGTTGTTGTATTATCAGTCTTCCTGCTGATGTCCTGGTTTAAACTTGAATGATTTTTCCTCAACTACTATGAAGCTCTTACATGACTTTAAAATGTTGTTGTTGTTATTAAAGGGGAGCTATGCCCTTTTTCAAATTTTAGAAATGTTATTTCAGTGGTTTATGACAGACCAAAATATCAATAAATATGAAACAATTCTTTCCAAATGTAGAAAAACTAGAGTGCTAAAACTCAAATATGTAATGTCATCAAGTATTTACCTGGTCAAAAGACAGGGAATTGGGACAGATGTAATAAAAGACACTGAGAGCACCCAGGAGAATGATCTGAGTATAGACCCCTGTTCTGTGAGTAAACTGAATGACGTTTTTGGGTAAGCGGGGCTTAGCTTGAGGCAAAACAATTCTCCACAGACATCAGCTAGCGCTAGCTAGCAAGTTCTATTGGCTTGTTTTAGACAATGGAGGAAACTGAAGCAAGTGGTGCATTCGAAAACACTCAGTACGAGCGCTTGAGCACACTTTGGCACAAACTGGACCGTTCATATATTCAGAGCACTGTTGGAATGTATGGATTGGTTATCCAAACGCCACACTCGTCTCTGACACTGTGTCAGAGACGGAGCGGCAGAGTGCCAAGTGGAGTGAACGTGTGATTAACTTAGCTGTTTGTTAATTTATATAGAAATATAAGGCTCTGTTTCTTCGACCAGCAGGGCTCTCATTTTGGTGTAGAGCATTACACTGGATTTACAAATGCACCATGTCAGGTCACTTGATCTCCAGGACCACGAGTGCTACATGAAAAAGTAAGCACTAACCAATGGTACCAGACTGGCTGACCTGTATGCTCTCACTCAGTGGATGGATGATTGACAGGATTGCTTAAGCTTTGTGGTTGATTACTATCCCAATCTTACAAAGGAGGACGACACTTGAACTGTTTCCTCCAGTTTGTTTTGCTATTGAAGCAACTATTAGCTAACGCACTAAAATGTTAGCGTCCTTTCATTTTATCGCATTTAATCATAGTTGTCTTTGTTTTTGTTGACAGGCAGTGGTGGCTGGTATGCAATGAACTATTAGTTTTGAGCCATGACTCCTTCTATTCTGGCTCCCAATAACACAACAAGACGACATTTTAGGCCTCCTGTGTAGCCTACAGCCCTGTAGTAACAAGTCATGTTTTGCCTCCAGCTAACAAACTGACATCATTGTTACATCT
>JAPZEB010000025.1:21106126-21116855 GCA_029783705.1 Chaetodon striatus | reverse complement strand
TGTATCTGAATCAAAAAGAGGCAAATGAGTAAATACATGTACACAAATCAGAAAGCTGTTTGTAAAAACAATGTGTGCTGACTGTAATGGACCTCATCAGGTTACCTGCACAGTTAATGTAATGCACAACAGTAGGAGGTCTGGTTTAAGCTATGTAAAGGAACTTGTAATCCTTGGTGGAAAAAAAGATTTAGATCTTTTATTATAGATTCTAAATGTAATTAATTCTGAAATGCTTTTTCTAAGCCTTAGGGGCCATGTAAAGAATGTAAAGAAACAGTATACATCACCCCTTGGGAGACATTCCCTGATAAAATTCTACGCAGAACCTAAACACAAAATTATATAAATTCTCTGAACCTCCTGCACACTGTCTCTTTACAATTGCAATACTCAGAAATGCATTATGAACAATGTTTCAGTGCAAAGACCTTCATATGGTTATTAAAAACTTTTAAAATATTAAAATATTTAATATTAAAAATAACCTGCTGAGGGTTTTTGCACCGAAATGTTGTTCTGATGTTGACTTGTTCTAAATTTCTGATCATTGCAAGTGTAGAGGACAAATGTGCGGGAGCTCTTTGCTCTATTATAGACCATCATAATGGTCTCCTCCTATGCACCTGTCGACCTACAGGTGTGCAAACTTTTTGCTTTACGGAAATCTTGAAAATAAAGCTTCAAGGACCCACGTTTGCCAGTACCCTAACATTTTTACGTCTAAGTTACTGCTATTATGAGAAAATAAATTGATTAAAGACAAAAGTATCGTATACACCCATTTTCAGTGTCTGTGATTACACTGTCTCAGAATGTAAAAGAAGGTTGCAGCACAAACAGAACCTTCATGACATTATGCAGGAGTGTTTTGGTTAGTGTATATGGAGAGTAGAATTTCACAGATCCTGTACATCTTACAGTATGAAGCAGAGCAACATAATTGAATCAAGCCTACAAACTGACTGAAATCAACATAAAAATAGACTGAGGCAGGTATCTTGTGCAAAAACGTGAATACTGATAACTCCTTCCTGAATGGAATTTCCACAATGAGGAGTTTTATCGGGATCCAAACAGATTTCTCCGACTTTAGTTTCTGATCCAGTGCAAAGGCTCTCAGTCGTCGTCGCCTTGTTTGTTGATTCTCTGTCAGACATTGTTTGTTTGGTTTGAGGTATTTTGGAAGGGTATTAAACCATACGTCGGAGTTGTGTGCAAAGTTGGAGGTTTTACAGACGGCAGACGCGCGCGCTGGGATCCTCAGCAGCCGCTTTGTCTTTGTTTCGCGTTTGACAATGATCTTCATGCTGCTATCATATACCAACCAGGAACAAGGACCATGAACATATGAAGCCTAACAAAAGACTTGTTTGAAACCACAGGTGTGAGTGTGTGTTTGCACTGAGCATACATACATTGGGGGTAATACAGCACCTTGAAGCTTTAGAGGTGAACATCAAACATCAGAAGCACTGGGATCAATATGCCCTCCCTGTCTGTGACTCCTAACCACAGAGTGGCACCTCTCTATTATTGTCTCTAACAGTTGACACAAATATACACAGTATACTTGATGTAATGTACAGAATCAGAGTGTGAAGTAGAGTACACATTCCCATGCAAACACCAACATACCTCTGTTCTATCTCGGCAGAGGCAGATGCGAGTTATGCAGGTTAATACTCCCTCCCTGTGTTCCCACCAGCCCAGGTAATTTTGTTATTCCGTTTGTGCCCTCTGTCTACACCCACCCCTGTCTGCTGTACATAATGGTCCCAGCCCTGAGAGGAAGCAGGCATTTACTTATACAAAACCTTGAGGAAATCCCTACCAATCCTCAGGGCTCACGTTCAGCAGCGCCCAAAACACAAAGGCTATGCAAATCTGCCCAGCCTGCGTTTATCTACCCTCGGTTTCCGTTTGCACCACGGGAACCAGCATTGTGCCGTGCGTGGCGATTATCGCATGTAATTTACATAGAATACGCACAGGAAACAGTGCACTGATCTCTAACAAAGCAGGAAAGAGTCTCTATCGGCTCAGCAGCTATCTGACGGCACAGCAAAATTACAGGTTTAGCTGTGGGGTATTAAACCTACAAGGTGTTTTTTTATTTCTGGTGTGCAGGGAACACTATCTCCTCCAAATGTTGCTTGTTTATCTGCCTTGTTTGTTTTATAACCCAACTCTAGCAGCCCCTTTTCCGAGGAAGCTGCATCTTCAGCCGGGCTAATCTGCCCTCTGCCTGTGTTTCCTTTGTCACTGAATCCATGTATCAACACAGCGAGGTGCAGCCAGATCGAGGAGGTGTGTAATTGCACAAAGACACTCGCGCTAATATAGCCGGGAGAGCGAGTGTGTGTGACTGACTCAGCCGACACGAGACACGTTGTGAGTGTGAGGAATGGAAGTCATAACACTGCAGCATGGCGTCATCCATACAAAGGCTGGCACTGTAAGTACTCTATCAGAAACTTGAGACATGAGGGCGAGATGAGAGATCAAATTCCTGATGCAGACGCTTCACCTGCAGGGCTGCCTGAGGAAGAAAACCCCACAACTTGCTGGGCGGTCATCCAGAGGTCATTGTACACAACGAATCACTTTCAGCTCTCACTAAAGCTAAATGTTAAGGCCGTGGTATACATTGAAAGGAGTGAGACCTCAAGCTTAAGAACATAAAACAGCACACAAAGCAGAGAGAGCTCACAAGAAGTGGTGAGAAAAAGCAGTGGCCACAATGCAACAGAAGAGATTGAAGGACTTGGATGATGTAGAAGCTGCTTGATTAGCCAAAGAGGTGCAGACATCTTCTGTCATGCTCGGCAAGCAACTATGCAAACAATCATTTAGAGGAGAACAAAGTAAATGAAGTGGAGAGGAAAATGGTAACGGTTTTCTGCACATTTTTTCACTGATCTTAGACAATCACAAGCTGGCTGTGAAAATCAAAAAGGTTCAGCCAATAAACCTGTTTGTGCTAACAATGCTAAAGTGACACTTTATCCTGCAAAGATGTTTTATCTGAAGAAACCTGCAAGTACAGAAAGGTGTGTTGAAAATGTGGCATGTACTGCACACATGTGCATTAGATTCTAGCTCTGACGAATGATGCAAGCAACTTTAAATTTAAGTAATAGCTCTGTTTTGATTACAGTCTCCATCTTGCCAAGACCTACAGTAACACTCCTTGACTACCCCATCACAAAAATCCATGTCACTTTTTAAATGCAGTGTTTAAATTCGCAGGATTTTCTTGTTAGCAGTATTGCAGTTGATCAGATAGGAAGACAGCTTCCTCCTTGATCAAATGATCAGTTGTGTTAATTATTGGTTGGTACAGTGTGGCAAGTCAGGAGGCTGAATCAAGCAGAACAGACACCCATCTGATTTTGTTCCAAGAAGACAGGCAAAAGTACACTGCCGTCATTAATATAACACTGATTCTTTCAGAACGGGCCCTCCGAAGGCCAGTCACAAGCCTAGCATGAGTTCCTTACAGTACAATAGGCACCCTTACAGGCTTATCATCCCCGTCATCTTCATCATTATAATAATCATCGGCAGTATGATGTGGCTCAGTCATCAGTTACAAGTATGATACGAGTGACTTTTCTTCTCCTCTTAAAATTTAGCAAACATAAAAGCAGGCCTGTTGCAGAATACATGCTAACAGTGAGGCAAGCCTGTTTAAAATCTCACCTCTGCAATTCTTAACTTTAACCCAAAAAGTAAATCCTTTCACACTGAGTTAGGATTTGACATGGGTCTGTTTGCTTTAATCTGTCGACATTTTATGTTGAGTTCGGTGCACCGCCATGACAAATGAACACACAACCACAGATGTATGACTGTTAACAACTGCTTTGGGGTTTATTTTACAATTGAGAAAGAAATGAAACAAACTAATCGGTGCTAAAAAGTTTTTTTTTCTTTTTTTTTTTACAATATTGTCGATAAAACATTGAAATGTATAGTCATTGTGCATCGCTTATTTATTTTCCACACCATTTCATGCATCAAATTGGATGCAAGTATAATTAAAATCATTTCTGTAAACCAAGCCAAAGAAGCTAAATTTGTATTTTCTTTAAAAAAAGGACATTTTGTAGCTCTACAGCATATATCTATATACACCATCTGTTTTTATTTTTTATCATTTTTGTATATAAAATGACAATATAAAAGTTAGAGAATGCACACACCTTAAGATACAAAGAATGTTGAGCCGTTTCAAATGGTAAGATATGTCTTATGGAGTACTGACATTTTCACTGGTAATCATTTACATGTAACGGACTGTTCTCTTTACAGTTGAATAAAGCGACACAATTTAGAAAGAGAATGTTGTAACAAACCATACAACTGGAAAATTGCTATAAGGTGATACTTCACAACAAGGAAAAGTTTTTTTGAGCAAACTTGCATACTGACGGCCATTCATTTTTCACTGATTGACTCGTAACCAGAAGCAGCATTTCAGTTTTTCCAAATGTTCACGTGATCTTTTTTTTCTAATACACTGACAGATTTATGAGCAGGCCATTCATCATCAGAAACATTGCAGTGACAGGAACCCAAAAAAAGGAGAAGGGGGGGAAATGATAATCCTTGATCTTTAAAATCAATCTGATTTTGACAAATGCAAGATATTTCAAAACATGGTCTCTTTACAAATTCAAAATTCAACTGTCTAAGGTGCTACTTCAGTCTTTCAGGGTATTCTTTCATTCTTTTGGTGTATACATTTAATTTTCACCTTCTTCATATCAAGTATTATACAGTTTTCTCTTCCACCAATTCTTTTTCCACTCATCACTCTTACCATTGAAGCAGTAGTTGTATTTTTGCCATGAAAAGATTAAAATCTTGTGTTTAACCTTGATTCACTAAAATACATGCACAGATCAGACAAATAGCATATAAATATATTACAAAATAAGTGTAAAAAAGCTTGGCAGAACAAAAACAAATCAACATGAAAAGACATGGTCCAGTCAGGCAGTTATCACAACAAAAAAATAATAAGACCGATTTTTTTTTTTCTGGCGGCTCAGTTCGGCCCAGTGCAGTAACTGTGAACAATGTCATTTTAGTGCAATGAAATTCTAGTCAGTTCCACAGCTGTCAGTCTCTACGCTCAGCTCGAGACCCCGCTTAAACCTTCTCCATCTTGTCTAGCTTCTCCAGTTTCTCCAAAGCAGTGACAAACACCAGGTGGTCCTCTGGAGACTTGCCATGGGTCTTGCTGAGGTGCAGTTTGACTGCGTGTTTGCTGACGAATGTCCGATTGCAAAGTCTGCACTGGTACACAGAGCCTGTGTCGTCCTCTGCCGTGGTCAAGGCTGACAGGGGGCTGCTGAATGTCATTTTGTCTGTGATCACCTTTGAGGCAGCCTGCTGCTCCCGAAGGTGCTCAGCTGACAGTTTGGACAGGTCCTTCAAGCTGAAGCCCAGGTGAGACTCCAGGTGGCTGATGTAGGAGGAGGGAGTCCTGAACTGGGAGGCACAGTCACCACAGAGGAACACGGGCTGGCACGAGTCCATGTTCTTGAGAAACTTGGTGCCCCCAGTCCGTCTCAGCTGGTACTTGACATTAGCCAGCCAGTGGGATATGGTGGTCATGGAGAGGCCTGTGAACTTACAGATGTGGACCCTTTCCTGGGGGCCCAGGTCAGTCATGGCATAGCGGCCCTCTGAGGTCTCCCTCAGGCTGGAGGCAAACTGTGCCTGGAGGATGAGGAGGTGCTGGGGATTCCAGTTGGATTGCCTCCCTTTCCTCTTCTGCACTGGGGAGAGATCCTCTAGGGCATCCTCGAACGCACTGCCGTCAGCATCCGACTTCTCTGAGATGGAGGAGGGAGTTGAAGATTTGGGCGTCAGTCTCCCAGTGAGGTTTTTTACCATATCGGAAATGTCCATCAGAGCATTCTCTCTCAGAGGAGAGGACACTGTGTCAGGGAGGGAAATGAGGGGTTTGTTACCATTTACACTATTGTTGGTCAAGAGCACATTGCTGCTGCTGTTGTTATTGTTATTGTTGCTGTTAACAGTGGATTTATTTTTACTCAGGTCTATGGGCTGGTCACTGTTGTCATACAACTGAAAGTGGTTGACGGGCTCAGCTGGCTTGCCCTGAGGAGTTGGGTTGAAAGCTGGCTTATCCATCATGCTGTTGCTGATTTTGTAAAGCATAGATAGTGGGTCTGCAGCTGGGCTTACTGGTTTGGAGGCCTTACCCAGGTGTGTGTTCATGATTGACTGGAGTGCGCTGAGAGGGTTGATGAAAGGACTTTCTGGTGAGTGATCGGTGATGATGCCAAGACTGTTGCCATTAGTTACTGGGGATTGGCACGCCTCAGAACCGTTCTTTGAATGGTTGTTGTGGCCATCTACAAGGCTCTCTTTGGGCTCCTTCTTGCAGATGAGCTCTGAATCTACACTGCCTGGGCTGCTACTTCTCATACCAGATGGTTTACCTACAGAAAGGTCATTTGGAGATGCTAATTGTTCTCTCTGCTCTCTCAGTGCAGGAGAGGGGGATTTTACTAACGACGGGGGCCGGCATCGTTCCAGGCTCACCATCTTCTCCTCCTTTTCTTTCTTCACAGTGGCAGCTTTTCCTGTCACTTTCTCCACAAGCTCCTCCATGGCAGTGACGTTGCTCCTGAGGGGGGTAGGGGAGGAAGGGCTCCGAGGTGAGTGGATGACTGAGTTGGGGTCATTTACCAGGCCTCGTAGCCCACTGTTAAACATTGGCTGCATCTGGACACTCTGGACCATTGGGGGTAGAACAGTAGCAGAGCTCTTCATGGCACCCTGCAGCTGGTAGGCTGCATGAATGCTAGAGTAGCCACCCCATGTTGGTGTGCCTGTCTGGGCTTTGCTGATGGCACTGGACACTGTGTTCTCAAGGGATTTAAGAATATCTAACCCTCCTTTTGGTGTCTCCTCCAGATCTTCTTCTCTAAGGTACTTATATGATGTGGCATCAGACTCAGATTTCTCACCTGAATCATCTCTCTCCTCCTTGATTTTTCTCTCCACTGGCTCACCTGCTTCAACCTTTTCATCCTCACCTCCTTCCCTCTTTTCCTCTGAGCCAGAGGAGAGGGCGGGGGACACCGGCTGGGACTTAACACCACTGGGAACAGGGAGTCTGGTGGTGGTTGGTGGCAGTGGGATAGACTGAATCTTCTCTTCCACCACTGGATCAAAAACCAGCTGTTTGCCCTTCTTGGATGCAGAATTTGTAACCTTCAAAAAGTGACCAGTAACCATCATGTGGGCAGTCAGCTGTTGCAGTGTATCATGAGAGCTCCCACACTCCATGCATTTGAGGATCTGAGCCTTACGAGCTTCAAACTGCCATGTGTAGCTGGCACCATTCTGGTAGCCATAGCGGTTGTTTGGCGTAACATAGGGGTTAGCTGCAGATTTTGCATCTTTGCCAACATCCCCAAGGGATACACTACCACCACCACCACCACTACTAGCATGGATAGAGTCTGGGGAGCATGGGGAGACTATAGCATCTTGAATCGCTCGTTTTTTAGCTGAAGTGGGCACCAGTTTAGTGGCCAAGGCTGGCACTGGTTCTTTGAGAGGCACTTTCTGGTAATGCTTGGTCTTGATCATATGAACACTGAGATCTTGCAGAGACTCAAATGAGTGGCCACAGTACATGCACTTCAGCACCTTCTGGGCATCCTCTTTCCCCTCCATCTCCATCAGGGAGCGCTTACGTGGTTTGGACCAGCGCTTTCCCTGATCCTCCTCTTTGTCCTTGTTGTCATCTCGATAGTGGCCTGTCTCATTCATGTGGACTGTTAAACCTACCAGCGTGTCATAGGCGGCGCTGCAGTCTTTGCAGCGAAACTTGCTTGCACCAGTGAAAACAGAACCATACAGCTTGTTGTTCTGCCGGTAGAGCTGCACTGTGCTGAAGAGGCTAGGCTCTGGTAAAAGGTGGTAGGGGGTCTGCTGAAGAGTTTTGGCAAGAGCTGCCTGGTGCCAGTCATAGGCTACACCACTACCATTACTAGCCCCACCACTGCTGCTCCCACTGCAGCTGGTTGCACTGTGGCTGCTAACAGAGCTAGCTGCTGTGCCATTAGTGTTGCCACTTGCACTGCTTGTGTGGTTGACAGTGGTGCTGCTGGAGCTCCTGCCGTTATGGTGACTGCTGGCCAAGTTGACTGCACTGTTCTTGTTTGTGGTTGTAGTCGTGGAGACAGAAGCAGTAGGGGCAGGCTCTGGAGTGGTGAGGGCACTGTTGACACTGCCAGCTGCAGCAGGCTTGGATTTCATGATGTCCATTGTGATGCTGGACCAAGAGGCATCTGAGATGAGGTTTGCATAGACGGCTTTCATCTGCGCCAGGCTATCCTGGAAAGAGAGGCCGTTGTTGGGGCGGAAGGGCAAAGCCGTGCCTTCCCTCTCCTGACCGTCCCTGGAAGAGGTGCTCTTGAAGTCCGTCAGCCGATCGCTGGCATCACTGAGCGGAGACCCGTATCCAGCGTCTGGGTTAGTGCCATTGCTGAGTGGAGAGTCTCTGTAACTAGGCGGCTGGCCTCCATCCACATCTTCCTCTTCCTCATTGCACAGAAACTCAGTGTCCTGGCCATCTAATGAGAGGCCGTCATCCTGCAGGTGCTCTTCCTCATCGTGAACGTCTGCCTTAAGCTCGTCCTCGGGCATGTACGCTGGAGAGAAACAGAGCAAGAGAGAGAGGACAAAAGGGGGGAGGAAAGAGGAAAATAAAAAGAGGTCAGCTCAGTGAAATTAAAGATTTACAGCACACCAACAGGACCACTGTCAAAATAACATGGAATGAATACTCAACGATGGGAAATGTAGGCTTTTACTCTCATCCGTTGTTGGTGTGTCTGTGTGTCTGTATGCATGCATGCATGAATTTGTGTGTATTTCACACACATGTGGCTCTGAAAGCCAGTGGTGAAAAAAGCCTCCAAGGGAAAAATAAATCACTGAGCTTCTGACAGTTGTCCTTTTCCTTCCCAACTCCCTATTCCTCCACACATGCCTCATGTTCCCCAGGAAATGACTGGCTGTTTGGCCTTGTTAGCCAGCTGCATGCTTGCATGTTCAACTCCCCCCTTTTCTCTTTTCTTTCTTTCTTTCTTTCTTCCCCAAGCTTTATTGCCTTTCACTCATCCAGTCAGTGAAGTTCAGCTCCTCACATGTTCAGGTTATGCAACTGATCGGGGAGGGAAAGAAACAAAACGCTAATTTGGAGATATTGCAGCTTTTCCTAAACCCACTCTGACGAGCTGAAGGTCATTTTCATTTGTGCTATTAAGCAGGAACTGGCAAAACAATGGTGCTTGGATTGAGAATGCCACAATGATTGTTGAAGGAAGGAGTCTGGGGCATTCAAAAATACTACTACTGTTCTGTGATCCAAAATGGTATGGACAGTGTTTAAGAAAAAGACAGATTAAAAAAGGAACGTGAAAGGGAACTAAAGAAGGCTGAGATGTAACAGGTTTACCAGTAAAATGAATTAGGGCAAATGAGATAGGAGGCCAGACCATGTGTACGTAATGTATGTGTGTGAGTGTGTTTGCATGCTAGGGAAGACACAGCAAGCATCAGTAAGTAGGAGAGACAGGAGGTGGTTAGGGGAAGAACAAGTGAACGAAAAGATGTGGGGGAGAAAGAAAAAGTGAGCAGGAGGTGGTGGGTTTGGTGGGCGGGGAGACGGGGTGTAAGAGAAAAGGGAGAAAGAAGAGAGAGGGAGAGGGTGAGGGAGGCAGGGAGACAGGAAAGACGGCCCCCTAGCTTCTTCCTTTATCTCCTTCCTGCATGGTGAGATGTGTGTCCTAGATGCCAGTATCAGTCTCTCCTGATGAAACAGATGTGCTGTCAGCTTCAAACGGCACGCTAACCTGTCATATCATAATCTAAGTGGACATAATACCTGATATATATACACTGGCAACATTTACTGCTGCCTGAGAGGAGATGGGTGGAGGAGGTGGGGGAGGTGAGCAGCTGCACCGTCGACTGTGACTGTGCGATGATGTGCATGTGTGTGCGTGTGAGTGCCTCGGTAAGTGCCTGTTTGCCCGCATGCTCACCTCCCCATGCCTATGTGTGTACTTTACGCACTCTGCAGCTCATGCATGTTTGCTCTTACAGTGCAAACCTGAACCCACCGACCATAATATTGCCTATAAGTCTGAGTTCGCTGTGTGCTACTGATACACCCTTCTCCAAATGAGCAACATACTCCCCTAACGCCTGACAGGATTTCAGTGAAATGAGAGCACTACAGGAGAACCTGGCTGCGCTTCAATCCCACTGACAGACTGAGACCGAGACAGTTTCTAAAACTCCTGAAAATCCCTAACACAGCAGATTAGCATTATGTGCTGTACTCTCTACAACACATCTGCAGAGTGTCTTCTGTTACAGTGCCTTCCCCCTCGCTAACCCGCTTCCAGAACAGGAGGCTATCAATACATATCAGCCATTTAATATACAAAGCATCCTGCAGGAACGGCTATTCGTTCTTCACGAGCCCACACGAACAGTGCAAACATACAGTAGGAATTACCTATGTGAGTCACTCGCAACGGCTGCAGCCAAAAAATAGCTAAACCCCGATAGCTGGCAGTGCTTAATACATACACACACACACTCACACACACACACACACACACACACACACACACACACACACACAGACAGCAGGAAAGAG
>JAPZEB010000025.1:21053498-21071163 GCA_029783705.1 Chaetodon striatus | reverse complement strand
GTGTGTGTGTGTGTATGAGAGAGAGAGAAAGAGTGTGTGAGTGTGGTGAGAGAAGGGGAGGGAAGGGAGGGGTCACAGCGATGTCATGTTTTCATGCCTCCATCTACATGCAGAAACCTAACAGAAGTCACTCTGCTCCCACCATGGCCGACTCCTTCCAGTGGGCTATTTCGCCAAAACATCAACTGAAACTCACACACACACACACACACACACACTGAGAAAAGTAAAGTAAGGCTCGATATCTAAATCTGAAATTTGCAGTGTAGGCCACGTGAAAAGCGCTTTGCTAGAAAAGGCAATGAAGAAAGAAAGAATTCGACAGCGAGCACCGGTTGAATGTTCTCCATCCTACACTCCTTCTCATCCTCCTCCTCATCCTCATCACCACCACAACCACCACCATCATCACCAGCTCCCTGCTTAAAATGATAAAACCTGCTGAGTTCAAAGTCTTCGTCGGCTGGCCCTCCTGTTCGACCCGCTTTGCACCTCATATTTCAAAATCTCTTTAAAATTCTGTAACTGTCTTTTGTTCACTCCAGTTGTTAATGCCTAACTTCAAAGGCTCGGCCTCATTAGCACAGAGGTAGAAACCCCTGTCACTCATTTACATTTGTTTAAAGGCTGCAGGGAGACGAGAGGAAAAAGGGGGGAGTCCAAATCCAAACCACTAGAAGTCAACCTTGTCGGTCCTCTGCCAAGACCTGGTTTTATCAGTTGGTCACATTGCAAACATTATACTCCCCTCCAGCAGTGGATATTGATTTCATTACTGGACTGATTCTTACAGTGAATGTGGGGTGAATTTGGATGGAAACGTGTGAAAAAAAACCTCAACATATGTCTCTGAAGAAAAAGCATTCAAACACCTGATTAAAAAAAGGAGTGTTTGGGCTGATTTTTCCTGTGATCTATTCAACATACACTCCGTGCTTTCATCTGCTTTTAGTACCTTCCCCTGAAAATAAAACGAGTTGAATTTCCACCCTATTTTACAACTTTTTATGCTTTTCAGTTTCTGGTTGAGACAACAGGAGGGTTGTGTGTACGAGTGGCTAAAGCTACCAGAGGCATGCCTGTCTTCATGGAAGGATTTATTGATGTTTATCAGGGATGAATAGATCAAAGACTGCCACATGACAGGCGATCAATCACGCATCAAATCAAGGATGGCAATCCTCTAATAAAACTGAAAGAAAGGGAAAAACCGGCTCTCACCAGTTTTCTCCCCCTTCTTTCCCAGTCAATTATTCATCATTACTCACTCTTGAACCTCAAAAGCTCCCTTTTATCCCCATAACATGCCATTTAGTTTATCTCACCATTCTTAAGAGAACTTTCCTGGCAAAGGAGGGATAAAAAAAAATCTCAAAGTGGCATTGCGCAGATATGTGCGTCATTTGCGCAATTAGACACATTTAAAACACAACTATGGGTCAGGGGTTGAGCTGCGCGCTGTGTTAATAACACAACAAATTAATTTTAAACAGTTGTAAAATAAATCTCAGCATGCAGCACAGCTAAACAATGTGATGTGAAAGGCGATATTTTCATTTGGCAGTTGTAAATAAAAACTAGTTGGCTACTGGGATGAGAAATGGTCGTTATGGAGGGGCGGGTTATACCTGCTGATCGCCGCGGCTCTTGCTGCTTTCTCCTCGGCATAGTGACCGTCACTTTCCACGGTGCTTCTCATGCAGGAATTACAAACAAATCAAGTCTATCAGTTTTGGAAAATCATCCCGTTTTTCGGGGGAAGGTGTTTTGATCTCGGAGCTGTCTTCTTTTCAAACTGGCTGCTCTTTTTTGGACTTAATAGCTGGGTCGGCTTCGACAATAAGCACGAATATTACGAAGGGATTCGGCCAGCTCCTGACACCTTCATGTCCATCAAAGATCATCTTCCTTCATGTCTCTTATAGCAGGGTAAAAAAAAGAAGAAGCAGCAGCAGCGACAAAGCACCTTGAAACCCAAGTTTTCAGTTCACTCCCCCTGGAAAAAAAAAAATCTCCCTAATCTCCAGTGCTGTTTGGAGGGGGACGATACTTTGCTGCGCCTTTTACGCACACCAAAACTAAAAAATAAATAAACTCTGGCGGTAACAAAACAAATAAGTCCCGTGTGAGCGCAGCGCACAGCTCTGATAAGTAATGTATCCTTGTGTTTCCTTCTCTTCTTCTGCCAGAGACCTGAAAGAGAGAGAAAGGGGAGAGGAGAAAATAGATAGACAGGCATTAGATGGGTTAATGTCAGTCCCGTCACCACCACGCCACCTCAGCCCGGATCCAGCCTCACCAGTCCGGCGGAGACTTTTTCCTCCCTCCCCTCCTTCCCTCTTCCTCTCCCATTGAAAAAAAAAACAATAAATGGGGCTTTCTCTCTTACTTACGTTTTTAAGAGTCGTGGAAATAATTTCCACCGCTCATCTCATCGCATCTTGGACATAGTCGGGTTTTTTGGAGGGGTGGCTGATGCGGTGGAGAGGATATCACTTGAGAGAGAGGGGAAACAAACAAGACGCAGGCGCATCCAAGCTTCGCCAACAACAGATCAGATCGACATGGACTAAAATATTTGTCTCTTAAAAAAGCAAAAAAGAGGGGGGAAAAACTCCAGGGACTGATCCGAGGTCTCCCAAAAAAGAAAAAATGGAAACGCGGTGGATCCAGAAGCTGTTTCAGACAGTCTCAACTGATAGACAGACGCATCGAGTGGCTTTTCCTGCTACATTTTTACTCCTCCCCTCTCCACAAGCGTCACCCCTGACAGAGGAGCCTACCTGTCAATCTTTTTAATTGTCTTGTTTTCCCCCCTCTCTCTCTCCTTCTCTCTTTGCTTTAAAAAAAATCCCAAACCTCCGACAAAGGAAAGGATCCTTTCGGAACTTACCGGGAGATCAACTAAAAGCAAACTTATAAACATGTATCGCAAACCACAACAAGTACCTCTCTGTTAGCATGAGCCTCTTACAACTTAAATGTCATCTTTAGCTTATAAAAGCGTGGCAACTGACACAGCACGAGTTAGAGGTCTCCCACAGGGGGTGGGACGAGGGTTCAGTGGTCCAATATGTTGGGATAATAGTGTTACATGAATTTGAATAGCCAGAAAATGACAGCCAGATGATAAGACATAAATGAAACGTGCATGCAGAGGGGTATGCAAACAACACACTCCTAAAAATCGCTGATCAACGCTTTGGTTACAGGTGTACATGTGGGTGCAAACATGTTTCGGCAGCAGCCCCCCCTCCGATTCAAAACGCGAATTAAACTGAGACGCAATGGCACAACACGCTGTGTGATTTATATGTGTGCATGTTTGAAAAGATCCGGCGGGGTTGGTGTTGGTTTTCGTGGGAGGAAAACGGGTTGAGGATACGTTAGGAGACGAGGATTGATTTGTTTCACCTTACTAGGAAGTGAGTGTTGTGTCCGGGAAGGGGAGGGACTCCGACAACAAGTCTGGGGCGCTGCTGTGCTACTTACAAGGCTGCACCAGTGCAACGTTTTAATCCTAAATACTCGATTCTAGTGCTTGTTGTTTTTTTGCGTAACAAACAGAGAGGCGTGCTACAAAGCATCGCGGCTTTTATTTTGGTTTATAGGCGCGTTTAGCACGGCTCTGCCCGGCCCGGCCTGCACCGCTTTGCAGAGAGGTGGGGGGGGTATAAGCCTATAGCGCAGGCTAATGGCAGTCGGGCTCATTGCTGCCATAAACGTACGTCAAGTTTGTCCGTGAACTTTGTCACATTTCGGAGCCATGTCCAGCCTGCTGCTGGCGAGACACGGCAGAAGAGCGGTGTCGGTAATCGGCGGGGGGCGCAGAGGCACCGACGCACTTTCAGGAGTTCATCCGGTTGCGCGGCGCTTCATCATAGATATGTCCTACTCAGCGCACTTCATGGATTTTAAAGGATCCTCCATACCGAGCAGTATGAAAAAGCTGGTCGTGAACAAGCTTAGTCCTAATTTCAGAGAGGCCGCTTCTCTGCAAACCGTAGCGGTTCCGACACCCGGAGACGCGGACTTGCTCGTCAGAAATCGGTAAGTTGTTGTTTTTGAAAGGTGAGGCACAAACAGACACCAGGCTGCTGCTGTTCTCTCTCTGCGCGCTCGGAATAGCAATAGGTGACCCAAAGCGTGTTATGAGTCTATCAGTGGATCATTATTTGATGCCGATCTATCACAGTAATGTTGAGAAGTTGTATAAAGGGGCTGCGCTTACCTCGATTTACCCATGTCCAGCACCTGCGATCATCATCATCATCATCACAAGATGGCAAAATACGTGAGGAATAAGCGCTGTACTGTAATTCCAAGTTCCGCCCTCTCTGCATTTGTCTATCAATCCATCTCGGCATCTCTCTCTCCCTCTCCCTCTCTCTCTCTGTCCTCCTGTCTCTCTACGTCACCAAACTGCAAACAGAAAGTCATGGGGGGTGGGGGTGGGTGGAGGGTGGTGGTGGTGGGGGGGGATCAGACTGGCATCAGGAGATGGAGATGATGGAGAAGGAGATGCAGTGTTACATGGCGCGGGAATTGCAGCATCATTTCTCTCATTCTCTCTCAGCAGCAGAAGCCAGCAGTGTGTTCACAGTTAGGGGAGAGTAAACCCACCTGAAGTCAGTCTCCATGCCTCCTGTAGCATCACACTGACTACATGATTATTATATAAACTGATAAACTACAAGGCAAGGTGGAAAACAGCATAAGTTAATGCTCTTTTGGAAAAATTTCTGTTTCTATTTTTGATTCCAGCCGGAGGTCATATATTACCCTAATTTTGATTTACTACTATATAACCGACTGTATGTATGCCTGATCTGATTCCAAATGTTACATTAGCCTCACACAAATGCACCTCAGGCATTGCTGTGCTATTTACTGCCAATGAAATATATATTTATCATCAGATTGGGTGCAACACATAGCACATTAGTGTCTCATTGCCTTGACAGTTGCGTAAGACCTTTGACTGTTAGGTTGCCTGTGTTCGTGATGCGTCGCAGTCCTGGGATCAGTGAAGATGTTTTAACTTAAAGGAAATAAATATTTGTGTTTGTCGAATTGTCCAAATCGAGAACCACTTATTCCATATTACACAGCGTCAGTGCAATCCTAATGAAGTATTGCGTGAGGAAGTGTGAAATGATGAATTTTAGAGTGAGAAACTGATCATTGAAAAGATCACGACTGCGGTGAAAGAGGCGGATTGCTCCATATGAAAGAAATTAAACAATTTTCTTATTAGATGTAACTGGTGATATCAGTGACGCAGGTCTTTGCAACATACTGTAAATTGTCCGGTCCTTTATGTTCCCAAGCACCTCCACACCTCCATGTCATTCTTAGTAAAAGGTACATAAATGTGTACAAATACATGACCTGCACATGAAAGACAGAGGTGGTATCAAATTACACGAGGTGCTTTTTGAACTGGATCATCAGGAGTCCAATATTCATTTTCTTTTAATTATTTTTGATCAGAATGCACCTAAAACAAATAATTTGCATACATCTGATTGTCAGTTTTGCTAGAAATAAATAACACAGGCCTTGAAAAGGTAAAATTTCATTCAGTATTTCAAAGTGTAGCATATGTGTATCAATAATACCTATCATGTTTTTATATTTGATGGTAGTGTTGGGTTTTAAAGTTTGCTGTACACGGTGTCATTTTATCATCTTGGCGAATGCTGTGTCATTAGATTTTAAAGTTTTTCAAAGGTGCATGCGTGTGAACAGACTTTATTGCTGCAAATATCAGCTTATTTTAATTAGTTCAAGTCAAATAGCTCAGTGTTTTTAGCTATGTATATTGAAATAGTTGTATCTTTGATGTTCACATATTTGCTGTGAGGAAACTGATTTTGTAGATGTAAAGTAGTCAAATCAAGGTGTTTTGTTATATCACTGTGACCCATCTATAAGCCACAGAAGCATTATCTACAAGCTCAAAGTACACGTGTGACATGCACAGTAATGAGGCACAGCATGCGTGCCGCTCTAAAAGACAGTAAATGATTTATTTATACATTCCCCTCTCACATATTTGTTCCCAACATGTTACCAAAGTAAGATGAAAACGGCCGTCTTCGTGTTGAGGCAAGAAGCAACTATCTAAGATTTTAAAAGTGCAGTTTGTTGTGGGTGTCTCTGAAGACAATGAATCATGACATCATGCAATGTGTTTTGTGATACAAGCCTTTCCCTGTCAACGCAGGACTGTTCTCCTCCAAAGAAAAGGGAATCATTGCCAAAACAAACCAGAGTGTTTGTGCCCCGTGCAGACATGTCTAGAGAGGGAAGTTGAAGTCTTGACCTTCAGAGAGAATTCAGGAAATGTGCGCTCGCACTAATGACCGCATAAAAGCTTTTTTACATGATTGTGAATACATGTGCATTTTGTTCACAGTTTCCTCTTGTAACTGTTTTATTTTCTCACCTCTAATCCACTTTTTTTTCTGCTTGTATTTCAGTTTTGTGGGAATCAATGCCTCTGATATTAATTACTCAGCAGGCCGGTACGACCCCTCAGTGAAGCCCCCCTTTGATGTCGGTTTTGAAGGTATTGGTGAGGTTGTTGGCCTCGGCCTTAGTGCCAGCTCCCGTTTCACCGTCGGGGACACCGTGGCCTACTTCAGCAGTGGTGCGTTTGCCGAGTACACAGTGGTGCCAGCCAAGGAAAGTGTGCCTGTCCCTGCAGTGAAGCCAGAGTTCCTCACCCTGCTGGTCAGCGGTGCCACAGCCTACATCGCCTTGAAACGTTTGGGTGACCTGGCCAAAGGTGAGACGGTCCTGGTCACTGCGGCTGCAGGGGGAACAGGACAGTTTGCTGTTCAGTTTGCCAAACAGGCCGGTTGCCACGTGATCGGGACCTGTTCATCCAACGAGAAAGCGGGCTTCCTCAAATCCATCGGCTGCGACCGGCCGATCAACTACACCAAAGAAGACCTGGCTAAGACGCTGAGGAAAGAGTACCCACAAGGCGTCGACGTTGTGTATGAGTCAGTTGGAGGCAGCCTCTTAGAACTGGCAGTGAACTGCTTGGCCAATAAGGGCCGGCTGATAGTGATCGGCTTCATCTCAGGGTACCAGACTGCGTCAGGGATCCCACCCTTCAAAGGGGGAACACTTCCAGTCAAGCTGCTTCAGAAGTCGGCCAGCATGCGAGGTTTCTTCCTGCCCCATTTCATCAGAGACTACAGGGAGGCTCTGGGTAGCATGATGCAGATGTTTGCAAAGGGGAAGCTAGTGTGTGAGGTGGATTTGGGGGATCTGGCACAGGAGGGGAGGTTCATAGGCTTGGAGTCAATCTTCCGGGCTGTGGACTACATGTATGCTGGCAAAAACCTGGGCAAGGTGGTGGTGGAAGTGGCACCACCCCCTGTTAGCAACAGTAAGCTGTGATTTAACTGATTATTAATGCACTAAAAATCATACTTGAACTTAAATGATTGTTAAATTAAGAATGTAAAAGTTCTGAGATTTAATTATTTTTATAGAGATTATGTTCTTTATTTTGTGAGATGATCTTTACAACACTATAAGTCTACACAATGCTTTTACAAATAAACATAATGAGCAACTTTATTTTCTGTTATCGTGGTTTTGGAAACTATGCACGATACAAAGGTATTTCTTATTATTTATGTGAGGGTTCAGCAGTAACTCATTCGTAATTATTGATTTAATATAAATAAATCTGAACATTAACTCATAACTATGCATTGATGATCACATTGCAAAAATATTCTGATTAAAACACAGGAACGGCACACTCTGTTTTCACCCAGAAACTATTTTTTTCCTAATCTTGTGTGCCCACCTTCTGGTACAAGTCCACCTCCGAAATTAATTTAGACCAGCTGCCATAATGTGCTTGCTTTTAGCACTCTCGGGCACTTTATCTACCATAAATGTTTTATGATAGACTTCATTGTTTTTCTAATAGGGGCTTACATTGGTATGTGCTTGTCAAAAGTGAGTGCTGCTCCAGGTGTGCCTGGTATTTTACCGCCTGTTTGTGGCTGACAGAAACGGCATTCACACAATCAATCTTTTCATTCACATGCCCCGAAGCTGCACATAATAAAAAAAAAATTAGCCCAGCTAACCAGGAGTTGGACTAGAAAATGCCATTACTTTTCCACACTGCAAGTGAAAAAAAATCTCTCATAGTGAATGTATTGTGAAATGCCCTTTGACATTTTTTTTTTCATTTCCATTTTGTTTTGTATTTAATTAAGTTTTGGAAACAAGAAACAAAACAGCACAGCGTATGTTTGCAAGTATACTCACATGGCAGATAATTTCTCCATAAAACCCATAGATTAATATTGTCATACAAAAGATATGACTTGAAAGATAAGTATTTACCACAACTTGAAAGCCTCAATAGGTGAAAAGTTTCCAAGATTTCTTAAAAAGCAAGAAGCAGAGAAGAGCTCCCGTATGTCGAAGCAGTCCATGTTGTATTAATGTACAGTATGTAGTCTAAAACAAACACCTGTTCCTACCTGGCAGGGAGGGCTGTAGCGTTCATGCACTGTGAACATGTTATTTCCTCATCCAGGTGGCCACTCAAAATATAACCCAGTGTGAAATACGTTACAGGTGTGACCCCAGCATGCAAAGCTGCTACCTTCACCAGACGGTGCAGGAAATCAGAAACACACCAGGCCAAGGCCATTTTACATCCATAGTGAAGGAAGTCAGAGCAGCACTGATAGTCTGAGACATAGACAGTGGTCACTTTCAGGTTTAGTTACAGTGATTAATGATGTTTGACGTCCTATAATATCTCTCGTACAAAATGTGTTTGTTTTTTTGTTTTTTTTAAATAGGGGTGGTTATCAAACTAGAAACAACTGTGACGGGTATTAACTACAAATAATGAAAAATTTAATAGCACTTTTTAAATTTTGACTTGAACACAAAAAAAAGAAAATAATGTTTTTGTTTTGTTTTTTTTTAAAAAGTCATTATTGTGTATCATTAGACGGAAACAACACTGGGATAACATCTTTTTGTAGTTCCTTTTCTTGGTTTTGTATTTATTAACGCTACAACATAAAATTTGGACTCATTTAGGTAGAAGTTTGGTACATTTTGCACATACCCATGACCTTTGGCTTGACACACGAGATTTAAAATGTATGCCTGCAGAAGGTTTTTTGAGTTAAAGAGACCTGGTTTGATCTAAATTCATATCACCCTCAAAGAAGAAATATAACTATTGTGAAATGCGTTGAGTTCATCTCACCAGCAGAACAAACAGTAATCATTAAATAATTGCAATCACCTCTGTAACGCTACTGTTTGGTCAGGCGTTATGATGCAAAAGCAAGCTTGTACATGCCAGCCACATAAGGGGTGAGAGAGGTGATGATGCACATGGATGTCTAGATGAAGTTAGCACACCCGAACACTGTGTGCATCCATGCTGCACGGCGAGGAGGAGGCCAGGTTTAGCATCTCTTCAATTAACAGGAGAGGCCTCGTCTCGGCGTCCTCCAGGGCCTACCTGTACCTCCGCTGATTAGTGAGCAGTCACAGCCCCAATTAGAGAACACAGGAACCTGGAGAGACAACACTCTTTATTTAATTGGATTGTGTTGCAGTCGGAGGCTGCTAACTGGCAACGTATTGAAGCAACCTGGAACTGTGGAGCGTAAACAAGACATTAAAGATAGAGAAGGGTCTTTTAGAGAAGCGTTCACAGAGTTTTGTGTGATGGTGAAACTTTGGAAACATTTCTCCATTTGAGGAATTCTGCTAAGTGTTGCTCTCATTTTAGTCAAGGGTTAGTGTGGTACTTCTCTGCAGAGAGGGTCATTAACACACCAGTTAAATTTAAACTGTTATGTACATTGAGGTAATGGAGGGTAATCTATGTAAATGAAGATATGCTTTGTTTTGTGAATTGCTATTTTATGGTTAATGCAACTTCATAATAACCAGCGAATCAGTGTTCTTCAAAAAAAGAAAACACAATTACTGAGATTTCTTGATGTTAGTGAACTTAAAGGTTCTGTGACATTCAGAGCATTAACACTGCAGTAAACAATGATTCATTATGTAAAGATATAGGGGAGTGATGGCGTCCTGGTCAGAGAATGAAGTCACTCTATCTCTGTGTTTGTTGTTAACCGAGCCTCTCTGTCCCTTGTTGTGGTAGACAGTGCAGCTCACTTGTCCCACTGGCTAGCTTGTCGCTGCCACTCTGCACTGTGTTCATAGCGGTTACGGCAGATACCAGTATGTCTTCGTTGCGGCAGTGTAGCGCCCACCCTCTGTTACCGTCTGTCAGCACTGTTGCCGTGGTTAGCACTGTTTATTGAGTTAGCACTGTTAGCTGCCGGCTTGGCCATCTCCATCTTTAAAGCTGTGTGCAGGCTGTCACACCCATGGATACAGCATTGGAGGCAGGGCCCCTTTCATTCCTATGAAAGTTGCTCAGTGGCGCATGAATCCAAAATGATTTAACTGCTGCATATGAAATTACCCGGATGATTGGCACTGTTTCCACAATGTGTAAGCCCATAGAGCAGGCGCACTAGAATCTTCCGCCGGCTGAGCTAGCTAACTTCTGGTTTGGCACTTAGTTTAACTTGAATGGGGATAAAATAATTAAATTGTGCCACTCTTCTAGACTTAACAAATGTTATCAGACCATATGGATTAAATCCTGAGTGCCACACAAGTCATCTCATGAGGGTTGCGATGTTAAAAAAAAATATACCAACTGATTTAAAAATGTCTCCTTCGCCATGTAAATCAATACGAAAAAGTCTTTGGGCCACAGAGCATCGGGTGATGGACCCAGAAGTTGTAATTCCACCGTTTGGCCACTATGAAAATATGCTTCAAAGCCCAGCACACTTCCTGGGAAGCTTATCCCGCCCCAGATTCTGAATCTAAAGCCCTTTTCCCACAGAGATCCTGCTATAGCGCTGCAGTGACGACCCCTCATAATGCCAGCTTTGCATTTTTTACACAGAAATAAACAGCGGCAGCATAATGCCGCCCTAGCGTGTGAGTTTAGAAGTAAAAGACACAACAGCATTGGCTTTTAGTGTGACATATAACATACTCATCAGGCAGTGCTTTCCAAACATAACAATCATTTTTACCATCTCTGTTATATGGCAGTTGATGTCACCCTCTGCTTGTGGGTTGGGGAGCTCCTGGACCTCATTTTCTACCCATTTGTGGACATCATGGTCGCTGAGTTAGCCGCTTGTTGCTTTTTAAATCTCTGTTCTCATTCCTTCTGTATAGAACAGTGAGGCGGAATATTGGTGTAACATTGCCGCCTTGAACAGCATGTGTAAAAGGGGTTTTGGATATACTCTGAATGTCGCATAGAGCTCCTGCAACTTTTGCCTGTTAGCTAATGTTAGCAGACTAAGTAGGCATTGTATAAGAGACATTGCTTAGTCAGTTTGCTGTCTTCTTGTGTATTTGTGCTTCTCTTTCACTTTGTTTCAGCATCTCCCATTATGCAGTAATGGTCACTTGTGGCCACAGTGGCTGCTGCTCAGCAAAGGTTACATACTCTTGTTTTAAAAGAAAAGCTTTTCTTTTTTTCACTATTTTGTCACTGTTTTGTTAAACCACAAAAAAAAATCCCTGCTCCTGAAATCAAACTTCTTGACATAACAACTTTTTGTAGCTTTTAATCCATTTAAATTTTCAATCCAAGACCAGAGCACGGAGCTGGTTTTTATTGTTGCACGTTGACATTCAGAGTAGAAAAATTCTCAAAGGTCTCTCTCTCTCTCTTCCTTTTTTCACTAAACCCTCTTTTTCCACAGTTTCCCATCGCTGGAACATGTGGCACGTAACAAAGACATCACCCTCATATTGTGGGATGGTAGTCTACCTCCAGGCGCCTAAGGGACACACTGGCTGGCTGCTTAGTGCTGCCAGGATCCAGACAGTCCAGTTTCTTTCTGTGCAAGTCAGTCAGACCCCCTCAACTCCCCGAGCCCCCGTCACTCCTACCTCCGCCTAATTACCAAACCTAAAACCCCACTCGACTAATTAGCCACAGCAGACCCAGGAACTGTGAGTAAAGGTAAAGAGATGGCTTCATTCAGGAGCGTGTGTGTGTGTGTGTGTGTGTGTGTGTTAAAGAGAGGGAGAGTGAAAGAAAGAGACAAGAAGAAAGGGGAATGGAATATTCAAACCTCCTTTAGCGAGCACATCTCTACAGCCAATTAAAGTCATTTATTAAACTCTTTGCGAAACCTGAGTTGTGCATGACAGAATGATAGGGGAATGTGTTTGTTTGTGTCTGTGCATGTGTTTCTGGATATGTCGACGTGCGCGGGGGTTGCACGCGCACACACACGCATAAACCACCCTCTCACACACACGTCCACATGTGTCTCAGTATGGCTGGCAATCTGTCGGCTTTTCTGTCTATCAGCGGCGTGAGAGCTCAGTGGGACATAAATTACAATATGCAGCAGAGCCACTTGTGTAAGTCTCAATGAAGGGGAGGAATAACTTTCTTAATCAAGTTCCCCTGATTAATTGTAATAAAGGTGTCATCCGTAAATGTGTCCTCCTGATTGAGTAATTCGGGGCCGGAGACAGTAAGCACATCCCTGGTGATTGGGGGGTTGGACAGAGTGGGGGGAGGAGGGAGAGGGAGGAAGGTGTGTGGAGGACATACTGAGACACAAATAGCTCCTGGGCACACTGGCAGCCTTCGCACAACTGACAGTTATGAAATACAATTATCAGTGTGATCTGCTTAAGAATTCATCAGCGGCTTCACCGGCCAGTAAAGACGTTCATAGAGAGACAGAGAGGGAGGGAAGGAGGGAGGGAGGGTGACACAAGAGGAGAGAAGGCCTCACTGATTAAATGAGATTTTTATTTTGTCCAGCAGATTGTTCACATTATGTTACACTATTGTGAGAGGATTATCTTTTCTGTTGTTTTTCTCTGTTAGAATCACCTGCGTTGTTTCATATTTGCCATCGAACCTCAGTCCAAACCAACAAAATTTTTTAAAAAGGATGATCTTTTTGATACATTGTAGTGATTCTCAAGGGCATAGGTTTGGTTTAGACATAAGTGATAGTGGGGTGGGGTCGAGACTTATGAAATGGAGGATTTGGGGGTCGTTGGCCAGAAAATTTTGAGCATCAAACACTAAATTTTCTGCATTCTGGTTAACTTTTATACAACAGGTTGTGCCTGTAGTGCATCAGTTTGGTGTCAATGTCTTTAACTTTGTCAAAATAAAAGTGCTCTGCTGTGTTCATGTTTTTATTGGTGGGGACAAATGCACATGTTCAAAATACCAAGCGGGATGTGTCCCCTCCGTCCCCCCTGAAATCTATACCTATGGTGACTCAGAAGGCATTGATTTGGTGATTTGCAGGTCAATAGATGTTTAAAGATGTATGCTAAAAGTTAAAAACTTAAAGGTTTTTAGATGTTTAGGTTAGCACTTACTAAACTTTTTGACATGTGGCCCTTTAACATGAAGGACTGTCTTCTTGTGACCCCCCTTCTAGGATCATTTCATTGAGATAATCTTTGAAGGCCCGCAGATATTAAATTATATAGTATTTTATAGTGAAAGGCAAAGAAAAGAGTAAAGAAATAAAGAGAAAAATGTTTTAGCGATGTTTTAGCATGGTATGTCCATTTTTCTGTTGGAGAGACTATCATATGTGTTAACAGGTTCCCTTAAAGAGTTTGTAAGGGGCTGGTTCCTAATAGCAGTATACATGAAAGAGAAATGGGTGAGTAATAAGTGTGTGGGTAACAAATATAATAATAATTATACAAACCACATCTGGTTGTGACTACTGCTATTCCTTATGTTTCATTCCTTTTTGTTGTGTTTTGTTTTTTGGTTCTTATTTTGTCATTTTTATTATATCTTGTCCTAATGGTCTTTGTATTGTATAATTTTGTCATTGTTGAAAATAGAAAATATTTAAATATAAAAAACTAATTTAATGGTTATACAAGCAGCTACTAAGAAAGACTGTGAGCTACAGGATTTATTTTTTTTTTTTTAATTTATTTATTTATTTTTTGGTGTTTGTTTTTTTTCATGTTTTTCTAATTTTTGTTTGGGTTTTTGGGGGGTGAGAGGGCAGAGGTGAGGGGTAGTTAATGAGTTTATTTTTTCCCACAGATTTCTTTTCTTTTTTTTTTTACCTATCTTTTTTAAATAATCTCATGACCCCGTAGTGGGGTCTTGAGATTTGGTTTGGGACTAATAATGGGACTACTAATGTTGGTTGCATACTACAGGTGTTTCAGCTGCATCTTTTCGAGTATATTTAAACTAGAAAACATTTTATAAAAGAAACATTTAGCTGCTCTTAATACAATGTTAATATGTAACCTAGATATCTCTGGCTCATCAGCCAAATTCAACCTGGTTTTAACTGAGACATTAAGACACCCTTTGACCTGCAGATCACAGAATTAGTGCTGTAGTAGAAAACATCCAGGCATTTAGATCAAACTATTGTAAGGCAGTATTTGACTGATCATAATTTGCAGGTAAATGTGGCCATGTTTGAGAGCAGATAAACACACAATTTTAAAAGCATGCTTCAGCAGTAAGTCCTATTAGAACTGCTTATACTTACCACTAACAACACAGTTAACACACGTTATTTTAGCTCAGTGCACTACCTGCAAACATAGTGAATAAAAGATCAAAACGAGCGCTAACATTTCTATTTGACAGATAAAATCACTCTCAGCAACATTCATCATCTCTTTCTACCTACATTAACCCTTTAGGGCACCTTCTGTAGCCTCTGGAGGGGAGCGAGGGTCCCTCACTGTGTCTGTTCAGATGTAGATATATATTCAGGTGAAAGGCAAGGGCGCTATTCACCACCTCAGGATTAATGACAACATCATCGCCATTGCCATGCTGACCAGCCCCATATTTCCATTGGCTGGATAAAGAGGAGAGGGAAGACAGTGGGGGAATATGAGCATCCTGTCGGCAGGATGACGGACAGGTCCTCAGTCCAGCTCCCCCAGGTCCCCCCTGTCCTCATTCTTTACTGGCCCGAGCTGGCTAGCGAGGCAGCGTCTCTGCGGCCAAGGACACAGGGGTGTCAGCAATGCGTCTGGGTAACATCGTTCATCAGGCCGCATCGGTAATGGGTAGCTCTCTGTGACAGTGGTCATCAGGACACAAAAGCAAAAGGGCCCATAAACATCACATGACAGATGGCTGGGAGGACAGCTTCGGACAGGGAGGGAGGGATGGAGAGCGAGAGATAAAGTGAGATAGAGAGAGAGGGAGAAGGACAGAGGTGGAAGAGAGATCTCAGGCTGGATTGTTAAGTCTTATGAAAAGTCTCGAGCACCGGATGGTTTATGAATGCCCATGTTCAATGTCAGCTGTGAAGGGAAAAACTGGAAATCACAGGGGAAATAGTTTGCAACTGACGTCCATTAAGAGACCAAAAGTGAGGGTAGTCAGTGCAAAATAGCCAGAGTAAATCAGCTGATACGCTGAAATAAATACAAAGCATTTTGTCCTGTTATTGTAGTAAAAACATACTGGCTCTAACCTTTTTGATTTTCAACCATGCATTTTGTTGAAAACATGAAGAAAGATTGTTCAAGATTCTCAACTGACTGAACTTACATTTGTCTAAATATTAAGGGTGATGTGTCCCCTGCTTCCCCTCGAAATCTATGCTATGCTTCAATTGGTTTGCCTCCATGTCATTGATGACTTCAACCAGTTAGGGGGATGAGACTATTTAGTGGAAGGACCATTATGAAAGAGGTGTTTGCCTGAAAGCCTAACATAGAGAGAAAGTTCTGCTTAAAAAGAAAGGATAAGAGATTGTTGAAGAGATTCACAGATTCAAGCCTGCAGCGCCGATATGTCAAAAGATTCCATCAAAAGGATGTTTGGCACAACTCCGGCTTTGAAGAGTTTGACAGATAAGCGCGCCGTGCCGAAAGAGTTGGCCTGAGGAGGAGGAGGAGGATGTTTTTAAATAAATTACGGTCTAAGCAGTCTGAGTTGGGGTGAAAGTTAAGGAATAATTATGGAGGTGATAGCAATGACAGAACGCGAGAAACAGGTTGTGTGAAAATGAGGTGAGGTGAGGGTGTCGAGGGCTGTCAGAGAAGTGACTGCGGAACCTGTTGTAGGTCCCCACAGAGGGAAGACAATTGTTGTGTTAGCAACACCTTTGTCACCTCAGGATGTATACTTTGTTTCCATGTGTTTACAGGGAAATCAAGTCCCAAATGTGAGGTATCATCATCAAAAACACGGGGAAATGTAGCTCCCTGCCCTCCAAAGTGACGCTGCAGGCCGCGCTGCGTCTTTCTTTGTTTTGTGGAAACAGCCTTGCCCGTCCATTAATCGTCATCCATCCATCCTGTGCACCTGTATATAAAAGGGAAATTAGAATATCCATCACTCGAGCACAACGTCAGCGTGATTGATGGGTTAGTCACAGGATCCCCTCCGTTCCCTACCCCAAGTCTGTGTTTCAGGAGTGAGAAGTGAACATTATCTAGCGCCATGATCAGATTTAGTCCGCGAATTTCCATCTAGGAGAGCATTTTGAGTGGATGATACACAATCCCTACGAGGAGGCAGCCAGCAGAAGGTTTATGGAAATCTAATATCATAAGGCCTTTTGGTTTGTTAGACTTGTTATTCATGGAGTGGGCTGGTGACACTTTTGATGTAACAGTATGAGACAATGTAACGAGGCAGAATCTCATTTTGTTGAAGTGTTTCTGTCAAACTATGGTCTGAAGGATGATTGGGAAAATCTGTGCAAACAGGTTTTGAGTGGGGTGTGCTAAGACTAAAATACCAACTGTTCTCAGAGAAAAGCCTTTGGTAAATAACAGGAAACGTCTTCTCAGAAGGCGATATGAATGCCAGCGAGCGCGGGATGCACGTTTGCCTTTTAAGTTGAGCAGGCAGTATTTAAACAAAAGGCATAAATAGACTCAGTGCAAACAGACGATGAGAATTAATTTGATGTATCACACCAGTGTTGGGCTTTTATTAATAAAACTGCAGGCTTTAGTGTGATGTGATGGTGTAAATGCTGTATGGCAAAAATATTCTCAATCTTTGCATTTATTTTGGACTCAAAATCAGCACTGTCAATCCCAAAATATTGGCGTTTTAAAAGCTATATCGGTAAACTTTCTGTCTCTCCTTCTCTGTCTGTCTCTCTCCCTCTGTGTGTGTGTGTGTGTGTGTGTGTGTGTGTATGTGTGTGTGCTTTGACGAGGTGGAGACAGGAGCCCTAACGCTGCAGGATGGAGAAAGGTGAACAGGAAACAGAAGGTGCCCATGGAGGAGGTATATGACATCTGTCAGGATCCAGGGTGGGTGGAGGATTCAGCGCCCCCCCTCCGCCGGCCGAGGGTCACCCATCGCACCGCAGTCGCTGAAGTTGTCACGACACCATGACACTTCCTTGGCAATGGTGGCCGCGAGCCGGACAGCCTCGGACGTTCAAGACACACACATATTTTTGAGTAAATTTGTCTGAGGGGGGGGAGTGAGGGGGGGCATTTTGTATGTGCTGTTTGTTCTTTCTCTGTGCAGAAATGTCAGCGTCCTTCTCATTGTTGTTTTTTTTTTTACTTCAGATCGGAAGAGCGT
>JAPZEB010000025.1:21000529-21024725 GCA_029783705.1 Chaetodon striatus | reverse complement strand
CAAGGAATTTATCCAGTAGTATGCTCAGTACTTACTAAATATGCATTTTTACTTAAAATCATACAGTTAAAAATATGCATATGAGTAGTATGCCTGGGCAAGCATATGCCTTTAATGTGTTTGGGAAGACCTGAGCATACAACTGCATACATGAGACTTGGATTATACTGCACAAGTTGTGTGAGAGTGTGTTAAAAGGTGTTTAAATATACAGTGGTTTTGCTGTTGTTAAATGCAGTCCCCCCTTTACTCTGATTCATAAGGAGTTTTCACCATTTCTTGATTCCAAAAACTTCAGAGGCATGTTAAAGCAACAAAGTTTTCTTCACAAATTCAAGGTAACATGGGGTGAAGTTACTGATATGCAAAACATCATTTTGTGGGTGAAGTAGTCCTTTAAGGTCAGGGAGAGATTGTGGTTATGGTGAATAAAATATGGCAAGGGTATGTTTAGAAATAGGTGACTAAAACACTTGGTTAAGGTTAGGCACAGACTGTGGTTATGGATAATAAAAATGTGAACTCCTGTATGAAAGTAGGATGTGGTACAAGTCCATCCACCACCCAGACCTTCACAACTTAACTTCCCTCCTTGCTACATGTAAGACACACCACTTCTTGTGCTGGCACTGAATGCTGGCATTCAATGTTAATCACGAGGTGCAGAATCATCCACATGAATTCCTCTGGACACTGGGCAGTTTCCACATCATATATTAACCGAATATCAGCAGGGTCTGGTTAATGGACTGTTTCTCCAACCACGATACTAACTCTGCCACTGATCTGCACATCTCTGTCACCGTCACAACTTCACAACCTCCACTAGCTTTTTAATGAGACTGGCCAAGTTCCCTGTTGACAGCGCACCTTCTACATAAAGAACAGAAAGAGAGAAAGAGAGAGAGCCAGGGAGTACGACGGGTGGATGAAGAAGAGGAGGAGAGCAGTACGAAGAGAAGGAGGAGGAGAGCAGTGGAGAGTGGCGAGGCTTTCTGAGCAGAGCAGGAATTAACAGGGCCCCAGGGACGGCCAGATCAGAGCCGGGGTCCCCAGAGAGCACTTACCATAGGGGCCCCCCACGCTTGTTACAGCAAGGCAGGGGCCACTAGGGGACTCCCAGGGCTACACTTCACAAATGCGGGGCTCAATTCACCATGCAAGATGGTTAAAAGGCAGACGGTCAGGGTTGCTGCGAAGGAAGCACACCGCAATTATGTCCTGCTTTGAAATACCCTGCTATGAGAAACCAGTGAAATTATAACAAGCTCAGATATGTTTAAGATCAATTTGGGAATAAATCCTCTCAAATGACGTATTCCTCTTCTCCGAGGACATTATACTCAAAGGCTAACTCCCATGTAGGGTTTTTTAGAGGGCTGAAATGCCAACTAGATCACCAGGGATGAGGGAATTAGCCAATAATATGAGTCCTGTTGAATGACACAGACACCACCCATTGGCAGCACCATAAATTCGTGACTGCACTTCTCCAGTGGCACCGTCATGAGTACTATCACATCTAATCCAATATCAGTGACACTAAAACTCAATCCAGCAAATGAGATCACCCCGCGAGCTGAGGCCCGACTTCTTCGTTGCACATCAGGAGAAAGAAGCAGGAGACAGAAAAAAGAAAGTAATAGACATGAGGGGGTGACTAAGAGGAAAGCCTGCTGTAAAATAAAACTTTGCTCATGCACAGAGATATTTGACATTCTCATTTTAGTCACATCATTTTAATAGTAAAGATGCAAACACACATGGGCCCATTTATAAACATTTCACGCACTGACGATAGTCCAACTGGACTGGAATGTAAGTGCAATAAATGAAAACAGAGTTGTGTTGCAAGAGGCTGTAGGATCTTTTCTTCATCTGAAATCTGTCACATCTGCCCTAAGAAAAATATTTCTTCCTGTTTTCTCTGTAGCTCAAAGTTTTCAGCAGTGTCAATACACAGGTAGTTGAAGCCACAGGATGGGGCCTCACTGTGTTAAATTAGTCAAGAATACCAACAGCTTTGTTTCCATCCAACTGACAAACACATTTTCAACAACCTTTTGAAATGGTGCAATATTAATAACATTTCAATTGGGTTCCCAGCAGCCGAGTTGTGGTCAATCAATCAGCTTTGTGAATGTCAAAAAAGGCGCATCCGCAAGAATAATGGAACAAGCCTTTCAGGATTGGATTAATATCGGTCAGGTTGTTGTTGTTCTTTCATGTCAGAAAATGTTGGCCATATTTTTTGGTATCAAAATACAAAATGTCAGAGGCTACTTGGAAATTGTCAGTGCGAAATAATTTTCACAAGATATGGGAGAAACAACAGGTATGATATTTGTTGAGGTAGTGGTGGACAGAGGTGATATAAACTGCTAATGTTTTCATCTCAGGTAAGTTACAGAAAACAGTACATTTTCCTCTCTGGTTACCTCCGCCAAGAAGGACAACATTACTGAAAAACCACAGGGCAGATTTTCATAAAACTTGGTGGGCCAAAGAAGAACCCATTCAGTTTTGCAGCACACCTGAATCGGGGGCAGAAATACAGATTAGCTTATTGTGAGTTTGGCCTTGAGTGGCCTACTGTGCTTTCCGAGTGCTCTTTCTATAGACCCTTTTACTGTTAGTAAACAGTGTGACGTTTTTTGGTGAGCAGGGCTTAGCTAGAGGCAAAAAATTCTCCACAGACATTAGTTAGCGCTAGTTTAGTTGGCTTGTTTTAGACAATGGAGGAAGATGATGCAAGTAGTGTTCTTGAAAATATTCATTCCACGTGTCGGAGTGCACTCTGGGACAAACTGGGCTGTTCGTAAATTTGGAGCACGGTTGATTTCTTTGCCAATCTTACATAAGATAATGACACTTGAACTGTTTCCTCAGATTTATTTTGCTATTAAAGCTAACGTACTAAGGTGCGAAATAGTTAGTATTACAGAGAAATCCAATATTCCTCTTGATACCTGCCCAATTTTTGATGAGGTGGACATGATAACCATTAATACACATAATGTCATTCATCCCTACAACAGTGAATACTTTTTCTGTAACCTGATTCGAAGTGTGTGCTGCACATATGAAAATGTTTGATGACCAGCTTCATCCAGTCCTTTCTTATTACATTTAACCATTGTTGTGTTTGTTTTTGCTGACAGGCAGTGGCGGCTGGTATGCAATAAAATTTAAGTTTTGAGCCATGACTCTTTAAGTCCTGGCACCTAATAACACAACAAGATGACATTTTAAGACTCCTATGTAGCCTACAGCCCATTGGTGGCGAGTCATGTTTTGCCTCCAACTAACAAACTGACGTCATTGTGACATCAGCTCTAAAAGAGTCTTTTGTTTTTAGCATTGATAGCAGAGTGATTCCAGGATCCACTGCTCCACAGATTGCTATGAAATTTAATACTGGCAATAATGTTTCCAAAAGGATCAAATCTAAGAACTTGGGTGATCTTCTCAGTTTTCCTCTAGCGCCACTCTGAGGTCGACATTTGTGGTTTTGAGTGAAATGCCTCAACAAATATTTAATGGATTGCCATAAAAATGGGGACATTTACATCCACCTCAGGATCATAATAACTTCATGGATCTCTAAATTTTCACCAAATGCCATCAGCTATTTAAAATCTCAATTTGCACAATACCGTAAATCTTCAATTAGTAGCCCAGGCTATTATTTGCTTAAATCAGTGAACTCAACGAGTATTTACTTGGGACAGGCCTTTAATTCCTTTTTTACAAAACTGTTGCTCAGCAAAAAGTGGAAATACGATCATATTGAACCAGTATGAATATTACTATTACTATTTCTACTAACTAACATTAGCTGAGGTGGGTAGCCAAAAACCCGGTTTTATACAGCCAAAGCACTTCTAAAAAACAGAGGCGCTTCGCAACACAGGGCTTTATGTCAAAATGTGTAGCCACACTGGGCTAGTAAAAGGAACTGGGCTATACTTGGGACTAGGCTTTTAATTGAACTTTTACAGTACTTTAGTTTGTAACCAAATATTTGCTATAATGCTGAAGTAAGATGGTGAACAAGGACATCATTAAACCTGCTAAACATACACAAATTAGCATTGTCATTGTGAGCACATTAGCATGCTGATTTTAGCATTTATCTCAAAAATATATGTGCCTTACTGTCTCCTCTTGAACCTCCTGTGCTCGTGCCTAAGTCTCACAGAGTTGCTAGCGTGGCTACACTCAGTCTCGTCTTTGTATTTTCTTTCACAGAACCCAAGGAATATATTCTTGCACTTAATGTTCAGGCATTAGTGCGAAATGATTTGTTTTTATTAGCTTGCTCTCATTCAGCCTTGTGATGACAAGTGGTCTTACCTAACACTTGACTGCAGGTGAAAAACCTTTAACAATTATGTTACAGTAAATATTCATGGCAACTGATTTAACTGGATATGAGAAGATGACAGTTTTACTTAACAACTGATCTCTTTGCATCATTCTGGTGCATTAGCAGCCTATTTTCAGTGTTGGCACAGGTTATTTTTCCTGTGCTGTATCCCGTAAATATTTACTGTTTGAGTGACCCAACTTTATGTCAAGTAAAACATTAAAGTTTCACCTTATCATGAAATATTTTCTGACTCAAGAAAACCTATCATATCGTCTCTTTTTTTTGTCTCTTCATCTGTCAAGCTGTTTGTTTTGATAAAATGAATATATAAACAGAATTAACCCTTATACGGCACAACTGACATGAAGCAGATGGCTGCAGCAGCTATGTAGAAAGGTGTTATCGCGGGCTGACAGTGAAGATCTGCTATTTAAACAGAGTGGCGTGTTGGCGCGGGGTAGCATGCCGACTTCCCTGAGTCTATACACGTGAATCAGGCTGTGTGAAGGCCACTGATATAAAATTGAGGATGTCAAATTGTTTAATTCAAGAGGGTAGATTTAAGGCATAACATTTTCTCACCCTCTAGAGGTCTATATAATTTTAAATATTGTAAATCTAAATGGAGAAGAAACTAAACTGGAACAGTTTCGAGGGCATTTCAGCTCAATTCAATTTCGAGTTTCTCTTCCACGATGTGCATGGTGTTGAAAAAGTGATGCTCTTGTAAGGGCAGAGGGAATAGGCCTCCCACTGATACACTCTTTGCCTCATCATTTACTTTCCCTTCTGCCAGAGATACTCTGTCTTTCACTCCCTCTTTTTTATGTTTTGAAGTGCTATTCCTCAGTGTTGTGTGCCTAATTAAAAAGCACTTACAGTTGTTTCTGGTTCAAGGTTGAAACGTTGCTATCTCATCATAGAGAGCTAATCAGATCCCTTTTCAATCACTGCTTCTCCTTAATGAAGTGCTACAGACGGTCAATGGGACTGCCTGCCTGCCTGCCTGGTGTTTTATTTTGTTCTTTTTTGGGGTGGGGGTAAGCTGCTAGGAATGGAGAATGCTTGCCATTTTGCAGGGGGGTGTGTATGTGTGGGATAGAGTGGGCTGTCAATTTCTGTCAAGCGCTGAGGTGTGTGTGGCAGTGAGTCTATGGCAGGGAGAGCGAGGGCGGGGGGGGTGGGCGCTAGGCAGGGATTAACATGATCAAAGACACAAATGCAGAGCCACATAGGAAAAGTAAGAGAAAGGGAGAAGAGCCATGCAGGGCTCCCCACACACCCCTCCTTCCCTTCCCCCTTTCCCATAATAACTCCCATGGAAGAGATGAACCGTAACTGAACCGTGGCTTCCCCTGCAACTCCACCTCTGCCTCAAACAACTATCGATTCAGAGCTACAAAAATGACAAAAACAAACATTGGATTCTGACTGTACATGCAACTATACGTGGCCTATCGATGTTAGCATGGATGTATGTACACACCAGGATCTGGGCTTCTAGCGAGCAGGGCACATGTAGAGGGAGACAGACAGGAAATAAACAAACAAGTCTGCTTTAATAGAATTGTACCTGGAGCCCCGAGGACACGCACACACACAGACACACACACACAAGCAGAGCATATCAGCCGGCATGCTAATACTGCCAAAGGGAAGCCAAAACTAATAGCGGAGACATTAAGGAAATGATCCCCAGGCTGATATGTTTTCTATAGATGGCGACTAAACAGAATTGCTATATTTATCATACTCAGGGAAACAGAGGGAGAGAGAGAGACCCCCATCCACACTCCTGTCCCTCTCAGTTGTCCCCAGGAGAGTGATGAGAGTTGCCCCCGGGAGAGGGTGCAAGTTACTGTTTCTATGTATGAGAGAGTGCCTCTTTGTGTGTGCGGGTGTGTGCCACCAAACATACTGAGTTCTCTATGCTCCACTCCCACCCAGCCTGTCTTAAAAGTAGCAATACCACAATGTCAAAACATTACAAGTATGTCCTGCCCTCAAAGTAAAAGTGCAGAGGTGTTAACCTTTTAGCACCAGTTGTTGCTCCTGGAACATGCTATGACTACGTGGAACTACACAGACCTACATGGAAGTGAATATGAACATATTGATAGACTAGATTCTTGTCACTAAAAATAAACCAGGTACAACTTATGGTGGAGTATACAGCTTACACTGTGGGTGTGGAAAACATATGTAGACCTACAGTAAATGACTTTTTGGCCATTTGAGACCAGCGAAAACAAGTAACTAGTAACTACAGCAGTACACTGAAGTACTGGAATGGGCATAATAATATCATTAAAGTAGCGTACTGGTGATAAAGAAGTCAAGTTGCTGCTGTGGATTTCTTTTTCAAGAGTTACATTCTAACTGTTACTTAATGCCTTAATGTGTAACTTCCACCCTTGCTCCTACTTCTTTACCCTCATCTCTCCACCCACTCCTCCTCCCCCCTGCCCTTTTCCGGCTCTCCAATTAAGCATCAGCAGCAGGTTTCCATCAGCCGTCTGGCCGTCTGCAGCAGGACTCTTCGGAGCAGAGGCCTGTCAGGAAATGAACTCATCACTGGGTGACAGCTGCTAATTTCTCTCTCTTCCATGTCACACGAGTGGCCTGCTGCAGTTAATAATGAGCCTTCCAGCCCTGATTAGGGACATAACACGAGGAGGGTGGAGATGCACACAATACTGTACACAATCACTCAGCCAGACATGTAGAATAATGTGCGAGCACAGGCGCAGACGGACATTCCTATTGAGAACAAAAACACCAGCACACACGGCGAAACTGGGGGGATTGGTGGAGGGCATGAACCAAGCTCAGCTCAGGTCCTTCACTTTGTTGTTTGCATCAAAAGGTGCAACAGTATATATGGTTCACCCAGAGGTTGGAGTCTATACTGAAGGAGCATGTTAGCTTAACGCTTACAAAACACTTAGATGTGATGCAGCATGATCACATGAACAAAAATTAGAAATCACATTATATAAATGAGGTTGATGAGATTTAAATGTCTTCATTTCATGAGTAGAACTGTGTAGCCTATATCTGTTTAGATTTTGAGTTATTGAAATCAGTGGGTCTCACTGACCAAAAGGGGGGGGGGGGGGGTTAAAGGGATACTATACCCATTTTCAAAATTCATACATGCTATTCATGGTGTAGGACATACCAAAAATATTAGAAAACATGAACAACTCTCTCCCTAATCCCAAAACGAGAGTGCTAAAACGAGCAAACTTGTGATGTCATAGGGTATAAAGTCTGGAGCTGCTCCATAAACAATGACTTGGAAAAGATGTTCTAGATCGGTGGTTCCCAACTGGTGGGTTGCGGTCTAAAAGTGGGTTGTGGGTCCATTCTGAATGGACCACAAGTGTGTTAAGTTTTTTAAAAAACACACTTTATTTTGAAATATATTGAATTTACAGCATAAAACTTTAATTTAAAGTGTTGTTTCCTGCTGTAGAATGAGTGAGTAATGGACAGCTACTTGACAGAGACAGCAAACTAGCTCAATGTCATTGTCTATGGAGCTGCTCAAGACATTGCACCCGATGACATCAAGTTTGAGAATTACTTTCCTGGTTTCTGGCTTTGAGAAAGAGTGAAAATGTTTCAAAATACAGATTGAACTTTCCAAGGCCATGGAAATAATGTATTTGAATTTTTAATTTAGGTGGTGTTCCCCTTTAAGGGAGTCAACAGTCAAAGAAGGTTGGAAAGCACTAGTTTAAAGAATGCATCCATTTTGCAGGTTAAATAGACTATTTTAAATATTAAACCCCTTCCAACCACCACACACATACACACACTGCTGCTGATGTTAATGCTGAATACCATACAGCAATTTCAAAACAGACTATGGTGATACATTCCATAAAAACAAGCATTCAGATGTTATTGCTCAGTCGGTGTTGACAAACTTTGGCTGGCGCTCTCAGGCATGTATCGATGCTCAAACAGAAAGCGCGACCTCTGTTAAATGTTCCTATCACTGCTGAATGGAGAAAAAAGAAGCATGAAAAGACTGTGTGAGGCTCTAAATGCAACATGGGGCTGAGAGCAGGAGACAAAGACAGGCTGAAATGCAGACAGGTGTTATGTGAAATTACAGGCTCCCTTCTCTCTGTGTGGTTGTGGATTTCACTGCTCTTTCACTTCTCTCTGGCCTCACCTCTCTCAACATCCATCTGTAATCCTCTCATTTTTCCTGCCCACTCCTCCACCGCTTTCACTCTCAGCCCACCTTCGCGCTCTGCGTGCACGGCGCATGTGTGTGTGTGTGTTAAAAGGGATGATCTTTTGATGCCCTCTGTGTGTATGAGTGCTTTGTCTCTCTACTTTCAGCGGTCGGCCATTGTGTTTGCAGCCGTCATACTGCTCTCCCACTCACTCCATCAGAAACCAGGCCTGTGTAGGGGCCTAAATGAATATTGATTCTCCCTCCAGTGCTGAATACTGCTGGGGGGAAAAAGGATGAGAGTGTTGTATGCAATGAACAGAATGGGCCTGATGGGGTTGAGAGAAGAGAGGATGACGATTAGGATGATGGTGATCATGATGACGATAATGATAATGGTGATGATAATGACTGTGTTAGTGATCAGCAAGCATGATGGGAGCCATCAGCTGATGCATGTATGTGCATGTTGCTTGTATGATGGCGCTGTGCTGCACATGTAATCGCAGTATTGATGCTGAAACATGTGCTTGACATGACAATTAACAGCAAATACTACAAAGAAAAAAGTCCAAACACTGTTGGTAAAAATTAGACTCAATCTTTATTGTCAGAAATGAAACTGCAGTGATGGTTTTTAGAGCTGAACTTACAAACAGCTGAGGTGTTGATGAAAACCTGAAATGTAGAATTATCAACTCAACTTTATTACATACAAATCATATGTAAGATCTGTGTTGGAGATTTTCAAAATCCATCAAGTTATTGTTTTATTGTTAACTAATAACATACTAATCCCTATGAAGGATGGAAAGACAAAACTCAAGGAAGTAGACAAGAATTAATAAATCATTGTGTCATTGTCAAAATTCTAACATTACAAACAAAACATGGTAAACTAAGGTATCATAAAGGAAACAGAAAGCAGATTTTCCTTTGTAATGAGCCATTTAAACCTCAGAATATTAGATGCATTTTCAAAAACAAAACAAAAAAATCAGGAGGAAATACATTTATTTCCTTAGGTTGCATGGCATTAATCAAGTGGTTATTAGAGTCTTGGTGGTTGTGAGGATTGCAAGTTAACTCACTTAGCACCAAAACCTGCTTCTTTCAATGTCCCTCTGAATAGATGATGTTTAACCTGAGTTCGCTTTGCCCAAGAGAATATAATAAAAAACAAAACACAGAAGTGATGTAAAAAAAGCAGGCTTCAACAGAATTAAACAAGGAAAACTGAGATGAAATGATAAATGTACCTTCTTTCATTATTCTCTCTCTTCTACTCCTCCAGAACTATATTATGAGGAGCTCCATCTAGATAGACCACCATCTCTTCTCCAGCCTGCTGCTCTGCCTGCTGCACCTCCCCGTCACCTGCCCCTGCCTCTCCATACATGCCTTCCTCCACCTGTAAGGTGCAGTTGTCCAGCTCTGTCACGATGTAATGCGTTCCTTCGTCGTTGACAATAACCTGCGTTAGACCTTCCTTCATCATCTGCGATGCTGCGAGCTGCAGCACCTCCTGCATCTCCTCCTGTCCGGCCTCCTGGATGACCTGCACCTCCTCCTGTTCCTGTTTCACGACCGGCTGCGCTTCGCTCTGCACAGCCTCGGCTATCTCGGGGGTCAGGACCTCGTGAACGACGGCTGCCTCCCCTTGCATTTCCTCCTGATGGCCCATTTCGCTGACAGCGCTGAGGAGAGCATCCAGAGCTGTGGACGACTCCGGAACAATGTGACCTTGTCCTGCGACCGCTACTCCTCCTCTGGCCACAGCCCGCAGCTCTTTCTTGGCCTCCCCAGACTCCAACACCACGTACTGGGTGCTGCCTCCGGCCAGGTGGGCCCCTGCGGACGCTACTTCCCTGCCTGAGGCTATGACTTGCCCGTCTTCTGTGATGTGGAGCACCTCCGCCACCTGGCCGGCCATGGCCAGCGTCTGCAAGGTGGCAGCGGCCGACTCTTCCAGGGCCTGGTCGATGGCCACGTCCCCGTCGCCGTAGCCCTGGATAATGATGACCTGCTGGATTGAGTCATCGTGACCGGATGCCTCGGATGTGCCCTTATGGTGCACTGGAGAGTCCACAGGTTCTGCTTCCACAAACGTAGCCCCTTGACCCTTCAGACGACACTCGAAAGACTTGGACACGATACCTTGGGAATAGAGAAACACAGTCAACATTACATTTTACATTTTGAGCATTTTACTGCTACTTTTATTTATACTGTAGACTGCTAAAACTTAAAGAAAAAACTGAGTAGCAAGGTGAGGGACTTAAAGCACTTAAAATCTATCTTCAGTAATGGCATGTGTCACAACAATAAAGTATAAAGAGAAAAGACAATAGGAGCCATAATGAGAGATAGAAGGGATTTTTTTTTGTCCAAACAGAATATAAAAGGAAAATAATTTAGTGGCAAGATGGTCGGGATCATATCCAAAAGACCAAAAATAGGCATGACAATTACTGCACGTACAGTACCACACATGCCTGTTTATATTCATCCTCTCTCTTAATATTCTTGGTAACCACAACTGTTGAACTTACTATGTTTATGCATCCATCACTGTGAGAAAAAGCTATAAGGAAGTTGATATAAAAGGTGATGTAACACTTCACATATTTGTGTCACTTAATGCACAAAAGGAGACAGAATATGGAGATATTAGGCTGGCGGAAGAGTGTGGTGAGATACGGCTGGTGCTAATTGAGCCACACTGTGCCCTCTCAGATCACAGGTTGCCATGGCGTTTCCAAGGTGATAGGAACAGTGTTAGAAATGCCATTGTTTAAACAGCGCCTGGCTCAGACACTTGTAGGCTAATCTATGCAGAAAAATGGGAATTTGAGACAGTGAAGAGGGGACTCTGTTCACGCCTCGGCTTCTAAGCACAAATGAACTTACTGCACAAATACTGGAAAGCACACACATATTATTGTGGCGGGAAGACTACATTGACCCTAATTTGCAATGTTTTAGTTTCACTTAAAGGTTTGCTCTCAGAAGTCTGCAGATTCTACGACCCTTAAGCCTCATGAAACCCTTAAAATATCAAATCTTGCTTCAAAACATCAACTTTTTTGGGAAATAACAAAAGAACTTTTGTTGCTTTTAGCTCATTTCCTGAAAAGATGACGCTTTGGAGGTTTACCCCCTAGGGTAGAGACAAGATCACACAGATCTCACAGTACATACAGGAACAAACTCATCAATCATTGATATTCCTATCTCCCCCTGACATTTAATGTCCTGCACCCACAAGGTTGACAATGTGATCAGAAAGTCAGAGTTGTGCTGCAAACAGTCTCTGACCCAACGATGCCCTGTCCTCCTCCAGTGTAAACAGACACCGATATGTGCTAGGTTTAACTCCTGCTCTGATTGGACAAGTAGGCAGTGACCACAAGTCCTTCGGTGACAGCAAGCCTGTTAGTCCTGCACAGATAAACTCTCAAAATGGACTACCTGTACAAGCTTGTACATAAAGCGCTGGAGGAAACAGTGAACACTTTTATGTGTTAAGAGTGTGTCCAACATCAAAGTGAGCTGTAAAGACCTGAACAGACAGAAATTTCAGATGCTATTGTCAAGGAACACACTTACTGTTCTTATGACTGCAAGCAAAGTTAAGCCTGATATATGGTAGGGCCCCTGACATTTTTGACGAGCGTCGTTCGACAGGAATGTTGTATTTTCTTGACACTTCCCTTTCATGTCACACATCTGGAGAGTTTTGTTATGTTGTGGGCACCATTATATTTTGTGACTGGGTAGTCGAAAGTGCCTCTCCGACACATCTACTGGAGTTTTGTGTGTCCCACCATGAGCAACACAGGGATATTTTTGTGTGGCAATATTGTATCGTTACACAGCGCCAAGTATCATTTTTTTTATTATGTACATCAGCTTTTGGTAGTCTACTAGTATAATATGATCATTGCTTTTTCAGTCCACTAGATACATTTCGCTGCAATAAAAATGACTGAAGTGAGATGACTGACTGAAAACTTTCCCTTATTGGATAATATGGTGATTAAGTTTTCCATTGGGGACATAATTTACAGTTGAAAAAAAGGTAATAAATCGCAATATATCACAGTGTATTTTATCGCATCACTCAGCATATCGCAACATATTTAAAATCGCAATAATATTGTATTGCGACTTAAGAATCATAATATCGTATTGCGGATCTTGTGGTGATTCCCACCCTTACAATGGACGCACTAACCACCCCCTTTTCTTACACTCCCTTTTTCTTTTCGGTACCCGAAAGTTCAAAGTCTCTTCCTTTTTAATTAACTCACTGATTTCACTGTCATCAAAATCCGAAAGGATACAAAGTAGCACAAATATAGATGCAAAATAAGCAGTTGTCATGACGTGTCAAACCTTTTGCTGAAGCATGAATTGAAAATTTAATTTCTGTCGAGGGTCACTCATCGAAAGTGTCAAGCGTCCTACCATAATTCAGGCAGTTGTGTGTCAAAGAGTTAAACGCAGCTCCGAGGTTCAGCTGAGGACTCGCACACTTCCTGTCTGTTGAAGGCTTTAAAGAGATACTCTGATTGTTGTTTTATTGCTCAATTTGGCCAATATCTGATGGGAGGAGTGATAAAAGATTGCTTATCTCTGTATATAAATGTCCTGTGCTAATGTGCACACTTTATTACTTTATTATAATGTTATCCTAAAAAATGAGAAGATGATAGCTTTTAGTTATTATAATGAAATCTGCACAGATACACACCCACACCTGTCTATAACTGCCAGGGTTTATTTTAGGGAGTAGCTAAAAAAGAAAGAACAGTGGACAAAAGACAGACGTTTCAAGATCTCTTTTCACAGACTTATTTTGATTTGTGCAAAAAAGTGGAAGAGTTAGCCAGTGTTTTCTGCTGTTGAATCATAATGGGCTTAACAAATGATAAGAGAATTTACAAACCGAGATGTCACAGAACAAAAACTGATATTGTAAGAGCCAAGAGAGAGTGTGGTCTTTCAAGTGCAGATGGATAGGGGTGATTTTCTGAGGATAAAGCTGTTTTCACTCACTCACTTCCATTCAGAAGATTTTTCTCTTTGTGTGTTTTTACACCTGGTAAGAGCAGTTACTACAGACTCTGGAACAGTCCACTTTTAGTATAAAGGGCAATCAGAACAGGACCTTGTTCAGAGGGAAGTTTCTTGGTATTCTGGAGCATCTGTGACCTACTATGCAATGCAATTTTTCACATCTCCCTGATTGTGATCAGAAGTCAAAGACTTTACATCGGCCTGCTGCATTTGTCTTTCTGCCTGTCTTTCACTCTTTTAGCCTGTCTCTTGTCTTGTATTATGAGTCTGTTTATCTCTAAATATCTACTGCATATCTCTCCATCCTTATCTAGGTAGTTTAAGATAACAGTATACCATTGTTTAAAGGCAAACAAACAAAAAAAAATCCACTGTGACGCTGCAGTACACAGGCAACAAGTCTGTGTAGTAAATATCAATTCGGACTCTGCTATTTGTATCTCAAGTGACAAGCACAGTAGTTAGTGTGTGGAGGGAGTCAGCACTGTCGAATACAGCCAGAGGAAGTTGGCATTTTGAGCAGCAGAGGTTACCTATTTACACAGAGCTACAGGGCCGATGCTAACTGCCTACGCCAAAGCGCTGCGAGCTGAGAGGTCGGCTGGAGAGGACAATAACTCAATGGTTGTGCAGTTTCTGCTGCATTACCATAAAACCTGTTTATATATGAGTGTGTGTGTGTGTTTTAAGGGAGAGGGGGCATATTAGTGTGTGAACTTCTGACTGCATGTGTATGTTCAGCTTGGTAAAGCTCCGTTTTGCCAGTTAGTGCCGAATGTGTGTTAATGCATTTATGCGAGCCTCTGAATTCACATGTTGTATGCATGTGTCAATATGTGGGTGGAATGTTAAGGTCAGGCTCTACTGGTGTGCGTCTGTACAATATGTGCTACTATACGTATTTGTTTGTATATGCCAAACCCTGCATGTGCTTGCTTATATGTGTGTATGTATGGCTGAGTGTGTGTAGTGCTGTGGGGGTGGTAAGGCTATGCGTTGCTAGTGTGTGTCACATTAGCCGTGGGGTGCTGTCGGCGGGACCCAGCGGCGGCCCGCTGAGGTTTATGGAGTGTCACTCAGTCGCCGCAGCCGTGAATCAAGTTAATGTTGCAGATCCCATCTCTTCAGTTGTCCTGCGCTCCCGGTGGAAGAACAACATTTGAACAGCGTGATTTGGCCCCGGCGAGAGGCTGATGCCTGTTTAATATGTGTTTTGAGTGTTCTGACTGACTGATTCCTTTAACAGGAAGTAGGAGAGAGGATGAGAGAGAGGGAGAGACAGGCTGCTTTATTGGCTGTGATCTGAAACAAGATGGAGGCTCCCTGAGAGGAATAAAACAACAGGAGGAAGAAAAGGATGCAGAGACGGGTGGTGATGTCATTTTGATTTCCAGATGACAGGAAAGTCTTACATTAAAACTGAATCAGTGACTAATGATAAACTTGTACAGAGCTCAGAGTATATGTGGGGGGAATTTTACTTATTATATGAACTTAATGAATGCTAATTCTCTGCACAGCAGATTTTAACATCCTGCAGAGGTATGTGGATGCCATTTCATTTCTCTATTCAGACTGGTTTTAGTGAGAATAGGGCTGGCACAAAATCAGATTTTCACTGCTCGATAATTGCGGCCAAATGTGTTCATGATAATGATATTATCGCAATATCTTTAGGAAATAAGCAATCAATCAAAATGATATTTAACTTGTTCATTGTGTGTTTTGTGTCTTTTTATTGGCAAAAAGATTACATTCAAAATACAAGCAGAGGCAGGTCGAAGGAGTGTACAAAAAGAGCAATTACACCCAATGGATAATGAAAAGGCAACTAGATCGCGCTTGTGGAGGTAAACAAAGGGAGAACGTAAGGATAGGCACTGGATTATTTACACAATATTACATTGTACATAATGTAGATTATTAACATGATATCAATATTTCACTTTTAAATATCAAGGTGATAATCAATACCGGTATATCGCAACCTCTATGTGAGAATTTGTTGCTAAAAATAGCCATTTTGGAGGACATCAGAGAACAGAAGAAAAAGAAAGGAGAATGGGATGTGTGGAAGAGACGGAAAGATGTCCGTCTATAAAAAGGACGACAAATGACAGAGAATAAAGAACAAAATCTTGTAGCTGCATTCTATATTTCGCTATAAATCCAATGTCAAATGCGAAGCACAGATTTTCTTTGCCAGTGCCAGTATAAGTAATTTTTAATTTCAGATCTGGTTGCTAAGAATTATGGCAGTCATATATACAGTCCAACAGATTCACAAGTCTCAGAAATCACCCTTATTATTACTGCTAAAAAGCAACTGTAGAGTTGAAATGTTGTCTGCACCATGCACTTATTCTCTTGTTCTGCTTTGTTCTCACAGTCTTAAAGTATTGCACTGCATGGGGATATAATAGTGATGAAAGTTAATCTGCTCTCCTAATGAATGAAATGATACTGAAATTAAACTAAACCTGATTTTGGAGACTCCTCTGGAGCCTCTTAGGCGATCCCTGGGCCGCAGTTTGCTAACCATTTGTGTGGCGACACTGCCTTGCCTTACACCAGCTGGTGTGTTAGCGCCAGGTCAGTGCGGGGAGCCTCCCTGCTCAGTGTACGGTACAGATGCAATTATTGATCAGCGGATCGATGGGCTGGCCAGCGGCTGGGGCCCCGGGGCCTCTAAGTGGCATTACTTCAGCTCGGAGAGGCCGCCACGGGAGCGGTCAGACAGCACTTACCAGCAGTTAGAGAAATTAACCTTAACACCGAGACACCAACACACACACAATCAATTACACTCGCTGTAACACAGGTCAGCTCATGGCAAATGTAAGCTCACTTGCACATGCACATGTAATCAGGCGAGCGCACATGCACGCCTACACTATAGTTTTGTTATACTTGTGGGGATATTGCACTGGTTGTAAACCTAAAATTTATTCCACATCTCAACCTTTATGTACCACACACTAAATCCTAATTGGTCCTCACAAAAATAGGAGGACAAAAAAACACACATGAAAGACAAAAACCCAACCACAACAGACACTGGAGCAAGCAAAGTCAAATACAGTATATCAAACCATAACACAAGAGAGGAGAAAAAACACACTCACCAAATCAATTACAAGGTCAATGGCAGGACCGTGAAAAAGCCAGAGCTTATGATCAATTCTTAACTACAGCACAAAACCCTTTACAATCCTTTTACCAGCCGATTACCTTCAATTATAGATATGAAGCCGGTGCCTTAAAAAGAGCATGATGGAGACCCCTAAACCTGACACACATATAGCTGTTATTTGTGGGGGGATTTTTACAGACGAGGCGGTGTAAGTGTGTGTGGCTTTTGAAGGTGACACTGCTAAGTAGATAAAGTGTCAGTTCTGGGTGTATCCAGGTCACCAGGGAAGGCCTGCAGATGACAGTGTGTGTGTGGGTGTTTCTTGGTGTTTATATTTCTGTGTGTATTTTAAGACACTAATGTGTGTGTGTATTTCATGGTTTTCTTTATAAAACTTAATTTTTTTTCCACTTGTAATATCTAAAAGATTTTAGGCATTGTTTACATACAAAGTAATTGCTAATTTGTTAATCAAAGGTGCTATATAAATAAACCCTTATTCTTATTTTATATCTATTATATTTTGATGTGATTTTTAATAGGAATTTAAAAGCACAACAACTCAGAGGAGTATCATGACACAAAAAGCCCAGAGGCAGCACTTAAAAGCACTCCTAAAATCACTATTTTCCAAAGAGGTCCTCAATGGAAACAACAAACACAACACATGGAAACATACAAACATACAATGCAATCCTACTCGCTCTTGTTGCAATGCCACACCCATGCTTCGAATTTCCTCCTTCAAAGGTGAACGAGCAACAATCCCCACAAATCCACCTTCGATTTTACTTTAAAAATGGCTTTTGTTTGGCTTTACTTAATAAGCAGGGACAGATTGTTCCATACGGATATTCAAGTATAGAAAATTAGTGTGCAGTTTCTGTCATCATGTTTAATTATTCATAATGTATGTATGTGGATTTCTTTACATATCACTGCAGGATATGTATAGTAATGTACAGTATGGCCAAGTGTACAGTTTTTATGTGCATATGTCTTTAAATATTTCATATAGGCCATGAGTTACAGTGTATGTTAAGTGCATAGATGTATACGTGAGTGTATACATTTACACAAATTTCTTTGCATACTACAAAAAGACTATCACATATATGTGTATGTGTTTATACACTGTAATGTGTGTGTATTTTAGGATCTTCTTTGGTCGAGTTGTGTACATGATGACCTTACCTGCCGTTCCTCCCCTGTGAGGCCTCAGGCAAAGCTGCATGTGTTTCCTATGCGTGTATGTGTGTGTCTGCCTCTGTGCGAGTGTGTGCGTGCGCACAAACTAGCAGGTCAGCTGAGGTCTGGCTAGTGATGGCTCTACTTTGTCTGGTAGGGACAGCCGCTACTGTCACCTTTACAAACGCCATGAATCAACGCCAGGGAGGACAGGCCGGCCGACCAAAAAACAACCAATTATACAGCAGCCAGATTGACACCGGGTGGACTGGGCAGAGAGAGAGAGATGGAGACGCACTGAACACACACCAAGGACGAATAAACAGAAGAGAATGAGGGCACAGACTGACAGAGGGGCCTTCTGGGCTGTAACACCGATACGGCGGCTCCGAAGGCCAATATTAATCCATCAGTGGCTTCGGTTAGAAGTTAAAGAAATAGTGAGCATCTTTAACATAATCTGCTGACATAAATTGATGTGATGTTATTCTCTGTCATGAGCTGACGTGACACAATGTTTAGTCTGTAACAGCTTCATGACGACTTAAAAGGAAGCATAAATCATCTGACACACAGGAAGTTATGTATTTGATATAGTGTTTCCTGTTTTCAATAAAAAGTGTTTTCTATAATTTCTAGAAATTGTTTATCTTTTCTTTATTTTGAGTCTTTTAGAATAAAGAGAAGAGTTTGGCTCCAGCCAGGAAGCTGTAACTCTCAGAAACATGTTCTCCTACATGGTTTCTTCTGTGTCTCTTCACTGTGTATGGTGAGTAGTAAAAGCTAAGAGGATGAATGATGTTGTTTGAAATATCCAGACTGAAGCATCATCTATGAGCACCAATGTGAGTGTACTGTGAGTGCAGGTCAGAATCTGAAAATGTGGATTTTAAGGCATTCCTGCTCCACCAGTTTGCAAAAAAAAAAAAAAACACAAGTTCAACCAGGGTTAAAAGGAAAACAAAAACTGACCAGTTACTTTAGTCATGTTTTCAGAATAAATAACATCTGGTCAGCCTCACATGAGCTGTTTCACCTGCATGCAACAATCACACAAGGTGAAAATTATAGAAGAGCTTCAGATAACTGCAGCATGTTTTAACTGGCAGCTAAAAGGCAAGTTATGTAACTAAAACACTGTGTGTAACTCCTTCTCGAAAACAGGAAATTGCTACCTGGCATAAGTAAACAAGACTAGTCGTGGAACATGGATACACTGATAAACTAAAGTACTTCTTTCATGACTAAATAATTCTTGCACGGAACACATACACATGCATCAGGGAGAAAAATATTTTATATATTATTAAACACACCTTAAATACTGGCGTATAAACATATACACAGACAAAACGGGAATCTCTATTAGCAAGAGATAGTCATTCGGTGTGTATAGCATCACACCCCAAACCCTGAACAATGAATGAATATATTGCAGTGCTCCATAGATTTAGCTGGGAAGGGCTCAAAAGGTGACACACACACACACACACACACACACACGCACACACAGTGGTCAGAGGGAACACAGGTCAGTGTCCTGCTCTCAGCTCTTTTTCTGCTGACAGAGGATGACCCAGTGCGAGTATAATCTGGTCCACACTAACTCTATCTACCTCATGTCCCCCAGGTCTGTGCCCCCAGAGACAGAGATACAGAGAGCGAAAGACATAGAGAGAGGTGAAAGGTGAAGAGAATAAAAAAAAAAATCCCTATCATCAGGGAAACCATCCCCTCTACACCTTCACTTTTCATCTTTCCATCCTTCCATCCTTTGAATACCTTTGCGTCTTTTGTGGCCATTAGCTAATTTCTAATATGATAAAGCACATTTTACAAAGCACATTTTTTGACACAGGCTAAAATTACTAGATGTATTCACACTGCTTCAAAAGCAGATGACATGCTATTTTATTTTCATAGCACAGAGAACTTACAAGAAAACTGCAGCAACACCTACAGCAAGATTCAGTCCAAGAATTGGAAATGTAATGGAATTCATGAGTGTAAGAAATCCCAGTGTAACAATTGTTCTCAAGGAGTAATAAATAGGCCAACAGTGCTAACCACTTCCTGGAGGGGATTTTCGAATTCACAAGGCTTGGTTAGCCCGTACAGTTAGTACAGGATGCAGTGCGTCTGCAGGAAAGTGCATCACAGAGGAGACAAGCGTCATCTACCACGACGCAGAGGCTGCTGGGACGTCATTCGGTTGGCTATGGATAAAAAGAGCAAGTGTGTGGGAGGTTGCTACAGTTGCACAAAGTGAGGCCTGATCAACCTCAGCAGGGCTGCCAGCGAGAGGGCGTCTGATGCTGAAAGGCCTGAAACACCTGATGACTGCAGGTTACATCACTGATTATGCGCCCCAGAAAAGCATCAGAAGATGCATCATTTCAACTTAAAAAAACTGACTAACCAGGTATGACTAATGTACAACTTTTTGTTGGGAGTGTGCCGGCTGTTACTCCCGATGCTGCAAATCGCAGCTATTTGCACTCTGCAGATGAAGGTCAGAAATGATCACAGTGTGATGGCCTGATGCAAGCAGAAAAAGAGAGACAGAAAAGAGAGAGAAGGCGTGTAAGAGCCTCATCCAAGAATCCAAGAGGGACGGTTGACATATGAAACAATAACAAAGATCACAACACTCTTCTTTCCCATATTCCCCCTCCTTCCTTCCCCTTCTCCCCATTAGGCCCTCTTTCTATCTCTCTAGCCTGTTTCCTTCTTTCTCTTCTCTTTCTCTCAGAATCTCTGGAGGTGGACCTTTGATTGCTTCTTTAATTAGCCATGTCAGACGGCTCCGTGGATTTACTGGGGATGTCGAACTTCTGCAGATAATTACATGCCTTTTCCTTTTCTCTCCACTGCTACATCCCTCCATCCATCCCTCCATCCTCCTTTCACTGTGTCCCCCTATCTATCCCTCTCACTCACTCTCCCATGATTTAATGATTAATTATGGATGTGAGTTTGAGAATAAAAGCTTTTTTGCTAATCAAAATGAAATCCCCCCCACCAGCCCCCCACCCCCTATTCTCGTAATTACAGTGTGAAGATGATGTTGCTGATGTCTTTTTGTTTCCAAGGCCTGGCCCGCGCACTGATCTGAGGTCCGTCAAGGCGGATGGAATGAATAATCACAACATAATGGCTTGCTTCAGAATTTCAAAAAAACTGGGTGGAGAAATGAAGTAGGCCGGATTGGTTTGGGGAGAATAAAAGAAGAATATAGACAAAAAGACAGAAGCAGATTGCTATGGAAGATGTCAGCACAGAGGCCACGACCGGGAATCAAAGAGGCCTAAATCCTCAAGCCTGACCACAGCCATCAGTTGTGGAGTGGAGGGCTTCTTTATCCAAAGCTAGTGTTTAACTTCAAATATCATTGTGATTGCCCACTGATGAGTACTTTATTGATTAATTGATCAATTGTGTGGTCTACAAGATGTCAGAAAATAGTGAAATCTGTCCATGTGGCATCATTAAATGTGTTTGTTTTGTCTGATCAACAATCCAAAACTCAAAGACATTTAATATTAACATTAACAACTACATTTAAATCTAATCAGCTACACATTAATCGGCCAATTATTTCAGCTCCGCTAGCATTCAGCTCCACTAGCATTCACCCTCCTATACTGACTTGACATAACAAGAAAATCTAGTCATATACAACAGGTTTTAATATAAAATGAATCCAAACACTTAAGTTTGACTCAGTGTCATAGACTATGGGAGCTGAAAGCATTACTTAATTAATGTCATCACATACTTAAGCAGCTGTTATTCGAATAATCAACTAATCAATTTTAAGAAAATTTCATTGAAAAATGCATTCTGTTGTTTTGGCCTGTAAATTGTGAGGATTTGCCTTTCTACAAGTGATCTGAGGACATTAAGACATCAGTATGCTCCACACGAAGTGCCTGTCGGACGGTCAAATAGCTTTGGAAACCCCATCTCCCTTCACCTTCCTCATGTCAGAATTGGGGGCGGCTGCGTCCCACAATTTCTCAAACTTTTTGAAACTGACAAACCGACAGCATAGATTGACAGAGATTGGCCCAGTATTGGGAGGCACTTTTCTATCAAGCTCTCTTTTTTCATTCTTTACAAACTATCTCAGACTTTTGAGTGTGTGAGTGAGTGCAACACTATGAATGATAAAGAAAATAATTGTCATTTGTAGCCTTAGTTTATTTACATAGAGAATGAACAGCAGTGGTATTCTTCTGCAAATCAGTAAATATGGTTCAGATTTCTTTCACCTTTGCTCCTCTATTAAAAAAGGCGCTCTGTGGTGCAACTACAGATTGATAGCAGTGAGACACTGATAGCAATACAACACAATAAAAGTCTAGTGTGTAGGATTTAGTGGCATTTAGCAGTGAGGTTACAGATTGCAACCAACTGAAACTTCTCCTGTGTGCCAAGAGTGTAGGAGAACAATGGTGGCTGATGCAAAAACACAGAAATGTGAATGGCTTTATCCAGAGTCAGTGCTTAGTATGTCCGTTCTGGAAAACAGTAGAAACAACATGGTGGACTCTGCTCTGTATGTAGATTAAAAACAGCTCATTCTAAGGTTACGAATACATAACGGTTCTTAGTTTTAAGTGATTATAGACTAATGAAAACAATGTTAGGAATGTTATATTCCATTTCTGTCAGTATACTCTCCTAAATCCCACACACTGGACCTTTAAAGGGGTATTCTAGCACTTTATTTTTGCACTTCCATGAAGGGGAGAGGTCAAGCTGTAGGGATCAAGCTGGGTCAAAATCCCAAAACACTGGGTGGTACATTATGCACAAAACAACCCTATGACATAGACCTCACAGTATGTTGTCTTAAATCAAGGTGAGTTATGAGGACAGGTTTATATAAAGAGCTCAGTAATGCTTTGCTGAAAATAAACTGATTTTAGTTTTGTTTTTTGTTTTAGTGATCATCAGCTAAAATAACAGTTTACCCACTTTTTTATTCACCAAAACATCACTGAGGCAAACTAAATCACAGCCTGGCCATGCATACAGTATATCCATACAGAATGTTGTATGACAAGTCCCTATTGTTCCCTGTTGAGTGACTCACACTCATATACAACACACAGACACACAGGTCTGTTTGGCTTAGTCTTCTATCCTTCCTGCCATATTTACTGGGTATTTACCTAACAGAGGCATGCTGGAGATATTTATCGTCCTGATGGCTCTATATATAGGGCTGAGGAGCTCGGTGAGAGGAGAGGCAGGCGCGGTGGGAGGTTGCTTCTCTAATCTCCATCTCCAGGCTGACAGGCCTGAGAAGGCCCTAATGAATGACTCTTTTCATCTGCACGCCTGTGTGTATGTGACAGTATAAATATTTAGCAATATTGGAGTCAGCTCGTGATTTTACACAGATGGAGTGATTGATGGCTCAGCCCCCTGATGCATGCCAAAGACCATCCTGGAGATGTTATATAAACCACCACAGCCTCTCTCTCCCTCCATCATCATCTCCATCTCGCTCGCGCTCTATCTTTCACACTGCCTCCTCTGCACTCCGCCTCCTTCCCAGCTTGTCTTCTCGCTGTCGATCCGCCCTCTGTGGCTCTGCCAATTTGCTTCACTGTTGAATTTCTATCATACAGTGTGGTGTCCCTACGGCTGTAAGACAGGCTAAATCAGAGGAAAACAACCTGACAGAGAGGAAACTCTGAGGAGATTGGCATCGACATGTTACAGCGCAAACCCCTTTAGTATTTTAAACTTCTCATTAAAACCCATTTTCCCTACAAAGTCATTCTAAAACAACAATTAAACTCACTTCTGTTTGATTTTTATTATTTTTTCTTAGTTTTAGCGCCGTTTTTAAAGTGCTTTGTAAACTTTTAAAAAGTTTGTGATTGATTGATGATGAGTATTACTCTCCATACAAAAAAGGTGTGAGCACTGTTTCCATGCTGTTGCTTTGTACGTTCAAAAAATCAAATATCAACATGTGAGTGAGAGCTGCTCTTTAAGTCCGCAGGCTCACACATAAACACACACATACAGCACATATGCAAACACTCACACATTCAGAAACACATGCACACAATGCTGTCATCTGTATCAGACAGAAACCAGACCAGAGCCACTATCTGTTTGTGCATCACACACACACACACACACACACAAAAATCGGTCTACAGTATGAGGGGTCTCAAAGAGTTGATTTCATGCTGCTATTTTGTCC
>JAPZEB010000025.1:20953487-20967176 GCA_029783705.1 Chaetodon striatus | reverse complement strand
TGTCATGATGACATCTTGAAAACATGCTGCTTAACTCAACTGAAAGAGGAGGATATGTTTCCTCCAGATGACTGAAAGACTACGCACGTTCCAGACAAGATCTGACCTTCACTCAAAACACTGAAAACTGAAACCCACGATATGCGCTGCTCGCTATAGCTGAATGGAATCACAGTAGGATCATAGCCACCTTTAAGATGAAGTCACAGGATTGGCCTGGACACATACAGAGATTTGGTATAACTGTGTGTTCTCATATGGCTTAACAGATCACACTAAGGGGGACACAAAGAAACAAAACTGTCACCAAAGGTCAGGCCATGCATAAGGACAAACAGAGGTGAGGGAAATTCTGGGGTGAAAGGGTAAAAGACACATAAAGGTATGCTTTGGTTAAAGGTGAGAGGGTATGGAGAATATGGAGGAGGGAGGTGTTAAGAGTAGTTGAAGGTAAAAAGGTTGTGCAGAGAGGTTAGGACATGGAAGTAAAGGAGTTCAAAGATATAAGTTGGTCATTGAATTTGAAGAACAGATATTATACCAACAATAGGCCTTAAAAATAAACTTTTAAGGGTCACCATGAAGACAACACTCCAGATCCATTCGGTTCCAACAGGAAATAAACAACGGTACCACCAGATTGCAGCCATCTTCGAGTAATGTCCCTGCCTGGCCTCTTTCCCATGGTGCTCCCCTCCAACTCTACCGCTTTTATGTAAGGTCAAAGGGATAACAGGATAAAGGCTGTCCTCTCTGCTCCTCTGAAGGACAAGCACTCTGCCGATTGGATTTGGTGGCCTTCAAGGACAAAGGAAGAACACTGGGATACAAAGGATCCAATAGCGGAGGAACAAGATTTCATCTGTCTCTATGGCCTGAGTGATTGGCAGGGATGGCTAGACCAGCAGTCTTTGAGTGCCGCCTCTTTGTGGCTGGGTGCCCTCCATCAGCATTGAATAGTGAGACTCGATCCATTGACAAAAACACACTCAATGATTCTAGAAGATCTGACCTCTGCGGAATGATAGAGCCCAGGCAGAGTTGTAAGGGCAGCCAGGTGGTTTAATTCAGTGGAATGAATTCGTAGATTTGTCTGTGGGTATACACTGTATGTGTGTAAATGTCTGTGTGTATATCACACACTAGAATACAGATTAGAAAGAGAGATTAGAGAGGAAATGTAAAAATTGTAAAAAAGTGGTGTGGTTCAAATGCTTAAAATAGCGCAGAAATTGTTACGAACATAATATGTTCGTCGGGTTCCCTTGGCAAGGCAGTTAAAAGTGCAGTCCAGTGATTTATGAATGCATTTTCACACAGTTTGGTGGACACAAAGAGACAGATTTTTAAAAAATGAGACAATAATCAAAAGCAGCAACAGCAAGAGATACAGAAACAGATCTACTGACTCTTAGTCCATGGTTTAGGTAAAGCTCCAGAAATGGTTAATACTACACTTCCTATAATACAACTCAGTTGCATCTTTTGTCAGACTTTTTTTGAACTGTCGTGATGCAGTATGTGATGCAGGTTTTCTGTTAAAAAGTTGACCTGAATTGAGATAACCAAAATGACAATGATATGACATCACCTGTTTTTTTTTTTCTCAAACTAGAAATCTCCTCTAGAGATACAAAGAAAGAATTACTTTATCACCCTTGGGGGAAATTCAATTTTTCCACTCAATTGTTATTTTTTTTCACTCACACATGCTTGCTCAAGGGCACCTCGATAATGCCCTGCAGGTGAACTGGCACCTCCCTAGCTACTAGTCCAACTCTGTTACTGATTGGTCCATGCTGGACTTGAACTGGCCACCTACGGTTACCAAGCTAAGTCCCCTCAGACTAAGCTACTGCCCTCCATTATAAAAACTGTTTTTGTAAGCTCAGTCATGCTCTTTATAATTAGTAAACTTATCTTCACGTAAAAAAAAATGGTGGAGTGAATCTTTAACTTTCAGCTAATCCAGGAGCTGCTCAGCAGTCAACAGGACAAAAAAAGGTGACAATGGGCACATATGTAACTGTGACACTCAGGCAAGATATTGCTGTAAATAAGCCTGATGCTCAGATGATCTTAAAACACAAAGGGATTGTTGTTTCTGAATGTGGCATATATGTTCAGGTCTTGCCGAGTTTTTCATTAGGGACATGAATCATATGGAATGTTGTGGATGTTGAGAATAGGCAAAGAGGTACAATAGCCTCCTCAAGTATAATTTGAACAATTAGTTACCTGCATGTAGGTAAGCGAGGTCTGGATTCTCAATATCAGGGTGATTTTCCTTCAGGTGGTTGCGGAACTCCATGGGAGAGTTGGTGGCATAGTTACATTTGGGAAAGTTGTACATCTTCACGCCCTCATGTTTGCCCGTATGGAGAATGTGCTTCCGGATGTTCTCAGCACAGTTGGATCTAAGGGAGACAAACGAAGATAAAAGGCCTCATTCCTTTTTGGAATAGATAAAAAAAAAAAGATTAAAAGATGAGAGTCATGAGGGAGAAAACACAAGATAAACGCTTGGCAACTTTCCCGAGAAAGGTTTGCTGTACTAACATTTTATTTTGTTGCAATGATTACACACACACACACACGCACACGCACATACACACGCACACTAGAAAAAACTCAAACTGGGCTTTGGAGCTGAGGGAGCAGCCGTGTTTGGACAGACTCTCAAAGCATTCATTGCCTAAATACGCCTCTGTGAAACAAGCCCACAACCAGCAAATGACTAAAGATCGCTTTCACAAACAACCAAAACCAAGTTGTTACACAAACAATATTTACATCTGCAAATTCTTTGATATTCCGTCATGCTCTTTCATATCTCTTATTTTCTTGCCTTGCAGTTGCTCAGGTTTAGTGTGTAATGGTGGTGGTGGGAGCAGTGGGTGATGCATCCTGTGAGACTGCACGTGGATCTAGAGGCCCACTGAGTACGTTAGAGATATGTCTGAAGACATCTGTTATGCATTATGTATCTTTTGCAATTCTATGAAAGGTATAGAAATAGAGGTGTATGTTGCGTGCGCGCGTGTGTGTGCGAGAGTTTGCGGATCTTCGGGCTGGTCAGATAGGGCAGGCCAACAGTGAGCTACTGCAGGGTGTAGGATGTAATGATGTCAGCTCAGAGAGTCACACACAACCCTCTGCTGATTAATGATGCTGCCTGACCTGCTCCCAGGCTCTATCTAAACCTGCCCACGGACACACAAACACAAACACACACATGTGTTACTGAAACCCTGAATGGACAAAACAAACATGCACATACATACATACACAGACAGACATGAACAGACCTTAGTTTGCACCAAAATAAAAATTATAAATCTCTGATATGACTACACAGGTGCAAATATTCAGACGTGAATCCATAAACACTGTACCCCCTCCACCCAAACCCACACACACGTACAAGACAGCACACACATAATGCATCATGCAAGCAAGCATGTGCAGTGTAGAACACAGTTTCATACACACACATAAACACACACCATCATGTGTTGATGGATGGGGCACTCGTGCTCAGTTTGGACCTGACATTCTCGGACAGTATAATACGCAATTACTCTCCCTTATCACCTTGGCCGGGACAATAAAGCCTCACAGTGCCATAGCTCACGCCAGCCAAGGAGAGAATTTGTTTTCACTTTTGCAGAGACACCTCTCTCCATCATGGGGCCACCGTCCAGCCCGGCTCCACTGGGGCCTAAAAAAAAAAAACAGAGCGGGCCCTCACTGGGTTCTGTTCATGCTGTACGAAACACATAAGCTCTAGCCACTGGTGAACAATGATGGCTCATCACAAAACTGAACTCTATGGTCAGCTGGGGTGCCACACTCAACAACAACAAAAAAAGTGCTTTAATCCACAGCAATGAATGTGACACCATATAATTCATAAATATATCCAGTTCATGAAAACTTTTACATACCCTTTGTATCACAGAAGTCATTCCTGGTTCACGGGAAGTGATGCATTTGGATTTCTGGTTTGTTTGAAACTAGGCAGAATTAAAACCAGGTACTTTGCATCAGCGCTGACTTACACAGGGAAGAAACATGCAAAGAAAAGGGGTCTGGCTTTCATCCTCCGTAAAAACCACAATGACAAAGATTGATAAGTGTTGTATGGTACAAAAACACTAGTCTCAGAGTCCAGAATTTAAAAAGGGAGCTGCAGATGATGAACCTTAACTATGACCTGATATGAAAACAATACATTTAAGGCCTTGTAGGTTCAATGTCAAGTGTAACGAATGTGAGGAGCTTTAAGAATTTTAAGTATCTTAAGTGTCTAGTGTCTAAGTGAGATTCACAATGAATGCCAGCACATATAACCCTTAATTTTTACACATATTCTCTCTCATTTATCCAGCAGATTGGCACCCACTGCTGTCAAGACTTTGTCAGTCATCAACAGCAAAACCGTGGTAAGTTCACACACAAATCACGGCCACATCTGTTGACTATTCTTCTGCTTAATGAAAAGCTTAATGAAAAAAAGACAGACACAAGAACTTAAAACTGTCACATGCTCACGAATTACCGCAAATCATGCTGCTAAAAAATGCATTTTTTACTAAAAGTGAACTGATTTCTTATTCGAAAAGTGGGAGCATAAATAGATAAAATTTGAAGCGGAGCTAAAAGGTTCTAAAGAGAGCGCGGGTGGATTCCTAGGGGGGCCATGCTATCTCTCAGATATGGTAATGGCGTAATTGTCATATTAAAACAACACAACGTGCATTTAGGAGTCAGCAGGTGTCACAGTTAGTGAAAGCCCACACCAGCCCTCCTACTATACACTGTATTAATTAGTCCCAACACTGTTTCAACTTCCTCCCCCATCCATGCACTCACCATGGGACTCAGCCATAGTGATGCTCAATGGATACATCACCCCTTCTCTGCCTCTTTCTGTCTCTCCCTCTCTCGCCCCTTTATTTTAGCCATTTCCATATTCCTCCTCCCAACGAGTGTATGGTAATGGGAGAGGTGTAATTGAGAGGCGCTTCGTTAGAGGAGATTTAAATGTGTTTCTTTGTGTGTGTTAAGAGTTAGGAGGGGAGGGGGTGTATTTGGATCATTGGTGCTATTTGGATCTTATTCTGCCAAGGAGGCTCAGTTATCATCATTAATGTCTCCCCCCCTCCTCCCTCGTCTCTCCCTTCACTTTACAAGGTCGCAAACCTTCCTGGCACTGACAGTAAGCGTGTCATCCTCAAAGCCGCCATCGCCTCAAATTGAAAGACTATTTTAACAGGTAGATTGAAACATGAATGCCGCAGCATTCAATAAACAATAATAGCCCCAGAAGGATGGTAACATGGCAGGAGTCAGAGGCTACATATCAATTAGACCGCTTAAGATGCCACTGTGACTTTAATGAGAAAAAAAAAACCCTCCTCATTGTGAACAATAGAAATGATTCCTTAAACACTGAAGTAAAGAAGTTTTGCGGCTTGCATAAATAGCTGGAGAATAGTCAAATAGACATCATTAATTGACAGCCAAGGACTCCCAGTGCAGTATCATTAGAATATTTTTACCACTATTCTCCTACTATAATTATCCCCCTCTATTATCTATCTCTGTCTGAATAGGAGATGAGTGGCATTTGATAGATCATTCACTCCCTGCTCATTTACATGCATTTGAGGAGCAGCCTTGATGGAGATCACATTGTATCAAGTGGGAACCATAGATGTCACCCATAACATTTAATATGGATATTTTAAAAGCGGAAATCAGATGTATACCTGTACAACAGATATAAATATTTTCTATGAGCAAGACCTGTCAATCAAACAACTGCTTTTCCTCAGACCATAATATGTCTGTTCAACTGCGCCATATCTATTTCATAAGCTTACATCGAAAGGTCAAACGTGCGAACTCATCTAGTAGCTCCTTATCGTGGTCAGGCCACCAGAGACGTCTGGGTTTAAACATGTATTCAGTGTGTAAAAGCAAGGCGGAGGCGAGGGCCCTCGCGGCTGTCTGAGGCCCCCGCATTCAATTCCTCATCCTCACATTAGTAAGCCAGCGGGGCGTTTCCCCAGCCTCCTCCTCCTCCCACCTTGCCCCCCCTTCACTGCCCTCTGGACCTCTCAGAACCCCCGGGGCCACCAAAATGTTAATTGGGCTTCTAATTTACTGTTTCATTTGCCACTATCTGTAATGATCATTAAGTATCAGTGCAGGAACAATGGGGCCAGGAACATTTGGCATGTTCTATGTACAGTATCTCTCTGATACCGAGGTTAGGCTACAGCAGTGGTTTCATATAGGACCAAAATTTGCCCTCAAGGAAAAAAAACCCAGCCAATTTATATAATTACCTTGTTTTTCTTTTACATTATTTTGAGCCTTTGACCTGCTGTAATATGTTTAATGAGACATTTGGATAGACAGCGTTTTCATCATACAGTCTTGGTTTCTTTTTCCCTGGGTTTTAAGGTTTAGTGTCCAATGAGGTACAAAATTTCTGGCATAGCATGAATGAAATTCAGGCAAAACAACAAATTCTTGCAGTATGCAAATTTAATATAGACTATTGGCAAGTCTAGTCTGACAAGACCGAGAGCCTAGAGCCATGCTAGCGGCTCTGTGAGAATGTTGTTGGGCACAGTGTTGCTTTTAATGTCAGCATGTTAACATGCTTACAATGACAAAGCCACCATCCTGATGTTGAGCAGGTGTATTGCTCAACGTGCTCATCATCTTAGTTTAGCATCTTCTAATACACACTAAACACAAAGTACAGCTGAGGCTGACGGGAATGTCATTAGTTGTGCAGATATTTGGTCATAAATGGAGGTTTTTGACCTGATGATGGCGCTAGATGGAATGTCAGGGGATCACTAAAGAAACCACAAATATCTATACAATATCTATTTTATGCTCATATTTCTATGCTCATTCAAGTGGTCAAGCTGTGAAAACTTCACTTTGCTGGTGGTGCTGTGAAAAGTCAGATGATCACTAAAGTCAGTAGAATCCATCCTCACCTTAAAGGCCCATAAACAATTTCATGGCAAGTCACCCATTAATTATTGACACATTTCACTAAAACAAAAAAATTTACACGTCATGGTGACAATAGAGTGAGTCAGTGGATCACCAGCATCAGCCGGATTCCTCTAATAGTTGTACAGATATTTAAGTCTGAACCAAAGTGGAACACTGACCATCATCATCACCCCTCAAGGCATGCCGCAAACATGGCAAGTAAAAATATCAACCATATACTGGCCCACAAATCTTGTAGCTCAACTCAAAACTGCACATACTAAAAAACAAGATGCAATCTTCCAATGCTATTAAATGACACTTGTAATCATTTAAGCACAGTAATCTTCAAAGCACCTTACATGTGTCTGGAATCAAACATCAGCTTAAATCCCCTACACTGGTTGACTCCTAATTGATACATTCAAGACATACTTCATGATAACTTTAGGTACAAGGTGAGATAATCCTGTGATAATTGCAAAATAATAGCCTGACTGCAATTACTACACCTCAGCATTTCATTTTTTCTAAGTTGTACTGCATACAAAAGACTTATGAAATGAGCGGAGCGCTTCACTGCAGCGGAGCAGGTGTAGCAAGCTGCCGAAATGACTTTGTCACAGAGGGGAAAAAACGAATGAAGAGTACATCTAAAACCAATGATGGGTTTGAGATCATTCCCTTTCACACTCTTCTGCCACAACCTGACGAGGAAGCACAGGATGAGAGAAAGAGAGAGAGACAGAGAGGGAGAGACAGAGTCAAGAGGAGACGGAGGGAGAGAGAGAGAGAGAGATAGAGAGAGATGGAGATGTGCAACGCCAGCCAAAACTTTTTCAATTTCACCGACAATTTCCTGTGTAATTACTGATGTGGTATGATGGTGTTTTAATGACAGGGACCTGCCAGTGACAGTGACATTGTGTGTGTGTGACAGTGAGAGTGTGCGCGGGTGTATGTGTGTTGGGGGAGATCTGGCTGGGCCTGTTGATGATGGCAGAGTGATGAGATGGAGCCGTGCTGTGGAGATTAGACCTGTCTGCCCTCCACCTCTCCCACCCACCCTGCGCGCACGCACACACACACACACACACACACACACACACACACTAAAGCCTCGAGCATTTACACCACACTCCACCTCTCCAAACTACCCTACAATGCCACCTGCTATCTCACCATCACACTCACTCACTTATATACCCAGTGCAGACCCTCCAACCTCCCACCTATCAACCTTGATCATCAGTGCCATGGTGGTGGCCATCAGCGCCACCAACCATGGGCGGGTCAATGAGCCGGTACCTGTAGTCGCACCAGGGGCAGCGGTACGGTTTCTCCCCAGTGTGGACCCGTTTGTGCCGCGATAGGTGGGACTGCGTGGTGGAGGCGAAGTTGCAGAGCTTACATTTAAAGGGTCTCTCTCCTGTGGGGTGGAGGGGTTTAAAAGAGAAGAGATAGAAAATGGTGATGAGACCAAAATGACATAAATGTCACACACACACAAACACACAAAGACATAAATATACACACCCAGGTAGAAAGCTACAACTGACATGGTTCAGCTGATATGGGACACCATTTGCTGGATTCATCAGTCCAAATTTTACAACTTAAAGTTGTTAACAATGCTATGTGGGATTATTTGGAGACCAATCAATGACAAAAACAAAGTTGGTAAAAGTATATTTTGCTGACACTACAGTAGTGTTAATTGAATCATTGAAAACTATGACTAAATATGTTCGTCAATGACCTTTTTTTGTCATGACTCAGACGAGATCATGACGAGATGGTACTGACATCATTACACACCAACTGGGACCTTATCAACATGCGGTATTGTTGACAAGTTGGGAAGTGCTGAGAAGGGCTGCCCACTTTCTTTCGGTGCCCATGTTAACCAACTGGGCTTTTCAGACAGCAACAGTTTCAGCGTCTGTTCTTATCTCTCCATCAGGACTACTCCAGCAGGACACAATGATCACAGTAAGGACTCAGAGTAACTTAATTAAGTTAAAGTTAACAATGACAACAACAAGGCTTGGGTCTGTACAGCTCTCAGTGTTTTATAATAGTTTTAAAGAGAATATGTGACCCCAGGCCAGGTGTTGAATGCTGCTGGTTCAAAATGAAAATGCAAATCAAATCATGTTCCATGTCTGGATGTATTCCTTAAATTACTACTATCAGACCACCAGAACAGACACTTGTTTTAAAGTTGCATTCATAATCATTTAACCTGTGTTTGCCATCAGATAATGAGAAGAAAAAACGTTAAGCGAAATGAATTTGACTAAAACGACAACGTTATTGGTTTACCTCGACTGGATTAACTGAAATGTTAAATATAATCTTATGACTAAAAAAGACTAAAATGTCAACAGTTTCCATCGGCTAAAACTAAAAATAATTATGGTTTCTTTGACTATTATAAGACTAAAATGCCCAGACTTTAAGTCAAGTAAAACTTAATGAATTTGACAAAATATCATAAAAACAATCAAGGACATCTGACAGAGGATTAAGACGATATATAGAGAAAAAAAAGCTGAAAAATTAACACTACTCAACTGAAGCATGAATAGCTGTCAATCTACAACATTTTCTAAAATGCATTTAAGTGTGCTTGCCTACTCTGAACACTGCAGGTGCAAAAACTTATTAAATATGTTAAAATGTCTTAGAGAAAGTACTAAATATTTTGCATGTGAAATGTGGTATAGCACTTGCCTTCTACGTGTCAGCTCACGCTGAAGCACTGCAAGGGTTTTTATTATGATGAAATGAAATTACCTGAAGTGTAATTGCCGAAATCTTTTGATTTTTTTTTTTGCTTAGTTTCAGCTGTGTATGCTGTAATATGTCTGTTTGCATGCAATCACTTCAAGAAGTTTAACAGTTGAAGAGTTAAAAGCAGTTGGACTGCCATTTAAAGAATAAGATGTGAAGGCAGGTGAACTGTAAGTAGACATAAATTGAAATTTAAAGTAAGGTTGAAGCACCAGATGCAGAATAGTTGAAGTGTCAGTTGTCATGTAAGAAGTGACAGCAGTGTAAGTGTCCGCTGAAGTTTTTAAACTGTTAGTTTAAGATTCATTGAAGTGTTGGTAAATGTTGTGCTTTCACCTCAGACTGTTGATCGGTCTGTCAGCAGGATGTTTAAAACTTGTGAATGCGTCTCCATGAAATATCATGAGTAAGAATTTGATGGAAGTCCAAAAGGGAGACTCATATTAGGAGATGATAGAGGATTACCAATTTTTGACACATAAACATTAAACTCACAGAGAGAGACTTGATTCTACACTGTAAGAGGATGCTCACAGGGTTAAGGTATCAATTCAACTTAAAATCAAAGAGGCAGGACTGATTTCTGTGGGTGTAACAGCAGGTTGGAACATTGTCCATAACTGGCAGAGTTTTGTGTTCTCTGGGAGCGATGTATTTTTAATTATTTCTTTGCCCAAATGGCAGACCAGAGTAGTGAGGAAGTGTTTGACTCAACAGCTTCGAGGATGTCAGTGTTTAAAACCTGCAATAAAAACCTCGCCCAGCTTTAAGAAGCTGCTAACCTACAGAACATTTATGAAGTTTAATAACATGGCATTCAATTGACTCTTGTAGTGACATTTCAGTGCTGACAAGAATAACATTAGCCTCCAACTCCTTGTAAATTTTGGGAATGAAAGTGGAAATATTTGAAGAAACTAAATAATGACACAATGCTGTCTTAAGAAAACTTGAACCACAAAAATATTGACATCAACAGTGGCCTTTAAAAATCTGTATCTGTCAAACTCTGACAAGAAAACACTGTCAGACAGGGCGGTCCCTTCATGTGCAGCTGCATGACAACAGATTTGAATATGCAGCTAAATCAGTGGAATTGACACATGTCAACACAGGAGAGGAGGACAGAAATTGGAGGTTTCGGGGGGAAATGGCAGAGAAAGTGAGGAGCAAACAAGATGAATTATGAAAACCTAAATGAATATTTATAACAGGATTCTTGATCCTTGGGCGCCTGCCAGACAACGGTTAAGAACAGTATTTGTTTCACTATCCCAATTTCCAAAAAAGCACTCGTTATTGACAGCCTATCTGAAAAATGCAATTTCCCTAAGCGACAGAATGACATGGTGAAATGATAACTGAAATTAAAAATCTCAGATTCAGTCAGCCATACTGGTACACATGCCTATCACTGACAGCAGCATGTCACACTGATGTGCCTGCGTGTGTGTGAGTGTGTGTGTGTGTGTGTGTGTGTGTGTGTGTGTGTGTGTGTGTGTAAGAGAGAGAGAGAGAGAGAGAGAGAGAGAGCGTGCATCAGCGCGTGTTTTGGTACAGTTGAGTCCAGCTGTTTCTCATCTTCCTTGATGGTTGATTTAACATCTGGATGCACGCGCAAACACACACAGACGCATACTTGCATGCACATACACATACTATCCGTATATAATTCACCCATTCCGGCCACAATCAGGACCTAAATTCGGCCTACAGGTGATGCACGCTCTGAATGTGTGCGCGCGTGTATTTCGGGAGGACACGGGCTCAGCAGGACCGTCACCGGGCTGCACGTGGCATCATCAACCCGCGGGATCACCACCGTTGGTTAGGAACCATGGGGAAAAGGGGCATCTGGATCAGTGTGCACATACGCACACACACACACCCGCTGTCATCTCTTATACACACATACACGTGCCACCTCAGAGCCCGCGCGCTCGAGGGGCTGGATCACCTAAATACTTACGGGCAATGTTGATTTACGACTACAGATTAAAAGTGAGTAAACACAGGACTCACCAGCTTTGCACGGGTCTTTGTAGTCAATTGTCTCCGCTCTCTCCTCTTCATAATAATCATAGTCTGGCTCCTCGTAGTCGAAACAGTTACAAATAGTCACTTTGCCCCAGAAAGTCAAGCCGGCAAGCATCAGCGTGATCCAGCGCATCTTAGCGGCCAGTGCCGAGGGCACTCGGTCCATCTGAAGACTAAAATAAAGGAATAAAAGGCCTCTCTGCTCGTCTCCTCTGCTGTTAGGAGATGGTCAATCCACTCTCCAAAGAAAGCATCGGCGGCAGGAATTTAACGGGTCATTGTGAAGATCGCTCTCCTCCCTGACAGTATGGTTGTGGATAGGCTGCCGTTGAGTTACTCTGCCCGGCTCTGCTCCATGGTTAAAAGTACACTGAGGTGTCTGTCGGTCGGTCCCGGCGTCTGTTGGTGTTAGTCAGCAAAGTGTCCGCTGAGGAGCTCCGCTGTTCTCCGCTGTGGCTTCGCAGGTGAGGCTGCTGTGGGAAGAAGGAGAAGAAGAAAAAAACGAGAGAAAGACGCGGTGAGTGGATCAGGACTGGATGATCTCTGAGCGCAAAGACGCACGGCGGTGTGTCTGCTGCTCACACAAGAAACATCCGCTTCGCATATTTCCAAGCAGCACTGACTGTCTCCCTCTCCCTCCCTCTCTCTCTCTCTCCTCTCTCTCCTGTGTCCGGTAGTGGTACTGTCACCCTCAACCCGAGTCAGCGCACCGCCCACACACACACACACACACACACATACACACACACACCACCGCCAAATACCTGCACTGTTCGACCCAAGTGGTGCAGAACCAAAACTTTCTTTGTCCTCATTTGTCCCTATTCAGAGCATTTGCTGCCGTTTTCATATGCAAAGACTGACTCTCTTTCTCACACACACGCACACACACGCGCACACTAAGCAAAAAAGGCGCATACATTTGGATAACCTACCCCACTGTAATAATTAAACTCCAGTGGTCTCCTTCTCATCTCACCGACCGTGCAGGAAGCGCGCACTGGTTTTTTTTTACAGGTTATCACACGGATCCATAAAATACAGTGAACTTACAGTACAAACCGGTAGCGGTAAAAGTAACAAGGCGGCTACAAACTGGCCTGTGGGTTTTAGTATCCATCACCCCTTAGACCCGGTGCATAAAGGCTGTTATCCTGTTATTTAGAGGCAGGTGCCAAGTAGGTGACAGCCAAACCATAAATGCCTAGAGGTGGTAGGCCATATAGACCAGGCTGCCCTTTATGATCATGGCAGGTCTGTCCTTCCTCTCCTCATTCATTTTCTGTCCCAGAAAAAGACAAATGGAAAAAAAGATCCGAGGTAAGATTAATTGCAATTAAAAACAATTAAGCTTAATCAGGGCTTGTGCTTAAAAAGAGGCGCGCCTCAGCACGTTGAACACCATCTGTCTGGCAGTATAGATCGAGGCACTGAGTACAGCCGCATGATGTACAGTGCAAGTTGGTGAAGAAATAGAGCCTAAAATACGCATTTAAAGAGTAATCATTATGGAGCAAAAATGAACTCCAATAGCCAGAGTGTTTGGGGAATTCTTTTTTTCTTCATAAAAGTCCTTGAAACCAGCATTGATGGTTTCAAGTTTTATGTCTAACTATGCATTTATTTCATGCTTTTTTCTGTAAATTCAGCAAACTGGAAAACGCTTCTGTCCACTTGTGCCAAATAATGGAGCCGGCTGTACAATCAGACGGGATAGATGTACATCAGTCTGTCATCCAGCTATGATGTCTTCTCTAATCGGTCATAAACACTAACCTTGCCAGCTGTAGGTCGGTCAACAACAGATGAACCGAGTTCAAGTGGGTTCAC
>JAPZEB010000025.1:20931539-20948904 GCA_029783705.1 Chaetodon striatus | reverse complement strand
GACACGACTTGTGTGTGAGGAGGGAGTGATTAACATAAAAAACACACAAATCAGAGAGGAACAATGAATCCGGTTAGAGGCAGGAGAGGGAGAGCGGAGGTGTTAACTTTTTTTTTTCTGTTTTTGGGGAGGGGGGCTTTGCATGTCACAACCAGCAACTCTATCCACCGATGATCCGTTAGGGACTCCTCAAGCTTGGTTGTTTGTCTGGTTACAGTCTAGTTATAGGTGCAAATGCTTAGTATGTATCGTTGAGGTAGCCTTAATCAAGTGTTTATTGCTGAACTGACCATTTCCTAAGTCCTGTCCCTCTTAGTTACTGTTGCTTTCCCATTCTCACATGGCACATACCCAGTTTACAATGATGATGGTGGCAGATTTACCACATACATTTTTTGGGTAATTTTAAAACAATGGGTTTCAAAAGTAACTTGAAAACAATACGCTGACCTCAGACACAGAGAGAGCTTCTCATTTCTAGCCTGTGGCCGTCAAATGGTCGGCTTAAATGACAACTTTCGCTGGCACATTTCAACAGCTAAGTGAATATGCCTTATCCAACTGACTTTAATGTTTCAAGCTGACCTGTTTTAAAGGTTCAGTGTGTAATATTCCCATATTAAAATGTCTAAACATGACTGGACCTATGTTGTGTATTTTGTGGCATTGCGTAATTGCATTATCCGCAGTGTTTTCAACAATGTTCAAACCCTGACTAATCTGTAACTTTATTCAAGGTAACTTTGCATCTCATTTGGTCGCCTATCAATGGCATCATAATGCTCTAACTTCCAGGAAAACAAAGGAAACACCAGAGCCAGAGAGTGAGGAAGAATATTGGGGAGGCATCTAGCGTTCCGCTAGCTAACTGTACCTGCGGCTGCTTCATCAGAATGAAATGACATAATGTAAATAAACCTGACTCAAAGTATCATGAATAAAATTTCAATACATTTCCTCATCTGTGAACATGATCTCTGGCTGAGTTATGTCAGACAGAATTTCATTCGCAATGGTGGTTGTTTAACAATTAAAACAACAACTCCCAAGATCCCCTGCAACTTACTGACACCTGCCAAGTCCATCATTTGTCAGTGTTTTGAAAATTACACACTGTGCATTTAAATCAGGAACCCATAAAAGCGTCTTAACTATGCACTTGATGACTACATACATGGTAATATGCTAAAAGACTGAAGCTAAACCTGCATGTCCCAGGCAAAAGAAGTACTCATCATTATCAGTTGACAATCTATGTAACAATAAAAAAGCGGTAACCAGTATAGCTAGTCAGTCCTAGTGTTGTAAGTATGATAAGGAAAAACATATGGTCATACTTTTACAAAAGGGCTGCCTACAGTAGCTTACATATCTGGACAAACAAGACAGGTTTGATTTACTCTGTATTGCATTTATTTTTAAATTGTTCATTTTACTTTTAACACAACAAGAGAAGAGGCTTTTGGGATGAGGACTAACCAGTTTCTTTTGTGAACGTAAGCTAACTTGTTAAGCCTGGATTGCTGGAGTGTAAGCTTCCCTCAAATCTTACAAAGAGCAGGACAAGGCTGCTAATGTTAGCCTTAACTTTCATATAGTCACATCCAGGACCAGCTCCAAGACAGGTGGGAAATAATACATAGTGGATGTACTATTGTAAAGGTTTTATTTTAACCCCACAAAACAATTTGGTATTAAATGCTCCAGGCCATGGAGTCATGTTAGTCTGGGTTACTACTGCAAATAGTATGCTACTTAGCCAAAAGCTAACATTTACAGTCTACGTCATTCCTTACACTTTTGCAGTTGTGTTTTTGGTGTGGAAAATCCCTTCCCACTCTTTACATACAATGCATCATGGTGCTTTCAGACCTTGAGTTCATTTGCTTTGGTCTGAATCAGGGACTAATTTTGTTACAAAGTTGCATAATTGCCTAGAGTTGGTTTGTGTTCTCATGGCAGCATTTACAAGCAGACCAGATCAAATGCCTTGCACAAGTAAGCTGCTCTTGACTGGTCAGAATTTCCATGCAGGAAAAATCCAGGAAATAAACAAAACATTGAAGAAGAGTAATCTTGCAAGATAAATGCGACCCTTTCTAATGTCACAATGGAGGGACAACTACACGGGTTGATTTTAGCGCTGGTCATCATGTACTGTATTGCTGTCATTGTTCATTTTTGACAAACCATACAGTTTGAAAACGAGGCCCAGCTCCAACTAGAAAACAATGTTTAGATGCATTGGATGCACCCAATGTGCATATTAAGGCAGTACAGGAGGAGGCGCACATTAATAATCCTCCAGGACTGTAACATGCTCATGCTTGTTTACTCAAACAATGTGAATGTGACTGCAGTTGGTTCAGATCAAGGTTGGAACACGTTCTCATCACAGACAAACCGCATCAGAGTTCGTTTGTAACCGTACTGAGACTATTTCTTTAAAAAGGTCTCAGTCCGGTTGTTTTGGTGCACACCTGAGTGCAATTGCTGTGTTCACACCTGCCCAAACAAACCACCACTTAGGGTGAAAACAAACTTTAGCTCAACTGAACTGAACCAAAGGGCAGGTGTGAAAGCACCTTCACTCTAACTACAGTCCCATACACACAGTCTCAACACGTGAACAAGTCCAACACTTGACAGACGCCATGGGTACTTGGGGTTGACAATAGTTTTTTGAGGGTAGGGTTTAAAACACAGGCGATAAACTAAGTTGAATGAAATGTTGCAGTTGTATGTCTTTTGCATCGTTCATGATGTGTAGCTTGTATCTACATTATTTTTGAATGTTTTAACATATTTGTACATTGTCTCAGTGCTCAGCTTACACTCACTCTGTCTGAAGTTCAAGTTCTTTGTTAAACATAACAATAACATAGAAGCAGTCATTGGCAATAACATCTTAAATCTCAGGGTCCCTCCGACATAGTATTTCAGCATGAGATCACAACACTGACTTATGTTCCACGCGATTAGAAATGTTGTTTTAAGGGATTATAAAGCAATTATACCCACTTGACAAAGACCAACTCCTTCAAACTTGCCAGTATGAAGTTCTTGGTAGAGGGATAGTTCTTTGAGTTTTTCTTCACCAAGTGACTTTGAATTTTACAGTTCCAAATAATGAGCTAGATGTGTGTATCATTACACTCAGCTCCAGTACAAACTCCCCAGTTAGTCATCATCCTGTGAGCGTCTACAAAACCCACACACACACACACATACTGTAACTCACATCCCCTCCATTACCGACTGCTCTGTTCCCAGGAAAGATTAGCTCAACTTTAAAATCTCCTACTTATTTTATTAGTATTGCATCTTAGTGCCGTGAAGGAGCCGATTTATAACCTTTAAACAGATCACACGCATGCAGATAATATTTCAGTGTGTCAGGTTGGCTGCTGGAATGTGATTGCAATGATTGTATAGCTGTAGCTAACCGTCCGACCCAGCAGCAATTATAACTGGCAAAGGAGTGTCGGGGGTCACAGCAGAGCAAATTGTGTTAGGTTTTTTTGGGTGTTGCTAATCAAGTCAGGTCCTGTCGCTCACTAAAATGAGGTTGTTTCAGGTTCAATCTCAATTCTCCTATTTTCATATGTTCATACTCGCTCACCCTTGATCTTTCCAGCTCTCTTATTTCATCACTTTCCTGTTTCCATCTCAATCACTTCACTCACTCTCTTCAAGTCTGTGTTTCCTCCTGCTAAATTCACACAAAGACACACTCACACACACACCAACGCACACCACCCTACGCCTCTCCAGGTGACAGCTAGGTGACAGTGTGACGCCAGCCGCCTGATGGGGAATGATGAGGGCTGGAAACAAATGAAAATAAAACGTCTAATTATGTCAGAGGCGCCTTGACGTTACATCACTGTTAAAACACATTTAAAATAACATCCAGCAAGTCTTACACTCACACACACACACATACACGCACACACAGCAGGCACCCGTGACGGATGGAGGGCTCTCCTGCAAGCGCTCAGTCAGGCTGTCAGACCACTGGCTGCTGCTGCTTCTGTCATTGACTTAAAAGGGCATCAAGGAGCCGTGTGTGGGACATTACTGAGGCCGAGGGGAAACTGCTGGGCTGCAGCATAAAGACACTTTCAGAGAGGCTGACTTGGGCTCCTATCGAGGGGCTATTATTCAAGACAGTATCCTCCCACCGCCCACCGCACCATCTGTCTATCCAAAGCTTTTAGTAAGTAAAAAAGCACGACTCAGTACAGTCCCACAGTGTACTGTACTGTACGTACGGAAATGAAAGGGAAGGATGGAATCTAAAAGAAAAGGCACTGCATACATAAAAAATAACCAATGCCAGTATCCACTTTGCAATACTAAATGTCGTATTTTTTGTCATCAAGTTATCCTCAAATCAGTTTCTGTATTGTATTTTGCATCACAGAAGAACAGACACTGGACCGTTTCAATGTGGGAAAACACACTCTTGAGGATCAGATGGATTTGATGAACACACACTTGCTGACCAGCTGGGTTTTGGGAAAGACACACTTAGTGACCAGATGGATTTTGGGGAAATACACATGACAACCAGTTGGATTTGGGGGAACACACACTACCTTAATTCCCTCATCTAGCAACCCTCCAAGTCTGGAGGATGGCAGAAAACAAAAACAAACACAAAATCCAAACATCTTTTTCCTTTGTCTCTTTGGCTATCAATTGCCTCTATTCAGATAGAATTGGCTGATATAACATCGTATAATTGTGACGGTCCCGTCGGGATCAGGAGGTAAGGGTTTAACCATCCGACAAGAGTGTCTGCAAGACCGCCAAGAACTAGTTCTCGACTTTCTCTGGATGTTGAAAATCAGTACAGATGGACAAGTCATGGCTATTATCGGCCAAAAACGTGTGTATGTTTTTTTTTTCCAAACAAAGCTGTGAAGATTCATAATTAATGTGAGATTTTCACAGTTAACACATAAACTTCATTTTGTTAGATAGTCTACAGCTATAGAAGAATAAAAAAAAGTACATTCTGTCTCATCCAATTATGTTTCCTGATAAAAAAAACCTTTTGTCTCAAACTCATAAAAACACAATTTGCCTGTAAAAAGCCAACCTCATGAATTTTGCAGTTTAGAGTGCCAGTCAATGTGTTTAAGGAGGTGTACTGCAGTGATGCTTCATGGTGGAGGTTACTCGCTCTCATTGTCTCACCTGTGTGTGTCCTGTAGTGGTCCTTCATGGCTGACAGGTTGAGGAAGGCGTAGTGGCAGGACGGCCAGGCACACTTATATGGTTTCTCCCCACTGTGCAGTTTCATGTGGTTGTTCAGGGCCCATTTTTCACTGAAGGAGCGGTCGCACAACTCGCATTCAAACTTCCTGTAGAAGAGGAGAGGCAGAGGGGAGCAAGGAGGAGGTGGAGGAGGAGGAGGGAAAAAACGAAGAGTTATTTACTGATCCCAAAGCTGACGTAAAATGCTAGACAATCTACCCTGTGAGAGAGGAAATGGGGGTTGCTGGGTACTCGCGCTCACACCCACAGAGCACAGGGCCGTATGACTGCGTGCTGTACATCTACGCCCACACTCACACACTCACACATACACACAACACACACAAAATGCAGTTTGCTGCTGGTGTGTCATGTCTGTATAAGCAGGCATTGATTTTTCTGTCCTGGCCTGCCACCTCCACCATTTATTCTCTGCTTTGCACCAGGGCCCAGAGGACTAGAGAAATTCTGTTACAGTCCACACACACACTCATACACACCCCGCAGGGCCAGTGGGGAGAATAGAGTTCACCTGTCCAGCGTCCCTGACCACTTAGCCAGGGCTAAATGAACAGTTAGCAACATTTTACCTCCCGCCTCTCTCTTAAGCCTCCTGTATCAGAGCCTCCTTCCATCTTAACCTTTCTACGAACACTGTCCATCCGATCTCTACACCAGCTCTGCTCTGGATAGTTAGTATCAATCCAACAAATTCAAAAGCTTGATTTACCATGTGTGGTGTGTCTTATGTGCGCTGCTAAAAGCCCCGGTTACCAGCGTTAAAGATATAGGTTAGAAAGCTAAGAATACCATTATCAGCTTTTAAACTGGTGTGTTTCTTGTTATGCTGGGACATGTGGGTGTAACATATAGGCAAGATGGCTACCAAGCTGCAGACCACTTCAGACCACTGACTGAGACCAACAAACTACATTGGTTTCTCATAAGTGAGACATTTCCAGCAGCATTTGTTCCCCCAATTGTGGGCATTTTTTGGCAGCACACCAAGTTGTCTTCAGCTGCGTTTGTGCCCTAAACTTGGGTGTTTTTTAGTGGCGTTCTTGCCCCCAAATGTGGGTGCTTTATAGTGACACACCGAGGTGTTTCCAGCAGCATTTGTGCCCCCAAATATGGCTGTTTTTAGCAACACACTAAGGCTTTTCCAGCAGCATTTGTGCCCCCATTGCTGTCTTTACAGTGGTGTTTGCGCCCTCAAACGTGGGTGTTTGTTGGTGAAACACCAAGGCATTTCCAGCAGTGTTTGTGCCCCCAAAAGCTAGGTTTTTTAGTGACACATTGAAGTGTTTCCAGCAGTGTTTGGGCCCCCAGATGTAGGTGTTTTGTTAGCGACACATTGCACCATTATAGTGCTGTTTGTGCCCCCAAACATGGAAGTTTTAAGCCAAAACATGATCTTTTCCTAGCCATAACCACGTGTTTTTTGTGCCTAAATATAATCAAACATTAACCACAGCATTGTTGAAACTTTTGAAAGTTTTGCCAACAGCCGTTTCCTGGGGTGATAACAGTATACTGAACATACAGAGTGATAACGTTAAAAATAGGTGCTTTTAAGATCATAACTGTGACTATTCTATATGTATAGTGTTCTTTCTTTACTCTGAACATCCTTCTGCTCTTCATACAGACACCTACCACCCGACAAAAGCTGTGTTTTTTTAGGTTTTTTTTCAGAATGTGTAGGATGTTTGCACCTATATTCATCTGCTGTGTTATTAGGCTTCAAGAAACACACAGAAGTAAAAACAATAGAAAAAGCCTGTGCTTGAATTAATCTTTTACCCCCGCGCTATAATTTAGGCACAGGATGACTAATGCGCGAGTCATAAACAAATGAAGTCGGGTTTTGGGGAGCATTCGTCTTGCAGCGAGGGCCATGTTATTTTAGGGAGGGCGGCTGTCTTTAAGTCCTGATTGTGTCGCTTAATCCCCGTGGTATCTGTTTCATAGCGAGCAGCATGACACTCACCTGAACAAATAATGACTCCAAGCAGCATGTAGCATGTGTCTGAATCAATAATTCAAACTCATACATCTTCCTTACTGGAAGAAGGAGGGGGGGGGCAAAGGAGTATGAGAGGGAGGGAGGGAAAAGAGAGAAAGGAGGGAATTAAAGATGGGGAGCTGGAGAGGGGGAGAGATAGAAAGGAAAATGTGTCCTGGCTTCCATATCAATCTATATGTTCCGTAAAGATGAATCTAAATGTGATATGGATGTCATCCGACGCTAGTTGAGGGGACATTTTAAGCTCACTTACCAGGAAGGATGGAGCGGCTTTAAAATGGCGCCTTTATCACCTGGCTCTAAGCTCAAATGCATATTTAAACAGTCCTGTTTTCCTCTCATTCTAATCAACTGACTTGGCAGAGACTTTATTTGACCAACAGATGTATGTCTGCATCTGCATTTCCTTCCCTTTTCCTTCCTCCCTGCGGTATTTATAGAACAGCCCCGTCGCCCGTGCCACCATGGGAGAGGTAAATAAGATGAGTGAAGAGATGCTATCTTTTATTGTAAGCATTATGCACAACACTCCTGCTTTATGAGCTAAACGGGCCATTGTTTATCACGGGGCGTAATCGCAAAGTCGGGCAGGCAGGCAGGCAGGCCTTGACGTGGGCACGCGGCATGCTGGGATGGAGGGAAGAAGGAGAGAGAAAAATAAGGCAGGAGGAGAGGAGAGAAGATGGAGGAGTCAGGGCTGGCAGAGTTGACTATCAGTGGGGGTTTTGTAAGGATGAGAGGAGGGTTTGCGTCTGTTTTTATGGGATCAGATGGAGCGCTTTGATCTTGTCCCCGCATGTCAGATCCCGTCACGATCCACCGTCTCGCCCATACATATGCATACTGCCTCTAAACAGCCAGGCACCATGCAAAACACACCAAAGGTAGGAGGCAGAGGGAAGACAGATAGAGAGGAAGAGAGAGAGAGAGAGGGTGAGTGAATTTGTGTATGCATGTGTATAATAGAGGGAGAAAGGGAAAGAGAGACAGAAGTAAGAGAGAAAGAGAGGTCTGCCAATTTAAAATATCTGTAGACGTTTTATAATGCTTCCGAGAACTGAATTTAAAACCAACAAAACAACCACAATTAATGCAGAAATGCTGCCAAAGCAACCTGTTTCAGATTCAACATAGCCTGAGAAAGTTCTGAAAGTCTTATTTGTTAGGATTTTTGGGATGGAAAGGATATGTCTATGGCCCCTAATTGTATATGGTGAAGTAAATCATATGAGGATTTGCCTGTTTTGCTTTCAAATCTACATATGTAAGAATGTGTACCACACTCCAAAAAGAACATACACATAATGAAGATGACGATAAAATAACAGTGACGATAATATCATGACAGTTGCACAATTTCTATTTTTTGGGCCTTTAAGTTAATATACTTGATATTGTTGGATGTTGTTTCAAGAACCACTGGTCACCCAGGTGTAAAAGAATATTAAAACTACACATAATGACAATTTAAGAAAGAGATGACAGACTATTAATGACTGACAGGCCATTGAGCTGTGGATATGAAGCACATTTACATCACATTTTACTCCTACTAATGAAAACTGATGCATTGGCAGTGGTGGATCTGAACCAAGTACTTTCACTCAAGTACTGCACATAAGTACAGTTTTGAGGTACTTGTGCCTTACTTGAGTATTTACATTTTTTTACTACTTTATATTTCTACCCCTCTACATTTTGGAAGCCAATATTGTATTTTTAATTCCACTACATCTATATTACAACATTAGTTGCAAAGTACAAATTCATATTACTAACAGAAATATAATTAAATAATAAATTATGTTGAACCATACTGATGAAGATGAAACTTACATGTAGTATGTATATGTAGTAAATAAACTTAGCATTGTCTTTACCAGCTGCAAAGTCAGAGTGGTGTTCACATGATTTCATCAATAATTATAATTCAATAATACAACAGCTTATATAATATTCTGAAATGGGCCATTCTGCATTGAATGTACTTATTTTTTGTTTTTAAGTATACACTGTTGCTAATACTTTTGTACTTTTACTTAAGTAAGATTTTGAATGCAGGACTTGTAACACTTCTTTACTGTTGTATTGCTACTTTTGCTTGAGTAAAAGACCTGAATACTTCTTCCACCACTGTGTATTGCCATGTAAATTATATGCAGTAATTTGCTAGAAAAGTTGTGTGCACATCCACAAAACTTAAGTGGGAGGTGCCAGTTTCAAAACTACAATAGAAAGGTTTGTTTTAACTCAACACAGGTCTGAAGGCAAAAAAAAAAAAACATGTGAAGGAAAATTAGATGTAAAAAGTGACTAAATGGCTGCTGATGTCACAATGACTTAATTACATTCATATGTGCCTAATCACAAGATAAATAAAATATGTTGACATGGAGTGTGATTTTGAGATGTTGCAATTACACAGTTTTATCACACAGAGCTCTCATTTTCGTCACATGGGTATATTTTCCTGAGAAGGACGTTTTGTTGAGTTGAAACATTGCAAATAAAAAGGAGCTGTGATATGAATGTGCGGGTATCTTTCTATTCGTGTACGGAGTATGAGCTTTTTTGATAGTTTTTCAAGGTCTGAAATTCAAATCATGGCTTTTTAGTGTTAAATTACGACAAACTAAAAAGACCAACACAGAGTCAAAAGATATCTGTTATCTTAGAGAAAGAATATACATAAAAATAAACAAAAGACGAGAGAACAGAAAAGGAGAGACCATTAGTTTAAATTATACCTATTATTTTTGCATTGACTGCTCCTTGGCTTTTACACACAACTGTCAGGCTCTGATCAGCAGAGGCCACAGTGGGAATAAACTGTAATCGTGAGCAAGTTCTACTTCCAGTCATTATATCTCTGCTTTTCTTTCTCCTGCATCTCTCCATCTCTTATTCTTTTTCCTTCTGATCACAAAGCAAAGCGACATGATTGACGCCCTGCACAGATTTATTCAAAGACCCAGGTGGGCTTCTTGCCTGTTCGTTCAGAGAGCTGCATTCTGCGGTGTCTATACTGTCACTTATTACCATATCTATACAGTGGTGTGATCCTGTCATCGGTTCAGGCATATAGGGCCACTGTCAGAACATCACAGGCCACACTGGCCTTAATTGTGATAAAAATCCCTTAGGAGCAGTTACTGTACCTCTAACAGGGGTTGGAAAAAAAGACCACACACTCGCCACACACTCGCCATCGCCCCCAAGTGGTGAGGTGGTGCTTGTTGAGGGGGATCTTGCAAGGAGTGTGTTAAGAGAAAACTGTAATCGTGTGTTCTGGATAAAAACTAAACAACAGTGTGTTAAAAGGAGGCCAGTTTTGTGCGTTCAAGAGCAAAAATAGATTAAAAAGAGATTCAAATGTTTCCTCTAACCCCACAATTCCCTGCAACAGACAAACAAATATGACTTTCACTGACGTTGTCATAGCTTAGGGCTGAAGTGACACCCCTGTCCCTCCTCAGTTTGGCTTTATGCTGCGGAGCATCACACTAATCAATTAGCGTGTAAACTAATGGTCTTTTTTTTTTTTTTTTTAATTGACTGGATTAATCATATTGGCCTTTTTGGACCAACTAAGGATTCCTTCCCTGGTTTGTTCGTGCTGTGTTGGCCAGTCGGTGAGAGGAAATAATCCACCGATGCTCTCGCACTGCAACACAAAGACAGAAAGAGAGAGAGAGGCCGACTCTCGCCTCAAGCCAAACTGACACAAACAGACAACTTCAAAGTGAAGACTGTTGTTTATTTGGTGAAGGGAAAGGGGGGAGAGAGGGGAAAAAAAGGGAGAAAATTTATCTGATATGCAACTGTCAGGAGAGCATTTTCACATGCAAAATAGCGAGTGAGTGAGAGAGATTACCTAGAGGGAGGAACATGACAGCATTCACTAGGGTCAGGATGGATCATCATCTTCAGCCCCCCCCTCCTCCCTCCCTCATCTCTCTCTTTCTCCCTCCATCGCTCTATCTTTATCTCTCTCGCTCTCTGTTTCCCTCCCTCCTTCCTTCCGTTTTCCCCTCCTCTCCCTTTCCCCTCTCATCCTGTTTTCAGACTCCATCACTCTGCACTTCGACAACCCAGCAGCTTAAATCCAGACTAAATTAGCTGAATGAAGATTAAATCATTTGGCCCTGAGCTCTCCAAGATATTGGGAGGAAGACTGAGTAAGCCTTAAATGGTGTCTGACTGGGTTCGGACCTATACATGTGTCTGAGGAGAAACTCTTCCTTCAATGGCAGTCAATTGAAACCTGATTAGAGGGGGGGTGTTGGGTAAAAAATGGGGAAAAGATTGAATTTCTGGGACAAGTGTTTCCTAAGTAAGGACACTGGCTTCGTTATTTTTCGTTTGCCTGCACAATGTCGACCGACGACAGGCTTGTTCCCGGGCTAAGATATCGAACCGGGCAACATCATCGCTCACGGTGCTTAGGAGAACTGCTTTAGAAAAAAACTGTAGTCAATGTGGTCTGCGGGTACACAAATCAGATTCCTGGATGGTGCTAGTTTAACATTCAAAGTGAACACAGACAACCATCTCCGGCCCGCTGCAGTAGATACAACGTCCGTACAAAGTCTGCTGTAGAAAGAAGAGCAGAATCTCTTAGGAACAAGTCCGAGAATTATCCCAACAGCAGGGCATTTAAAGTGAAATATCTACGGAGTTCTCTCATACTGAGACCTGCAGGAGAGTACAGCCAGCATGTCACACAAAACAACAACTAAAACCTCCATGAAGAGGCCACATGTGTCTGCAGAGTATTGTAGATGAACCTCCTCGGAGAGGACTGCTGCTGCATATGACTGCAATATAAACAACAGCACACAACAGAGATGCTGCTGCTGATTTATGTTTACCTTCAATCCCGGGAGAAAGAGGGGGAGGAGAGAGGGAAGAAAAAAAAAAAAAGATAATGAAATAAATAATAAAAGACCAGGCCCATCAGATAAGCTCCTGTTTATCCCGCTGTAGGGCAAATACAAATTGTCAATTTAATGAACACGGTGGACGTGATGAAAGCGGGGTGAAGGAGCCTCCTGCCTGACAAACAATCAGGAAATGTTATCTTAATATTGTTGCGCTGTTATTCATCCCATAACTTAGGGGGTGGGGAGAGGCCATTAGGAGGAGGAGGAGGTGGCATGGAGGGGAGAGGGGAGCGAGGGGGGAGCAGGGAGGCACAAAGGCCAGGTCCCTCTGTGGTGGCCCTGTTATTGCCTGTTTTTATTATGAGCCATAGCTCAATAGTCCCAAACACACTTTGAAGCACACAGACCTAAATTTGAGCCTGGGAAGTGTGCACACACACATACATACAGACACAAGCGTGTGCACACTCCAACACAAATCCACACACACACACACTCACAACCTTAAATTACAAGAAGTCCTTTTTTTTTTGCAAGAGAATGAAACAACATGATTCTGAACAAAACACCCCGAAATGATCTCTTTCTCTGAGTGTATGCGCATACTGGTGTGATGTCTTGTTTCCAGACTCAGTTAATTTAAAAGCTTAATAGGTTTTTACGGATATCAGACTATTAATCAAAATGTTTCAACCAAAAAGCTGCAAATCAAGAGCTCCAAAAAGCTTTGCGCTGAAATTAGCAGCCGCTGAAAAGTACTGGAAATCTGATTTGTGTGACATGGTTCGGTCAGAGGCCCCCCAACCATCCTTTAAACGGCACTTTAAAAAGTGTCCAGATGCTTCACGGCTCAAAGTTTTTTTTTGTAAGTCTTGAATTTAAAGCGTCGCAATCTGAGCAGCCACCAAAATTAACTATTATCTCCATATTTATATATTGCCGGCACTAAATTGCGTCGGGAAGAATTACTATCAATATGAATATCTGCAACAATAACTCAGCCGCAGTGCTGAGGACAGGATGCTCTTTATCAGGCTTCTGATAGGCCTTAAATACAGCACAAGGCAGCCATATCAGAGCTTTTTCTCTCTAATATCAGGCCGCATTAGCACCTCGTAAATCAAATTACACTCCTAGAATTTCATTAGGCTCACCTGCCAGCGCTGCTGTGCTGCAGAAATATTTATGTTTTTATGCTGCGATTGTGTGCTCACAGGTACACAAAAGGAAAGGAAGGGGGGCTGAGAGGGAAAAAATGGGTGATAAACCTAATTATCTTTTAAGAATACAGAGAAAATGTGTCATAAATTGTGGCGATCCTGAGGAGAGCTGGCGTTTTCGAAGCCTGTGGGGCTGAGAGTTGGGGGACAAGTCTGCTCCGCTGTTTACCATCTTTAACCGGGGCTAGACTCCCGCAATCCAATTAGCAGCTTCCCCAAATTCGCTCTAAACAGAAATCAAACAGGATGATGTATGACGCCGATCACCGGGCCCTCAACAGCAAGCTAATCTGATAAAGCGAAAAGCAAGACTGCTAATAGTGCAAATACTTGTTCAAACTGGATCCAAATGTTATGATAGGAGTCTGTCTTTGTTATCTAATTACCTCAAAAAGAATTTTCCATTTGTTCATTTGTTGTTGCTGTTTGTTAGATTATATTATCTGCATCATAAGCATCTCTGGTAGCTTGTGCTGAATGTGAGCCGAGGCTGGGGGGGGGGAAGGGGGTTGAGAGAAGGTGGGCCGTGGGAAGGGGAACGCCGACATTCCCGTAATTTCTTCCCCATCTGGAAGCGGCTGGGTCTGGATGGTGGGGTGTCTGGATATGGATTTTGATTAGACACAAAGGGAAATGACTGAGCCAGTGACCGTAACGACAGCCACTTAATAAAAAGGTACAGTCTATACATCAGAGAGCATCTAGCTGTAAATCATTCGGCCCTGTAACGACGTGCATTCCCGTCCCATTACCGAGCCCCTAACAGGCCACTCATATTTACTCTCTGGGCCCCAATATCATTTTAAAATAATGAGCTTTGTCCCTTATCTAATTAACAGGGGCCTTGGTTCATTTGTTTTTTTCCCTCTCCTCTTTCTCCGACTGAAATTAGGAAGCTGGCATATTGGTTTAACATACAAATATTTAGCAAATTTGCTCCATGGTATGACCGGTAAAAGTTATAAGGTGGTTGCGACTATTGTTGTATGTTGTGTGTAATTGCTGCATGTTGCAACTGGAGGCTGTTTATCCAGGATTGTATGTGTGTGTGTGTGTGTGTGTGTGTGTGTGTGTGTGTGTGTGTGTGTGTGTGTATGTGCTCCAGTGGGCAGAAGTAAAAGACCAGGTCCATTCTCTCTCTTATTACTGGAATTGTAATTCAATGATCACCTTAGATCACACGCGTGCCATAAATCAGATAGGCTTGACAGAGGATGAAAAATTGTATTAATAATGTGAAACTTATTATACAGTCCCAAATGCTCCCTTGATAAATGACATTGTTTGGGCCTGACAATGATTGCATTTAAAACATTATTTCTGTTTTCTGCTGGTGTGTATGTGTGTGTGCGCGTGCGTGTGTGCGCTGCTGGACACAGCAGCGGTTGGTTTGCAGGGTGGGGAAGACAGAGGTGGGGTTCCCGAGCTTCATAAAATATTCAAGATGTTTCCCACCCTTCTCTCCGGAGTCAGTGGGCAGGCGATGGTCGTGGCAGTAAGGGTATAAAATCTTTGTGTGTGTGTGTGTACTTGTGTGTGTGGCCAGCACAAGTGAAATGGCTGGTGGCTCACCGCAGCGCAAACATCCAAACTCCCAAACCACAGAAATGAGCTGTGCACATCTTCAAGTCATAAAGAAGCGCACTTGCATTATTATTACGACACGTCCTAGTCAGATATTAGCAAATGTGAAGAACTGCAGAAAGCAGCTGCATATGGCTAATCATTTATGAACGGGTCCACTGTAGTTTTTTTTTTCTTTTTTGAATAACTGATTTAGAGAAGAGTTTATTTTTCTTCATAACTCAATTTATATAAGAATGCTAATATAAGAAAAGTGAGTCTAGACTTGGCTTGAGCAAGAGCCAGCAGAGACATGAAACCCTTAAAGAAAAAACAGTGGAAAAAAAAGCATGAGATTCAATGCGCTGTGTCTGCACTCTTTCTTTCTTTCTATGCTGTGTCGTATCAGAACGAGCTGGACGGCAGGATTTAACTACACGAGTCCAGTCTGCTTTCACTAACAACAGACAAACCTCTGAATCTGAGGGTTGTGGAGTTAGAAGCAGCAGAGAGAAAAGCGTCTGGCACAGGTCCTATTTCTTTTCACAAGGACGAACACATTAAGTTGTAGCTTTTGCTAATGCTGTCTTATTTTCAACACCCATCTGTACGGATTAGGTGCCCTTGCTTAGTGCATGAGCCGTCACGAGGGGTGTAATGTCCGTGGCAAAGACTGAGCCGGCAACCGCAACCTGCCTGCCAATGCTGTTGTAAACAGCACATCAAAACTGACAAGAGTAAAATGTTAGTCTTATGTTCTGACTCACTAATTCTCTGTGTTCAAGTAACAGTAACAATAACACCAACAAGAGATGCCCCTTTGGAACTTGTAATGATCCAGCAAACAAATACTCACATCCAGTACTTGGTATGATACAAGCCAAAATCCCTGGATCAGACATCAGAAAAAGAAAATAAAAGTTACAATCTGATTTAAAAAAAAAAAAAAAAAAAAAGCTATTGACAAATATAGTAGCAGAGCCAGTATACTGTAGGGCACATGGCTCCTGGAAAAAAGCAATTGGCAAAATGTTAAGAGAGCAATATGAGTGTTTCAAGGGGCAGAATCAGTGTTGGAACGTAATAAAACACTTGTAGAAGCATCATGCAAATTTGTACAAGCAACAAGCAAAAATAAGACAAGAGTGCTAGAGCAATAAAAAATAGTTGGAAGCAATGAGGATGTGTGAAAAGGGCCTCCAGGCAGCAACACAATAAAGTCAGCAACAGAGAACATTGTGAGAAACTTTTATGTGCTGGATGACCAACCATCACAGCTGTCATAGGGGCCTTAAATGGGAGATCCTGTGTCATTTTTAAGCCTGACAGCAGAGTGGATAGGCTCTTCTTCACTATAAAAAGTGGAGCTCCAGCTAAATGGAGATGCATATCACACATGCAGAATTCCACTGTGACAGTGACTGAGAAGAAACATTTACAAAGTTTTCCATAGCTTTCTATAGTTAAGGCAAAAAAATACAAGCTCATTTTCAAGTTTAAAAAGGGGTTGTGAATGTAGACCTAAATGCCTCTGAATGCAACTGGATAGACCTACAACCAATCATCCATCCATTTTTGTAACTGCTTATCCTCTTGGCTGGAGCCTATCCCAGCTGACATTGGGCGAGAGGCAGGATACACCCTGGACAGGTCACCAGACTATCACAGGGCTAACACATTGAGACAGACAACCACTCACACTCACATTCACACCTACGGGTCATTTAAGGTCACCAGTTAACTACACCACAAACACCTACAACCAATAAGAGGGACAAAAAATGTGACATAGAAAGTTATACATCAGCTGCAGCAATCTCGGTTGTTTTCAAAAATGCTTCAACTTCTTTTTACTAAGTTAGGTTTATGCTCACTGTAGTGTCCCCAGTGTGAGGAGTGTATGCCAGAAATGACCTCACCACGTTTTTTGCACTAAGCACAAACGCTCCATAAGTTGTTAATCCCGGGCCCCCAGGAAGTGCGCCGAACTTTGAAGTCAATTTAACTTAGTGGCCAAACCATGTAACTACAACTTCCGGGTCCATTACATGATGCCATTTTTCCCATTAACTTACACTGAGAAAGAGACAGCTGAAAATGAGGATATATTTTTATGAGCATCACACCCCCTGTGAAATGATGTATTTCACTGTCAGGATTTAATCATTTCAGTTTGGTAACATTTCAAGAGTCTAGAAGAGCTGTATGATATCAAGTTATCCCCATTGCAGTTAATGGAGGGCTAAACCGGAAGTTAGCTGCTAGGTCAACTAAGTCTTTTGTATGCCTGCTCTATGTAAGATTTTTTTGGCTTCATGTGCCACTGAGCAACTTACGTGGGAATAATTGGGGTCCAGTCTCCAAAGCTGTATCCTATTTTTTTTAATACATCCATTGTCAGTCATCAT
>JAPZEB010000025.1:20918565-20930233 GCA_029783705.1 Chaetodon striatus | reverse complement strand
CACACACACACACACACACACACACACACACACACACACACACACACACACACACACACACTCACACACACACGCACACACACACACACAATCATACGCTGCTTTGGAGAATTAATTACCAGTCCCAACTTTTGCTGCTTTGCCTGTGTTTGCGTAGTCAAAACTACCCAGCCACAGAGCACCAGAGTGTCACGGACTCTTCAGAGGAAGACAAATATTAACATCAGGGTTTATGTATATTTCACTTGTGCAAGATTCTACACTACTGACATGCTAAATTCATAATGTTCACACTCAGTATATGACCATTTTGTTAGATAATCTGCTACATTTTACATACTGACATGCTTTAAAGAAGTATATCACTGGTAGAAAGATGTCTTGTCATAAAACTGGGTTGTCAGTGCAGTAGACAGATGCAAACACTTTTAATATTGGTGCTACACGATGAGAGAAAACAAAAGAAAGGGACTATGATATTTGCTTTTGCTCAAGAGGTAAAAAACCTATAACTACCAGAATGCACTGCTCTGTCACAGACCAATAAATGCACCCGACGTAGTGTGACTTGCCCGTGGCGTCTATCTGGTAACAAAAAAATCTTGTTTAACAATTAAACAGTAAGCTAAAATATGTGTCTGAAACATTTGAGGCAAAAAATAGGCAACACAGTAACCGAATCTTGGTTTATATTCGTTTATATTATTTATATTTAGTTTTAGTTTTATCATTTAATCTGAGTTTTTTCAGCTTCTGTTGTTACAATACAGGAAACTGCGCGAACATGACAAAATTTTGGTTTTGAAGCTGATGAAATGGGTGACCTCACTGGCTGCAGGTGCCACTTTGGACAGAACTTTAATTGGACACCATGTTATTATTTACATCTGTTGCTTGCTTTAAAATGCCACAATAGATGAAGAATGGCTGATTCATGAAGTTGAAATGAGGAATTATCGATACTATACACCCCTGTTTCACTACACAAGCCTAAACACAGTGGCAGCTGGCTGGAGGGATCGCTGCAGAGCTGAAAGTTTCTGCTAAGGTAAATGATCATCACCAAAAACAAGCTTTGATAAGCTACCTTTACTTGCTGTTGGCTATATTATATGTATTTTCCAGTAAATTTCACAACACAAAACGTTTGTGTGTTGGTTGTTACGTCTCCAGTCTGATATGAAGTGCACAGATAATATTTACATGTTTTGTTGACATGATGTGACAGAGGTGCATGTTTAATATTGTTGATGTGGACAGAAAGTTCCAATGTTATGCAATGCTAAATGACAGTCAGACACAAGTTTTCTGTTGAGGCATGGTGTCATCATGTTCCACTCAGGAACAGCTGCTGGGTCAAGTGGGACACCTGGTAAAATTTGGTATACTGGTCCGCTCCGGTGTTTGGCTTAATATCAAACTGGTTTGAAAATGTTCACACTGGCCCAACCCTCCTTTAAGGCCTGGGTGTTTAAAATACATTTCCATGACTCTGCTCTGACCAACAGGGTAGAACCACACAGAGCTGCGATGAACCAAATAGCATCCAGCAAATAAGTCACACCTGAGCATGTACTTAACAGAAAAGACGGGAACAGACCATAGAGTTGATAAAACAGAATCATATTGTTACTGTTGTGCCATTACAGCGCAGACAATTTACTAAGTAGCACCTATGAACGGCGCAGATGGATATCATCATCACTCCGTAATGGCTTCTACATGTTAATTCACAACTTTAGCTTCTCCACCACGACTCTGCCACAGAATAATGGCTAGCCTGCATCTGGTAGAGGCAGTGTAGGGCAGTGTATGAAGCATAGAGAGAAACAGAGAGAGAGAGAGACAAAGATAAGGAGAGAGAATTAAACAGAGAGAGAGAGAGGAAGAGATGGGTGGGTGGGGTGGAAGCAGTAGCATATGGTGCCACGCTGCCATAAACAAGCTTTATGAAAAGACCGGGGACGTTTATTTAATCATGGAATACCTGAGGAATCGCAATGAGACACACACTTTGTCCCATTATTGTTAGCCCATAAATTTAACTGCTTTACCAGAACGACGAGGAACCTGATACAGCCGCTGAAGACAACGCGGGGAAGCAGGTGAATTTATGTATGTGTGTGTTTGTGAAGTGCACTGTGTCGTGGCTACGGTAAAGAGTGTGTGTGTATGGTGTTACAGATGAACAGCCATAACTGCTACACACTGGTATCTGTGTATCTGCAAACACAGAACAATACACTCTGGAAAGTATATGGTAGAGAACGCACAGATACAGATGTGTCCTCTGTTTCCATTGTATTACTCAGTTCCTCTTATTTTATTCTTCTAGCTATCTGTTTGCTTGCATAAACACGTATGATTTCACCTGTCGTCGGCCTCATTTTCTAAAAAGTCATCTCTCACAACCTATGTAAAGAATTCAAACATTCATTAGTGTTTTGACCTCCCAGGTCAGACAAAAAAACAAGGTTGGTCTAAAGGCCCCCCAAGGAAATGTATTTCTCATTTGTATTGAACTGTTACAGCAGTGGACATCCAAATAAAGCTCGGCACAGCAGTCAGGTCATTTCAGCATCACGTGCACGCTTTCAAATGCACAAACACAACTGTGCTTGCACATAGACGTAGACACGTGAAAACGTACGCACAAATATCAGCATGTCTGCCACACACAGGAGTATGCAACGCACAAATACACACACTTGAAAGTTCACAATTGCAGTACAAAGAGCTGCTCTTGCAAACGCAAAAACAATTGGACTGCACGTGCAATTGTGTGTCTGTGAGCATACTATACACACACACACACACACAGCTCTGGGTCAGGGGGACAGCGGTAGCTCAGAGCCAGCTGTGACCTGCCGGTCCAGGTGCTCAGGAAAACCGCTGTTAACGGCCACGATTGATGATCTAATCAAACTGTCACCACAGCGATCCGCTGCAGGGGGAGGGGAGGTTGGGATGGCGTGGGTGTGTGGGATGGGGGGGTTGAGTGGGAGTGGGGTGAGAGCAGGTGGGGGGGAATATCCAGGAGGCCTTGTGCATGCTTACCGTTAGCTCAAATTGAGAGTGACAGTCTCAATAGTGAAAAGGCCCCTTTTTTCCCCTTCTAAGTAATGGAGGAAACAACTCCAGCGGTCTTCCGGAGGATGTCACATAATCAAGGGAGCACCCCCCCTCCCCGCCCAACACCGCCAGCCGACCATCCTTTCTGTAACTTCTGAGCTCAAGCAGAGTGTGTGTGTGTATGTGGGGTGGGGAGGACGTCGGACATAGGGAGATGATATGGTACAGTGCGGGACCTGCGGTCCACACTGAGCCGATTATGATGAGTTTTGCATTGTTTGGCACTAAACACACACATCCACACAAAGTGCTCCAGAGATCAGACAGATGACAGGCCTCAGGGTCCCCAATGTACTGCATAACTTTTACTCCTACTGGACTATGAGGGGGGGTTTCTTACTTTTGATTTAGCAATGAGTTATAGAACGATCTACACTGAGGAGAATATGGTGAAAGAAGTGACACCTACAATTTCAATGGTCATTATTTTTTTATATTCTCTAAATGGAGTAATTTTCAGCGAATTATACTGCAGTGAAGCAAGACTGTTCCTCACTTAGCTAGAGACTCCATGGAGGCCCCTAAAGGACCCCTACAGCCAGCTCAGGACTGTCCGCTCTACAGGCCCCAGACCCCACGTTAGGAGCCGCTGCCCTAAACTATTATGGATCAGCCTTATATGCTATTTAACACATGAAACTATACAATCACAGCCCACACAAGCACATCAGGTACAAGAGGATAAATAATTGTTTGCTGTATGTCACATGTGTAGCTCTTAAGTTTTGCAGTAAGCCATGAGGGGAAGTGGTTTACATCAGTGAGTGTGGAGAACCAGCAGGTTTCCTTGAGGGGACACTAGGAGGACCCCAGGAAAATGTGGAATAGTTAAATTTCACAACCATTTATTTTACCAAAAATTACCCAAATCACAGTAAAGAGTTATGAGCGACAGTGCAAAAGTTTGGCTCAAACCTTCTCACTTACAGCAAACTTTCTTTGGTGTATGTAATAAGATGAGGTTTAACATTTTTTTTTTATTATGAATCTTAACTGTGGCTTGGAGAGCAAGTGTCCCTTAGACTTACATTTAATAACATGTATTTTTTTTCCCCATAATGTCTGTCCCTCTAACCTTAACCCTCTTTTATTTGTTTCATTAAATACTAATTTAAAAAGGTAATCTAAAAAAACAGGAATGTTTGTGAAAGCTTCCTTAATTATTAGGAAACTGTTCTAATTATGTCATGTAATTGAGTTCAATGGAGTTTTTTTTTTTTCAGGCCATGAATGAGTGAGTATTATGTTACAGTGTTTATCTATGAAATAAAAAATATATATGGTGTGAAAGTGTATACTTACTGGTTATTTGTGCTGTTTGTTTCAGAATATGGCCCTTAAAGACTGGCAGAAATAAGTGAAAAAAAAAGAGGTAACAACATCTCAATCTTTCTTGAGTTCAACCGCATATTAGCAATACAGCATAGCCACATGGGAAAATATGATAATATTTCTCCAGTCCAAACAGCATAAAACAAATGAAGCTGTTCTATATTTAGCTGAAAAGAGAAAAGTTCAGGAAGTTGTCCAACTTAATAGTGGCCTTGTTGATCGCTGCCTGTTCTGCGTGTGTGTTAATCACCTTCCCCAGGATATATCCACGACTGCCGCTTGCCCGTCCAGCTCGCATTAATTTAATCGCTGCTCAGCTAATTCATTGATTAATTGCCTCATTAGTGATGCCTGGCAACATCCATTTCTGCCATGACAGTCTGATGTTTCAATAGAAAAGAAAAACAGGCTGGCAACAGCCCAGTTTTTCCACAGTCCCACTGTGCATAATGTCCAACCACTGTCAACAGTTAGCCGCACAATTGTGTCGCTGTATAACTGCCTGGTTTTGTGCCACGGGATGTGGAATGAATATGAAGGTGAACTGTGCACATTCTCCGTTCTTGTCTGGTTGAGTAATGTCACTTGGGTTTCAGCGCTGGGTGACATCATTCTACGGAAAAGAAAAACTTCAAAAGCTGGAGGGACCGTTGGAGCTGCACTACCGAGATGAGGTAGATGCTGTTATGAGAAGACAAACTACTGCTGCGGATTTATTCCACAAGTCAAGGTCATGTTGCTCTGACATGACGAGTGGCTTCCAACTCTGGGACGGGCTGTCGACTGCTAACTAACATTATTATTAGTAATAGGAGCTGATAGGACCCTGCTGCACCCTGCAACAAGGAGCTGGATGTTAGAGCGACCGACAACAATACATCGACAGGAGCGCTGATGTGACATCACTGGCCAAACGACATGACCTCTTACCTCTCCACTCCGAGACACAGGCACAGATTTATAATTGGCATTTTGTCACAGTTGCTGCTCCCAGGCTGTGGTGCTACTGTGCTTTAACTAATGATGAGTTCGACCACAGAGGTAGAGATTTTAGCATTAAAGTGTGTCAGCTTTTCAGAGAACCAACACGCTTCCCTCGCACCCCCCACCCAGTCACAAACACACACTCCCACAATTCTGCACCATATGCCCATGACAAGTGCATAAAAATCGCTCCCAAGCGATAGCACAGGCCAACCCATAAAAACTTAATGCACCTAATTTTCCAGTAATCAAACTTTTATAGACTGCAATGGCTTTTAAACTAACAAATTTTAATTATCGCTTAATTTTAACAGCAATATTAACGCGATCCCTCATTCTGCGAGTGTTCATTCTCCATGAAATATTGAGTAGGGTAAACAGCGAGGCGCTGTCCGCTGGCTCCTGTTCAAACAAGGAGCCAGCAAACACAAAGGTGAGCTAGGGGTCGCTGAGGCCTTGCCAGTACCACGCCGGGACTACGTGAGCTGCACAGACCTCTGGGAAACGGAGCTTCATGAGTGCAAGCACACAGAATCAGTCCGCTGATGTTGCACTACGATTACTGCACGGCATTGATTACTGCTGTATGTTGGTCAGTGCTGTAGTGGTCCTGCTTTGGTGCCAGACATTAGTTTACTTCATGTTGCTGCAGTAGGTTTGATTTGACATTAATTTGAGCTTTTTTTTGTAGATAAAAACAAGAACAACTGATTTCCTTTCATTTTCCTCCAGGATTTAATGATATTTGAGTATCCCACAGTGAGTCCAAATATCCTCAGCTACTTTCAAGTTAATATTTTCCTGCTGCCTTTTCTGTGCTGCTAATCACATCCCTGCTTACAGTACCAGAAGAGCGGGATGTTATTGACTGCTGCCCTTGGGTGGCTAAAAACTAGGCCTTACCACCCAACACCAAGCCAGAGAGACAAAGTGCTGACACAGGCAGATAAGGGAAGGAAGAAAGAGAAAGATTAAAGAGCAGATTCATTATCAATAATTAAGGGAAAGGATTTATTCTAATGAATTAGGGGTTGTCTTTATCTACTCTTTATCTCCCTATCACACTGCTAACTCTCTCACTTTTCCTCCCTCACACATACACACACATGCCCTGCACACACACTGGCTCGTGGTTTTTGTGTGACTTGACCCCTGCCTGCTCCGTGTGGTCCATATTGCCACCATGCTGGCTCCAGGCAGGGCTCTTCCGCCCCTGCTCCACCCGTCAAGCCTGGATGGTCCCGGCCCTCGGTGCCGGGGCAATATGGCCGCGCTGCACGGCATGCTGGGACGCGGCTGCGAGCCCAGAGCCCGGCGCTGCAAAGCCAGATGCCCACTCAGCCGAGTTCGGCCCCTGGCACAGCGATGTAACCGACCGCAGCAATGTATATATCAATTCTGCCGTGTGAACATACAGAAATAAATGATGTGATGAAATGATGCATTATGTAAACCTGAGTTTGACAAGAATATAAGCATACTGATGTGTCAGGTCCTTTTTTTAAAAAAAAAAATCAAAATACAATATGATCATATCATTGCTGTCTATGTCTGTTTACTGCAGAATGTTTCTGCCATGCCAAAGATAGCATGCAGGAAACACTGGTTACAAATAACAAAACGGACAATTTTAAAGTCACAAATGAAGATGCAGAACATGTACATAAAGTACATATGGCAGTTTCTATCCAAAATTTCCTATCTCCTTCAAAAACTGGTCATTTTCTACAATCTTCTCACTGCAGTCATGTAATAACGGATGCTCTGAATATCCCTGTCTTCATTTTGTGAGTCATCACACCTGCGCTGCATGCATCATGCTAGCTATTTCTGGATATGAATTCATGCCTTTTCACCTGGTTTTCTGTTTTCTTCCGAGGGATTTTAGCGCCCGCTTACTTGGCTCAGACATACAGTAATACTGTAGAGAGAAAAAAAGGCAACTGCACTAGAGCAAAACTGTGAGCAGATTTTAGCAATTAGACATCTCCAAAACACTGAAAACATTCTCTCCAGCTGCTTGTATCATGCCTTTTCTTCCCCCCATACTTAAACAAATATATCTTTCTTCTGGGTTGTCAGCACTCCTGTTTCGAGAGTGATGAGTGTATTAGTTCAAGGAGTTTATTATTACAAGCGTGAAAATGGCAGGCGTTTTAACAATTACCTATGAAAACAGGTATGTGAGACAGGTCAGTTGTCTTATGGCGCCCTGTTTTTTAAAGAACTAATTACAAGCAATTGAGGCAAGGTCGCTGCTGTCACTCATGCTCTCAGGCCACTCCCTTGTTATTGAAGTGTTGGTTTAGGTGCCGGCAGACCCGCTGTAACATCAGGGAACACACACACACACACACAGATATAGAGAGGCACACCAAGGTTAAAATGATAAACTAAAACTAAACTGAAGATTAAAGTAGTGCAGTAAAAATCTAACTACGTGGTGAAATGTGTGGATTTTGTTTGGAAGATCATGTTCACATTCATTCATGTATATACTATTTTATACAAGTCAGTTTTAGTGCTATGAAAAAGTGTTTAGGTTGTTCGTCAAAAGAAATGATACACAATTTATTTCATGTCCCTCCTTAGGGACAGCTATTCTTTGCTGTAATTAACAGCACACATTCAAACTGATGGTTGTATCCTCTTTTTGTTTTACAGTCAGGATAACTCTATTGTTCTCCTGTGAATGAGCAGGAAAAAGCATTCTTGATGTGCAACGCTCAATCAAAATCAATAAAATCAAACGAGTGGGAATACTTTTACACATTCTGGAGGACTATACAAGCATTTTCCCACAAGGCTCACACTGCACATCTATTAACTAAACAAGAGAGATTATATATTCAGATGAAAAAGCACTGAGGAACAAGGATAATTCAACTCCGTGTGACGATACAAGTGGGTGATAACAAAAGTGACAACTTCTTATTATAATTCTGAGCTATAATGCAAAAATGTTACAGTAAAAATCTTTTGAGATCACTGCGAGCCGTTACAATCAGACACCACGGAGCTGGGTTTATGTGAACTTGTGAGGACATGTGGGTACACAGCTTTGAGAGAGCGCACACATGCAGGCAGACAAAAGGACAAAAAGCCCTCATCTCCGCTCACTGCCTGCAGTGAGGAGTGGTGGTGTGACTGAGACGAAGACCCAGTTGTGTCACTTTATAACAGTTCAGCTCTCTCCCTCTCTCTCTCACCCTGAACCTGTCAGATAGTTGGAGTCTGTCATCTCACCCATCCTCCCCTCCGATGCCTCTTCCTCCTCTTCCCCACTGGGGTTAGAACGATATGTGGGGCTAATATTAGCCTTGTTGACCACCATTGCCTACAACACTCATTAGTGGGAACTGATTGTAATGTGACACTGTGACTGGGTGACATAAAAGGTACGTACAAAACAGATTTTTCCACATATGAACAAAATCCGGTTTGAATAAATTGTGTGTTTTTACCATGGCCTTGCCGTGTTTGTATGGGTCACTAAAAACATGCATGGTAAGCTGAAAGTAGGCTCCATGTGACAAGAAAATTTGCAGGTTTGAAACCAAAAGGAAGTGCTTCATTGGTTTTGATCGCAGCAGAGTGTAGAGGCCAGCCAGATGAATTCTTCGTAAAGCCATGTTTTCAGCTAACCCGGCATACTGGTGTCTTTTGCTTTACTTTAAAGTACATCGTGTGTTATTCTTTTAGGAATTACCAGCTGAGTGTTGGGCACTGCCCCTCTCTACTTAGGGAAGGTCAAATGGGGACAAAGTCCCCCATGTGGATCAATAAAGTTTAGGCGGATCAACCAAAACAGGATACTGAGAGTAGAAATCATCAGCACTTTCTGCTTTTTAAAATCAGTGGGACTCTATCCTCCTCACAGATACCCACCCAAAATATCCTGGCGTTTAAGGCCCCAGACGGATTTGGCTAAGTGAAGCCTGGCGTTACCTACGGCTAGTCAGGTCTCTTCCTCCTCCTGCTCCTCCTCCTCTCTTCCTTTGACTAACAGATCTCCCCAGTGTTCTAAAAATACCAGGTGAACAGGGCCGTAGCGATGGTGATGAAACTGCCTCTCTGACACTGTCCCACTGCAATCCATCTCTCCACCGCCTGCCAGCCAGCATATGTTTGCAATTGGCTCCCCCCAGCAACCCCCATTGCCTCTCAACCCACCAACCCCCCCTCACTGGTCCCCAGTTGCCGGTTCAAATACCCCCCTACACACACACACTCACACACATTTCCCCATCCTTTCCCTCTCCCTGTCTCTCTTTCTCCCTCAGCTACCGTCCTAGTCTCCAGGTCTGGGCTTTCAAAACCGGTGCAGTTATCAATCACTGAGCCAGCACTGTCATGTCGAACCAAACCACTCATACACACACAGGCATGTACTTCCTCTCTTTCTCCATTTCTTTCCTTCCTTCTTTCTTTCATCTCCCCTCTCTGCCTATCTCTTTGTCACCCCACCTCACTTTTCTCTCTCCACCTTCTCTTCCTTTTTCCCCTCCTCCGTCCTCTGCCTCCTCTCTTACACTTGCCCAAATTTGTTCCACTTAATAAGCCCTCCCCAATGACCTTGTGCTAATTAAGCTGCACTGTGTTGGAAATATGATGGTTAATTAATGATGAGATAAATTCTGTCTGCAGGACTGTCAGAAAAATGATGACACCGTGTTTTACAGGTTTAAATAGAACAAACCTTGTGGCTGTCCTCCCTCTAAGTGCGTATGCAATGGAGTGTGTGTGTGTGTGTGTGTGTGTGTGTGTGTGTGTGCACAGTAGGCATGTGTTTAAGTGTGCATGAATGAGCGCAATAAAAAGAATGAGACAAAACAAGGGATGGAAGAATGATCTTCTGACGACGACTGAGAGCTTACAGTTTGTGTGTTTATGCGTATAAACATAACTGTATGCAAGTTCACATGGGTGTGTATTAACACAGTACTTCTGTGTGTTTGTCTGTGTGTGTCTGTGTGTGTGTTTGACGTAATGATGCTGTGTGGCATAATACTTAATGGCTGAGCAAAGTGACTGGAGTCATTTCATGGCAGAAATACACACCAGGTTAACACAACACACACAGACAGTACAACTTAATTCATACCCAGTATCCTTGTGTGTGAAAGTGTGTGTCCTCGATGACCTTGGCAGTGCCGCCACCTTCTATCATAAAAGCAGTGAGCACAAAAGACCTTTGTGAGCAAAAGTGGAATGCACATGTGTTTTTTTGTTGTTGTTTTTTTGTTTTTTTTTTAACCAGCCAGCCAATGAAAGCCCAAACGGCATCCTAGTTGTTGTTGAAACTGTAGGTTGTTTCAACTGAAATCTGTACTTTTGCTGGCTTTGGCTAAAATGTCACTTCTCAGATGAGCTGCATTTCCAAATAAGCAAAGATCAATTTGTGTGTGTGTTGGAAACAGAGACTAACCCGTTTCTTAAGCATTGTGTTTTGCAGTGTTGCCCCATCACTACAGTAACAGAATCAAACTGAGCACAATTTCACTGACAATAAAAGCACAAATGTTTGGGTTGTTCATGGTCAGTGATTGCCTCCTCTGACAGGTTGGTAGCCTGTGTTAATGTGGAGGATTTTCTCAAACTGGTGTGAACTGTATCTGGCCGTGTAACCTTCACCGGCTTTACTTTCTAGCATTGTAATCAGATCATACACATCATGTATTAAACATCTGAAACATGTGCCAAAGTTTAAGTGGAATTAGGGCGACGAAGCCTTTCTAGAGCAGCCCAGCTAGCAAGAGATCAGCAGCACACTGCAAGCAGATACTGTTGTTTAGCATTTTGTTGATTGGACTGCAGAATGCAAGGCTGTCCGTGAGTGAGTAATAAGGTTACACCATTGGTCAGAGTGACTGATGATGTGAGTTTTAGAGTTTCCCCATTGGCTGTCGCTCTTTCAAAATAAACAGGCACTGACAGAGATGTGGCGACCCACTGCAGATCTCCTCAAAAAAAAAATTCCCTCAGTTGAAACCCAAAGGCAACCCCAAGGGCTGAAAAATAAAACTGCAGTTCTTTAAACGGCCACTTGAGGCTGGCTCCAGAAGCCAGTCAATTCCAATAGACACCCATGTTAAAATACTCAGCTTTCATCAGCACTTAACATGTTTACAGCCTGGTATAAAAAAAACGCTTTTGGTCTCTAAAGCTAATTTCCCCATTTGTGACAACTGTACAGGGGGTGAATTTTAATATTGCTCAC
>JAPZEB010000025.1:20845543-20874318 GCA_029783705.1 Chaetodon striatus | reverse complement strand
AATGATAAAAAGCTCTAAAAATATTAGAACGTACATGTTAAATACATGAGAAATATAATTTTAAATTCTTCTTTTGCGTATTCTTTGAAACTACACATCACCTCGTCACCTCTGACCACAAGACCTGCATCAGACACTGTTCACAAGCACAAGTCTGCACACTCTCTTTTTCTGTCTCCCTCTCTCACTCACACACACACACACACACACACACACACACACACACACACACACAAGAACATGAAAATCCAACATACTGTTTAAAATTAATTTAAATGACAGATTTCACACAGTAGAAATTTTGTGATAAACTTAAACAATAATTTTCTAAATTGTATTTCAAAAGTAAAGTGTCAATCTCATCAAAACAGATTATTTGTATATTAGTGCAGCATCATAATTATGAGTCAGAGTAATTATTGTTATTACTATAATAATTTTTACATTTTCTTGATAATTTGTATCATCAAAATACACTCAGTGTGGGCGACTGTTTTACAGCATTGTAGTTTTAAATGCAGGGATGTTGAGTTCAGTACAAGCCAAACACATTAACACGGAGGCCCTTGGAGGATGCATTTCACCCAAATGTTTAACTATCACTGCTGAGTCTTGCACTGAGTGCACGTAACATATGTTACAACCCCCCCCCCACACCCCACCCCCTGAGACTCCTGGCACACCAAACTCCACTCCGCAATTAAGCTTTAAGCCTCACTTCAGATTTCTGCACAGTGCCTCTAAAACTGATCACTGCAGATCAGTGTTATTAGATTAAATTGATTTAATATGATGTTTATGTTTGTGACATATACACAGACATACACATGCACAGACTAAACACACTCACAAGCAGCACCCACACTCCGGAGCACATTTCTGCTTTTATCTTAGAGTCGGTCTAAAAGAGATTACGGTGGGCGAATGTTAAAAACTAAACTGATTATGTGAAATTTGAATATGTATTTAATATAAACATGGACCTGCACATTCACATTTACACACACACACACACACTTACACACACACACACACACAGACCGGTCCCAAACACACACTTACGAGTAGCGCCAAAACAGCAGTCAAACACGGTCAATGAGGAGGTTGAGAGCTGATCAATTTACAAATCAAATAAAAAAAGCCTAATGATAAAATCGCTGTAATGCATCGCAAATCCGTATAAACTCCTCTAACATCCATTTTAAGTTGCACTAGTGAGAGAAAGGTTTTTGTTTTTTGGTTAAATCGGGATAAAGCAAATAAATTAGGCTCTGTTGAAAATCCATCATCTAGTGTAGCAGAGCTGTGAAACAGAGTGTAAAACTATTCTCTCTCCCTCTCCAGAAAGGTTATCGCATTGTATCTTATTGCCTTTACCTGCTCCTATTCACTGTGAACATGCACTGATTTGAATAAGCACCGCTCCAGAGGCTCTCTTATCAGATCCCAGACGGGTGTGCCAACACAGCAGTATCAGGTACACACCATCTCTCTCTGCCGCCCCAAAAAAAAAAAAAGAGAAAAGAAAGAAAACAGAAAAAGGTTAGAAGAAAAGAAAGAAAGCAGAAGAAGAGAAAAGAGTGTTGGTGCATGTGGGATCTGTTGCCTGATAACATGATCTAACTGTAATCACGTCCAGGCTGGATATGTAAAAGTGACCAAAAGAGGAAAGCAGTTAATCCTTCTCTGGAAATGATTCCTTTTCCCGTTTTCATTTACTGTTTTACGCTTCCTTTTTTTAACTTCTTTTCTCATCCAAAATGTATTTTCCACAACTGCTGACCTACAGACTCATCAATTTAATTCACGTATAAAATGTAGGATATAATGTACTGAATTTTTAAGTGGGATATTATTAAAAAAAAATCATTAAGTGGTGTGATAAAAACAAATTGTGGATCCGCTAATGTGCAACAATTACCCACCGAAGGCATGATATTTTAAAGATTTCATTTTATTAATAGCTTGCATTGGGACTTTCTTTCTTACTATACACAGCCACAGGAATACAATTCCCTAAAGATGCACTGGTTTCCAGTTTCATGTCGTTGTTTGCTTTTGCTCTATGAGGGGAAAACACCAGCTCGGGAAGGCATCAGTCAGTGAGGTTAGCGAGCATGGTAGCAACATGACCTCAGAAAATGTATCCTCCTCGGGTAGGTTAAACACACACAAACACACTCACGCGCAAACAAACACACACTGAGACCACGCTCATTTCCCCAGTCCTCTTAACAGGCTAACCTGCTCTCTTCATTAGGGTGCTGTGGGGACTTATCACTGTGTAGTCTTTGTCCTTGCTGTAATTGCCCTCTCGGCATGTCAGCCCCCACCCGCTCGCCACCCACCACCGTCACATCAGCCCCACACCCAGCCAGCCAGCCAGCCAGCCCAGCATCAGCCCCCTCGTGACAGGCCTGGTTAGACGGCGGTGCGGGGAGCCTCTCCTGAGACCTGCTGATCGGCCCCTGAGGTCCACCGGTATAGAGAGGCTTGTCCTAGTTAAAGCAGCACCGGCAGGGACACCCCTCTGAACGCTACGCCTGCCCTGCCACAAGCCCAGCCTCCAACTCCGCTCATTTACAACTGCACTAACACCCACTGTGGTAGTCTACCTTCTCACCAAAAGATACGGGGGAAACATTCTGTTAACAAATTTCCTACTTTTGAAAGTAGAACTTTGGCAAGCATTGGACACTAAAGTACATTTAAATGAGCCATCTCCCTTTGTGGGCATCTACACATTTAATTAACTGTACAATTTGCTGAAATCTGAAATAAACCAGCAAGAAGTTTCCCTTCATTATCTGTCTTCCCCCAGTTCTGACATCGCCACTAACCTATACAATTATAGCCATGCATGTTCTAGTTGTATTTTATTTTAAAATGACAAAATCAATTGAGATAAATGTTAAAAGAGTCGCAGATTTGAACAAACCTTTAAACAGAACGAATAGAATCTTAATTGCATTTCATTCATGCAAGAGATCCACATGTACCACACACCAGGCAGCCAAATATTGCAAATGAAGCCGGGGACTGTGGGTTTCTAGCAAGTTGAATGGCGCCATCTAATGTCCGATGAAAAGACCACAAGTGAAGAACACCAGCGAGTGTTTCTTTGAGCTCCAAACTGGAGTCAAAGAAACAAATTAGTTTTTTTGGCTCTACTTGAAGCTTATGTGGACTGTAAAAGTCTAAGTAATCAGATTTTGCTGGGGGGCTTGGAAGGCAGCAGGCAGGCTTTGAAGTGACCATAAAAGTGGGCAGAGTGAACCCCCTAATTTGAAATTTAACTGTAATAGACACAGAGCTATCAGTGTTGCAGCATAATCCTGACCTCTGTTTGTTTTGCTGAATAAACAGAATAAATGAATAAATGCTTCCTCTTCACACGGCACGCTCCTCCTCATCACGCTCAACGTTTTTTTCCTGCGGGGTAATCGATGTGTCAGCGTTTTCACGGCCGGCTGCAGGGGTGCAGACCTACGCCGTGGTTTGGAGGGGCTCAGTGGCGCGGGGGTTAACGTGGCGCAGTGTTGGGGAGAGCGAAGACAGTGTGGCTGACGATGGGGTCTTCTACTTTTCTGGCCACATGTCCGCTCCTCTTTCCTGCAGGGCCTGACACTTGTGGATGCCTGACTGGGAGGCAAGCAACTCTCCCTACCCGTGCGCCCCCCTCCTTACACTTTATCCTCCTCAAGAATTACCCCAATCTGCCCGTGTCAGGAGCTTCAGCACAATTTGGTGGCAACTGCACTGATGAGGAGATTTTAGTGACAGCCACAAAGCATGATCCTAACCTCTTCCACAACTAAACCCAACATCAGCCACCAAGGCCACAGAGGATGCAGGCAAACAAACAGCAATACATAAAAGAGATGTGATGTGCCGTATAACGTTTTAATAACTTTTGTTGCACCACATCGGAAATGCAAACACATTAAAGTGGACACAATGCCCCTCTCATTAAACACACAGCAGTGTAAACATTATCTACCCCCCCCTCCACACTTGCATAAACATACACAAAGACCTCATTGCCTTTCTGCATCCCTGCATCCATCCAGCGGATGCCACCAACAAGCCTCGGGAGTTTTTCTACGAGGGTGTTTTATGCGTCCCATGGGGCTCGGAGACAGTGAGATGTGGCTATAGCACACAGAGGATCCCAGTCAAGGACACAGGCAGCATCACTCACTCCGCCATTATTTGCTCATATTTAAAGCTGGGGCTACCTGAGGGACTGTAGCTACACATGCAGAGGAGGATGGGTGATTTCAGAGTCCGACGGGTGTGCTGAGCGACTGAGAGCTAAAGGAGACACAACGCAGGAAAGGAGAGAGAGAGAGAGAGAGGGAGGGAGTGACGGAGGGCTTTATATGTCAGCCCGGTGATACCAGCGATTTTATGGCCGAATATTTTTCCTCTTGTCAGAGCTGGATAAGGAATCACCATAAGGTTGGGGAGCATGAATATTGCCCTTGAGGGCCCACTGTGGCTGCTCCTGTTTATGGTTGACTAGCAATCAGCCACCGATTCAGGACCCGCAACCCCTCATCCATCCACGTCAGCAATTAATCAATTAAACGGGCAGTGGGGAGGAGTGGGATCGGCTAGGTGTGTTAATACAATAGCCTGTTAAGGTTGATGTAATTTCATCACTAATGTCAGCCATTCATCACGGCTTATTATCTGTTTCGCATAGACAATGGTCAATATCACTTCATAAATCTGAGAATCATGTGGATCTTGTGATATTAAGCCTGAAGGATGCTACAGAATGATGGACTACAGAGAATGAGCTCCAAACTTAACAAGCCTACTGAAACAAGTGGCAAACACAGTGAGGCATATTGTAAAACAGAAGTAAAGATATTTTATGTAAGCCCTCAACAGATCCGCGATGGAAAGCAGAACCCTATTTATAAAGTTTACAGCTAACAAACAGCATCTGAGAACAGTTTTGTCCTTAGATATTGTTTGTGTGATAATATACAAATCACATAACTGTCCCTATACTGTAAAACCGCTGAGAAGTGCCAAAGCAGCTTTACATTATACAGTCTGTCTCTGATTAATCCTCATGGGCTGAAAATAACAATAACATTAGCCCCCACTGTGGATCATTGCTACCACCCAGTTCCCATTTTGGGAACCGACGCATGATGTTAGATATATCCAGCCTGCTTAAATCACCATGTCGTATGTCCAGACTTTTATCATAATAGAAAAGGCAAGTTTGGATGTGTGTGTAAGTGTGTAAATAGCTGGTAGTGTGTAGGAGGAGACCCTGTCCGCTTGTGCCTGCCTGGTATGAGCATGTGTGGGCCAGACCACATGTGATACACAAAGTGAGAGTGGTATTTGGCGTACCGATGGATATGAAGGCTTGCATCACTAACAATGTTTTTTTTGGACTCGAGCCACTGACAGCAGACAGTTTGTGCCAGTATTTCATAACTTGAAATGTCACCATTTTCAAGGCCAAAATATCCAAAAACTTACAAAGACTCAGTGTTTCTCTGAGATTCTTATCCAGGTTATGGAGAAAAAAAGCTTTGGGCATAACACTGGGACAATGGATACTGGTATGGAACATATTATAATCTCACTGTTGGATTACAAACTGTTTGATTTTCTATCACTTACAACTGTAGCTACAACCTGCAGCTCCTCCGCCTTCAGCTGTTTTCTTTTAAGCTGGGTTGCTGATGTTGCTGGCTTGTGAAGCGCCATTGAGGCACCATAAGTAATACCGGGCTATACAAATGAACTTGACCTAACCACTAATCATAACCATAATCCATGCATAATTGTTTGGAATCTGATCAAATTGTTTCATTAGACTTAAGAGCTTACCTCAGACAAGCAGCCTAGTGTTGATTAATTTAACAATAAATACAGTATGTAATCAAACAAACAACATCATATCCATCACATCAATTGGACAGCACAGACTGGCTGACATCCAGTTTTGAGCAGAGGGCCAATACCTGCCCTGTATATCGGTCTAATGCTACTAACAGTTTGAGTCAGACACAAAGAGCCTCCCTTCCACGCAAGCCAACATTTCCCCAGCACTCCCAGCAGGTACATCAGCTCAATTATGATGATGGCAATGACTGATTGCATTTTACCTCTCCCCCGTTCCCCCAATAAGTCTGGCCATCACACAGAGAGAGAGGGAAGAAGAGAGGGAGAAAGGGAGAGAGACAGAGACCAAGATAACGGCGTCATCTCCGGTGAGCTACAAGCATCCCAGATGCCAGTCTCCGGGACGGTATCAAACATCTCGGTGGCAGACTCGCCGTGAAAATAATCTATACCTACAGGAAGTCAATTAAAAAGTGCCAGGGGAGATTAAGAGCAGCGTGACAGCTTTTCGTCAGGCCACGGGTTTGTCTGGGAGAACCAGCGTGTTGCGTGTCTGCTGTGAGCGTGCGGAAGGTAAAGTGTGTGTATTGGTAGTAAAGACATGTTGGAAAGAGGGTGGCGGTGGCGGCGGTGTTGGTGGTGGAGGGACAAGACCGTTGCCGAACACCCTTAAAAGCCCCCTCATGAATATTAAAAAGGCCCTTGGCAGCCAGCAGCTCTGCCACAAGTTTGCAAACCAGCGTAATGTGTCTGTTTGCGGCGAGGAAGGGCTCAGTCCGGATATCAATTAAATCAAGCGTTGTCAGTCTGATGGCCCTCTCAATGGAGGGACAGCCCATTCCCCTCTACACATCAGCTCAGCTTTGTGTCAACCATCCATCTCTCATCCTCCCCTTCCCTTCCTCCTCTCTCCCGGTTGCCATCTTTATCAGCCCCGACCCACTCTTCCTCTCTCTCTCTGTCTCTCAAGCAGCCGGTAACTGAATGCACAAATTACTCTCCCCTCCACCTTTAACTCCCACTAAATCTTTCCCCTTTTCCACTTTGCTGAGCCGGGATATTTTATTCCTCCATCAAATATGCATCCCATTAATTAAGTTAAATTACTCCTGACTGCCAAATATCCCCTGCCCCGATGGGTGTCAACACAGAAATGCATGACTGTGAACCTGCAATGACACGGCCCCAACACTTAAACATGAGTTACAGCCTTTCCCAGCTCCATCCATGGGCAGATTACCAGACACTTTGGGCTGCTGGAATTAAGCGCCGTTTGCTCCTTCCCCTCCACCCAGCTTTTTAATAAGTGCACAATGGATGACACTCGCACTTCTGACAATGAGAGGACTGATATTTTAATTACACCCCTTTTTTCATCTGCCTTCCTCTTCATCTTTTAATTGCTGTTGTTAATCACTCATTAACTTTCCCCCCTTTATGTTTTTTTCTCCTACAATATACCTATGACATGATTAACTCTATAGAATGGATTGTTCAGCAACATTTTTTAAAATAATTCGACTACTTTAAGTGATAAAGTTTCTACTTCTTTCGTGTGGTTTTGGGGGGGAAGGTGCACACTTTACTCATGTTTCCCTACCGAATGGAGGTAATTCTCCTTTGTTAGCCGATGTTAATCTTTAAAAGTCTATAAATGCTATCAAGATAGGAGTCTTATAGACAAAAAAGGGGCTAGTACTCTACTCCAATTAATACTACGTCATTTTTGTCCTGCAAGTTGAGATTTAACAAAAACAAAAAGTGATAAAAGGCTGAGAAAGGCTGAGGCCACAAGAAGTTTAATGTTTTGGAAAAAAAAAAACAATTGAGATCATACATAGTGCAGACAATAGCCTCTTAAGTTAGACCGTCCTCAAGAGTAGTATAACTTACTATCATAAGCCTATGTGCTGCGTTGGCTCCCTAGCTTAACTACTGATCTTGCCGTTTAGTGTCTGGACCCAATGTTTGTTTTTGTTTGTCTTTGATTAAAGTGAAATGCTCTGATTATGAAGCCCCCAGGCCCCAGTTCTGGGCCCACTAAAGAATATGAGATGGTTATTAAAACCTAATAGGACTGATCTGCTGACAGAGATTTCTCTTTTTGTCTCTGGCGCTCAGAGATGCTGTGTGGGGTCCCATTCAAACTCTTCAAAAGCATCCTTTCACCAACATGAGACTGACTGAGCAAACAGACTGTATCTCCCTCAAGTACTCGTGCTGTGTAATTTGAAACACAAATCTAATAGCATTCATCGCCTTTCTGCTGAGTATCGGGCCTGTAATCCAAACCCAACTAATGAAGCCATATGTTTGTTGTCATCTCTTCAGCTGAGAGATATCTGCGAGGACACGACACTTGTGAGGAAATAAAGTTTGACAACCCAGCTCCAAAACAAGTATAAAAAGTGTAAAACCGTACACTGGCGGATTTATATTGATACATCGATGCTGTCCGGAGTTGATTTCTCTCCCTCCTCTCTTTTTTCCTCTCTTGCCTTTTTCTGTGTGTGCATGTGTGCCCGTGCACGAGTGTGTTTCTATTGCAAAAAACATTAATTTTACAAACATCAGCCCAAGGCTACTAAACACATCCAATCCATTATGCTGCGCTTTATCGTGTTATGGGGGGTAACGGGCTGTAAAGCTGTCTCGGTCATAAAGAGCGATCGCAGAGTGCCGAGTCAAACCAGAATGCCGAGCTCTCCAAGCCATACGCAGCCCTCGTTATCGTCAGAACAGCTCCGTCACATACTTAACCTTTCCAGACCAGCCTTTCTGCATTATTTTCCAAATGACCTTTAGCGTTACTTATTTCATTTCCGATAATGGCACACTAAATTTAGTTAAATGCATCAGAGCAAAATGTGTTTATTTTGGTGAAGGGGACTACACTGACTGACAAGGACCATGTTCCCAGACACAAACTCTTAAAGTGTCCACAGCAGTAAACATTCATACATCTTCCTGATGGGACTAAAGACTGGGCCCTGTGTGCAAATAAATTAAATGGATCAAAACAAGCAAAAAAGGGCCATACTCATTTAGATAAGGAGTACATACACAACTTATAAAAATGTGGTTGTTATTTTATCTATACAGAAGTTCAGGAATTCACTGGAAGGCACAACACCTGCGTCAAGGTTGGTTCAACAACTTTTAGGCCTGAAAAAAATGTAGTTAGTTAAAAAAGATTGTAGTTTGCCTTAAGCTGCTTATACTTAATGCTTTAGATTTCCTCACTTAACATGCCTTAAACTACATATTTACAGACGTCTGAAGGTTGACAAAAGTACTGATGAAATATGCAAACACAAAAGGCTTATTTAATCTGAATTATCTGAGGAAAATATCCAGTGTTTACATCTGCTGTGCATTAATGAATTCAAAATCCCTGCTTCCAGTTCCTGCCAGCACATGGTACACGCTCTTGGTCACACACAGCTAAATCATTTAGGACACTACGAGCTTTCAAAAGGTCTAACTCGAACATAAATGCGTAGCTACCCTAGAGCTGTTGTATCAGACACAATCCCTCAGCCTGTAAGGAGCAGTGTGTTTCACGCCCTTGCTGTATGAGCGGAGGGGGTGGGGTGGAGGGATCTTAGCGAAATCGCTAATGTACGTGATGATTAAGTGTAACTCAAATACCGAGTGTGTTGTTCATAGGCCTGACAGGCAGTAATTTGGTGTATTATATTCTGCGGTTTTAATTGCACGCCACCAACGTGTCCCTCTGACACGTTATGAAGCGATGATGTACAATTATTTCGGGGCGGCGGGAGATCAGTGGAGTGACATTATAATCATCCTCATAGGGATCCCTCTCTTCATCTGCAACAACCATTAATGTTTAAATGGGAGGAAGGGTAGAAAAAAAACATAAAAATAGTTCTCAGGGAGTTCTAACCAGAATCTGTTTGAGGATTATAGAGAATCACGTCAGGGGAGAAGGAGAGGGGTGTGGATAGACAATAGAGGGGCTGAGTTAAGTGACGGCTTTCTCTGGATAAGCAGCAAGCTAAGATGCTCCTCCACTGTCACTGCCAGGCCTCACACTACTCATACAGGCCCGGGCATTAAGGCACATTACAGCGGATGAGCCACGCAGGGCGGAACTGATGGGCTATTCTGGGAACAGACCAGACAATCTCACAAGACAGGGGGGACATAAAAACCCTGACATGAGCCAGCCCCATCCTGTTAACAGTCAAATCACACACACAACACCCAACATGAAATCATGACTATATATACTCCCTCCAACACTAAGTCAAGAAAACTGAGACAAGGAAGGGAGGGAGGGAAAAACACAATGCAGCCTCCTCCACAGAGGAGACAAACTTTAGCACGTTGCAAACTTTTTGTGTTGCGAGAAAGCAAAGGTTTTTAAGTTTTGTTCAAATTCCTGAAGTGACACTAGGACATGGGCAGCTTATGACCCATAATCATAAAACGGCAGTCCACAAGAGGACAATCCATGTCCATGATAGTGTTAATACTTCTAAGGCCCGGGCTGAGATATTAAACCAATGCCTCAAAGCATTTAGACTGTTTATGCATAATTTAACACCTACAACAGCACTGGATGTCCATTGCATCTTTGGGGAGGACGAGAGAGCGGGAGGGTGGAAATGCTGAATCCAGGGCCTTTCTGTTAGATGATGGAGGAGAGGAGGAGGAGGCTCATTAAGTGGCCGAGCCCCACTGTGGACAAAACGCGCCGTGAGGAAATGCAAGAATCCGCCGTCTCACATGCTGGAGAATTTTTTTAACCAATTAAATATGAGAAATCTTATCTTGTATGCCAACAGCCAATTTGTGTTTTTCTGCTGTTTTTGCACCTTAAGAGTTCTTTATAAGCAAATTAAGACAGATCAGTCTGTTTTCAAATGAAGACACATACGGGCAAACAGATAGGTAGAAACGTGGACACAGATGTGTGGAGGAAGTGAGAGAAATGGCGAGGCAGAGACAGAAAGCCTATAAAGTGTTAGCAATGATGAGCGAGGCACTGACCAGCCCACTCAGGTTTGATTGGCAGCATGGTCAAGGGTTCCAATCTGTCCTGGCCCTGCATTTGCATTTGTTAATTAAATGCCACAACAATATGATCTTTAACTATCAACAAGTCCCCCCCCTCCCCCGCTCCTGAAAGGAGAGACCAGCGGCAGTGAGCTGAAGCTAAAGTGAGGTGGACAGCCGAGCTGCAGCACATCCGTTCGATCACGGTGTCAGAGCCGAGATAATCTTCTAGTCTGAAACTTTAACAAGGAAAACACGGCAATCGATGGCGTTCGGGGGGGGGTGGGATTTTTAAGGACAAGAAAAAACATACAAACAATATGCTGAGCCGATGCTCTAAACAAAATGGCAATACACTAAACCAGCAAAACTCCACGCCCCGTGGAGGCCCAAGAGTCATGAAAAAAATTAATGAAACCCAAATCTTATATTGTAGAAAAGGCAGTCTAAACATAGTCCTGTTTTAATTGAAATGATTAATGGTGATTATAAACAAAATCCAGAAAAAGTTTTTTTTGTTACGAAATGTTGCCCTGTCATTAGTATCCGCCGGAGAACGCAGAACTTAATCGCGCTATAATCTCACTTTAAATATTGTACCCGAAACATGGCCATCCATTAGTAAGGTGCTTTAGATTCAGGTTAAGGACATACCATCAGACGGGAGAAGTTTGGGAAGGGGAGCGGGCTCTGTGTATGTATGGCTCTGGCCTTAATGAGGGTGTTTCTGGGGGTTTCTTTGTGTTTGCTGCTCTTTAGTCAAGAGGAGGGATGGCCTGGTGATCAGTCAGTACTGAAAGCACACACAGGGCCGATTTGTCACCAGTGGCTGGCACTGGCAGCACACGGCTCCTCCATCCGCATGATTTGTGAAACCGGGGGCTGTATTTAGTAGTCCCATTTAAAGGCATATCGGGGAACTGTTCTGTATGTATGTGCGTGTATGTGTGTGTGTATGTAAAGCTCGACGCTTGGTCAAAGCCCGACACATTTGCAGCACTTGGGAGAAGAGGGGTTTTCAGCTGGAGGGCTTGTGAAACATGAGCCTTTCCTCTCATTAAAGGAGAAGCTGTGTTTAAACCAAAGCTTGTTTGCTCCTGCTGTAATATGTTTGCGAACATCAGCGGGAGCAAATAAACACGTTTGCTCTGCTTGGCTTTAGAAGAACAAAATCGGCCCGCGACTGAACTAAATGGAACGGTTTACACAGAATTACACAGAGGGAGAAACTAATAACTCTACATATGTCTTCATCTTAGCGAGAGTGTAGCCGCAGAAGCTCGATGGCACAAAGCTGGAAATCCCACAATTTACTCTATTCCCCGACTGCATGTTAAACAGCTTAACACGTCCATTTGAACATGGCAAGGCAGTGAGGAGGTCTACCACGGGAATGAAACGAGCTGAACACAACATATGGTCTACATGTAGGGGGTACAAGGTAGTGGGATAATAACTGTACTCTTGCACTACTGGGTATTTATAGGCTCGCGGTTACCTACATAAACTTCCAATTAGGATTATTTGTACAGCTGAAACGATAAGGAAGGTAAAATAAACTCTGTTTCTTTTACCTTTAATTCATGAGGAAAGTTGACTGGGAGCAATACATTCATCTTTTTAAGAAAGGCCTGGGAGCACTTAAAGGGTAAAGAAAGTCTTTTCACACATTAAGGTGATACTATAATGAAATTCTTTAGAGTTTTTGGACTGCGGCCAGCTTTTGTCAATGTTAAATGTCTTTAAATTGATTGCTTTCTGTCTTAAATAAATAATAGCCTATGTATTTAGAGTTTTAACCAGAATATTAAGTGTGCCAAAACCTTTCAAGTTTGACTTTATTGCATGTGGTATACAAACACCACATAAACGGACTGTGTTCTCACCCTTTTTCAACACAATTTTAACTCATAACACCAACATTCCCTAAATACACACAAATAATAATAGCAGCTTATTTGTGTGTTCTTTGTAATGTTTTTGTTTACGGATTGAAATATCACAATTCTGACAAGAAATCTAAATCAAATTAGAACCACTTGTGGTCAGGCAGGGTTAAATTGGACTGCATTACGAATTAGCTTGAGACAAATGCAATTTAAGGTGGTCTGTACAATAGATAATTAGTGGATCACTCCCTGTACACCAATATGAAACCTTCCTACACCTGAGGAGAGGAATGTAACCAGTCACTGGATGTTCTGGTGTTTGTTTCTATATTTCAGCTCTCATAGCAAAAGACATGGCAGCTGTCCTTGAAACTCTACCAAAGTCCTCCTAAACAGAGCATCACAAAATGGCGCAATATGGTCCAGAGCAGGACTAGGTGACAATCTATCCGGATGCATGATCAATTTCTGACAAATTACTAAGAATAAATTATCTTTATGGAGCGTTGTTTTCTTCCGATGGTCATGAGAATAGACCGCAGATGCAGCTAACAGAGTTAACATGGCAATAGCTTCACTTGACTGAGCCAATCAAATCAATTGTTTACCACAGACAGCACAAGAGAGATGTGAGAGTGATGACAGCATGGAGAGCAACTGACCCTTTTACTTTCTAGCTTAAGACTGAAACTGTATCTGGTCTAACCAAAGTAGCACAACACAACTTTACCACGTTACAGCTGACTTACAACTGTGAGTCGGTAATAAAATAATACCATTAATTAATAAAATACCATTCCAGGCTCACCAATGAGCACCTGCACATGTGCGTGAGAATGGCACTAACTTCATTCAGACCAAGATTCAAACTACTGGCGGGGCAGTCAAGGACCCATTTCTCTCATTAAGATGAAAAGAACGAAAGAAAGAATGAAAGAGAGAAAGAAAGAAAGAAAGAAAGAAGTTTACACCTTCTCTAAAAGAGGAACTTTTTTTCTTTTTCTATTCTTCTTGAATTTGTTGGCCTTAAGTTTACTGTGCTGGGATTCATTTTATTTATGGTAAACGGGTTTTTTTTTCAAACAAGTACTGCACAATGTTCAGTGTGTCTGTATGGTAAAAGTATCCTATTTACAAACTGACAATATTTTTGAAATGATATGGAAATGTACATTGTTGTTCTCGCTCAGTCAATTCACAGTCTGCTGCTAAAGTGTATGTGTTGTAGTTCATTCCTCGCCCTCAGGGTAAAAACGTTGATGTCATAACATCCGATTGTGTTTGACAGCCATAGGGATAAGCTACAGGACACATTTTAGATACTATAAGGTTGTTTCCAAATGAATATGAGACACTTACAGAGACAGCAGGTCATGTCATCATCTAAATTAATGTTCACCTACTGGTACTGAATTACCTGATCTGGCTGAGCAAATTCTCAAAAGGTTGTTTCTGGCCCTTTAACTGGTAACAGCATTAGTTTAATGCTTACTTAAACACATTTAAATACTTGACTCGGGGTGCGCCCGTTTTTAAAGGGTGGAAAAGTACCAGACCTTCAGTTTGAATGTTCAGGTCTCTAATGATTTGACACTGACTGTCTCCAGACTTGAGTAAGTTGTTACATAGCATAGACTTTGTTCCACTGTTTGCCAGTGTCAATTTTACTCCTTCCCAGTTTAAAATTCCATCCTTTCTTTATAAAAAAGTGTTTTCAATCCTTTTTATAGACGTAAGTCCTTGTAACTCACCCACAGATGTCGCATTTGTACTCTCTCATGCCCAGGTGTCTCTTGACGTGGTTCCTGGCGTCTCCTAGCTGAGCAGTTGCAAAGTTGCAGATCTTACACCTGAAGGGCTTGGATCCTGCAAAACAAAGTATAGAGAGAGTTCATACCAAACAATAATGTTATGCTTGAAAGAAAGAGGTGGCAATTTTAATAAAACATGACTATATTCCTGCTGGGCAGAAATCTGATTTTACATTACAGATCATTTTTCAATGCCAGGCATGTAAGACTGTTATTAGTCCTGTGCTAGGACTTCAACCTACTTTACAGCCACAAAATGACTTCAGAATTATAAAAACAGATGCCCTTACTACAGTCCCCATAAAAACTACAGTCACACTCCGAGTGCCAGGCGTCCTCTTCTTTCACTCTCTATCTATCCTTGTCACTCTCCTTCATCTCTTACCTACTCTTGCTTTGCCTGTGGATGCGTAAATTGGATTCCAAAGGTCAGGGCGAATACGTAAATCAATTCTGTGTGCGCTCACTACCTCCCATTCCATCATTAAAGCACTAATCACTCTGGCGGGCTTCTCAGGGAGGTTTCTCCCTAATTATTGTCATTAATAAGTCCAGGGGGCGGGGTAGCGTTTGAGAGAGTGGCAGAGCCTCTGCCTGCCATCCGTCATTTAAGGGCAGAGCTGCGCGGGCTGATGCGTGCGCTGTCTGTGTGACGCATAAACATCCACTTACTTAAAAGAGGGAACTGGGTCCTTAAGATTGGGTGGTAAAACAGTTATGTTGGTCAAAATTACTTATTAATATGGTTTAAAAAATAACATCAAACTCTAAATTCAGCCAAATAATTTGCTGAAGCCGACACTTTATCGCTAAAATTAAATATATGAATTTGGCAAAATGAAAGGGATATTTTGTTTGTCAGGCTGGGCCAAATTCGGGCCAGCATCACACAGTGCGACACTCAAATCTAAGTGGCAGCCTGGTATATCCACGTACGCATCTTTGAGCAAACCCTCACCCTCTCGCAGTGAATATCCCAAGACGTTCTACAATATTTATTCCAGGGGCAGCCGCTGATTTGATTAAGCACTTTGTGTAGATTACTAATTCGTTCATACACGGTTCACTTGCTGTGAGCTGGAAGTACGACACATCGAATTTTAAGCCGGTAACGAAGATTGAAAGGCAAGCCCGTGCTAACAAGGCCCATAAACACAGGAGGCGGGGGGAGGGGGGGGTGTCCACACATGGGCAACAGCAAAGCCAGCCTCTTCATTTCACATGTCCCTACAGTATACTACACACACACATACACACAAATCACTACACACAGTCACAGGGGCACACACACACACACACACACACACACAAGAGCAAATACAGGCAGATAAACACATACAAGCCCTATACATAACTACACACTTCACACCTAAATGTGCAGACACTTTCACACACACTTAAAAAATAAATCACACAATCATCAACACCCATAAAAAAACAAAAAGACAGACATACACACTCACACCGCACCCACCATCACACCTACACATACCTACATCTAGATTCAAAGCCCCACCTCACACCTATGCATGTGCATACAGACACACGCATTAAATTCACAAGACATAACCACCCATGGACAAACAGAAGGAGAGACAATCATTCTCACACTCAAACACACACACAACCTAAAGTTGAGGTGAGAGAGAGGCGTGTGGGGAGCTGATTTGTCCAGATGGCTGGCTGAGTATGAGACATGGCAGAAAGGAGAGAGATGTAACGTCCCTCAGTTCCCACATCTTATCACATTAATACTCCACCACTCCACTTAAACAGCCTCCGTGAAACTGAAATTGACCATCAATGCAGTGTCATGTTAAATTAATATTGCCATCCACATAGGGGCGATGTGGCTCCCGCACATCCCAGATGAGACAGGGAATGACTAATTCATTTCCTGAGAGGAGAAAAGAACCTCATGTAATGTTTCACTCCACGCGCACACACACAAGGTGATGTCTTAAGCCTTGCACATGTAACACACTCCTGTCATGACCTTGGCTTTAATCTTCAGATTTGGATGAAGAGAATCATACATGATAATTTCACATCAGTAAATGCCTGCTTTGTTTCTTTCTGCAACCAGCTAATATACAACGTTAGCACTTGGGAGTGTCCTACTTCCTCTGCTGCGGGTCGGCTTCAGCCCTACCACACAGTTTATACAGTAAGCACTGTATATCATAATCTGTCAAACACAGGGTTACAGATATCCAGTCAAAATTTATTTTTGTCTGTCACATTGTTTTCAGTTACTGTAACTTACCAACAGATGTGTTTAACATTACAGTGAGTGGATTAGAACATGCTTAATGCGGTGCCACATGATCCTATTTGGGGAAACTTCACCTGTGCACATCAGCACAAAGATATGAAAAAGATACTGTAACTGTGAGCTACAGTTGAGGAGAGGGAGAGAAAAGCATTTCTCCTGCCTCGCAAACAAAAAAGTTTCATGACGTCTGGAAACTATCTTGAGCAAACAAACTTTTAAAATATGCTGCTGTATTAAAGAGCCCCTCCTAATATGGGTCAAACTCCAAAAACTCTGGCTCTTCTATTTCCCATAATGTAACTTAATACTCACTTTTTTCAAACCTCACTTACATCTTCTATATGCTATCCAAGATTTAAGCCAAAGTCAAGATAAACTTGATGACACTGACATCTTTTTTTTTTTTTAACTCTGGAAAGTTTCCACCAAAGTCAAAAAAGACATTATACAACTGTTTTCACAAGCTCACTGGTCATCCTTGTGATCAACAAACTGAACTTCATGTGTGAAATTGGAAGAGAAAGGCTGCAGATGAGTTTTCATTCTGTCAGTGATATTGGCGCACACGTCTGTTCATAAACTGCACAGTTGGGAAATTATATATGGCTGAAGAATGTCGTTCTGATGGCCCATTAGTAGAACAAAGGAATATATTTTTCTGCAAGGCGACTTAGGGTACTTCTGCTTAACTGTGGTATAGCAGTGTCATGGAAAAGGCCTAGAAACTGAAGTAGCTCAAATAGCTGAAGACAACTTGAACCATGCTCCCCTCAAAAGGAAACCCAAACAGCTGTTAACACTGGGATTTGCCATTTCACAACATAAACAGTACGAATCAAAATGTACATATGTTGTAAAAACGGGCTTACACCCATTACATCCCATAAATATGCATAAAATTACAAACAAAAAAAACAGAGAAAGCCTGAATTTTCTAATAAGGGCATTATGTAAAAAGCAGCAAGCACCATCAAAGTGTTTTACTGTACAGCAATGTCACTGTCATTATCCTAAAGATAAAGGGGGATGTACAGTAGGCCTAACACTTTTTTGCCCTTGGATCTACCTTGCTGAGATTTCTCAGTCTGCCATTAACACGGTCTCTAATGTCTGTCCATACATAGACTGAAAAGTTCATGTAACGGTGGTGAAGGAGCTCCTTTAACTTAAACATAACGTGTCTGGGAAGGCAACCCGTTCCAGTTCACTTTAAGTGCCCAGGACAGGTATATGGAAAATTCCACAATCATCATAAACATTCTCAGGGCATAACGATCTGAACGCCAGCAGCCATCTCTGTGTTTTGTAACTCTAAAAATGTTGTCTTCTAAGTCTGGATCCATGTCTTGTCCATAGATTTTGTTTTGCTTACAGTTTGGATTTTGCTATCTGTCTGCATGTCTGGTAGGGCATTAGGGGTCGATGGTGTTTGTACAGCCGGTGTAGAGGTACGAGTGGATTCCATGTTTAGTGACAATGCTAAGTGAGGTGAATATTGTGGCTCTGTACACATTGAGGATGAGCCGCAGGCCAGTGTCCGTGGGGGGCTAGGAAAGGGTGAATGGCACAGTGGGGCCAACTGCTCTGGTGATGGATTTAAAAGCTGCTGCTCACAGTCATGGTGCCACTGTTGTCACTGGGGTTTCACTTTCCCCCCATCCTCTTGAGAGCCGGTCTGAAAGACTTGTTGTCCTCACGAAGTTTGGCCAGCTCCTGCTCCAGCTCCCCAACTGTTCTCCTGAGAGATGAGTTGTCCTCCAGTGCCATTCTGGGGTCCTGTGCCAGCTCATCCAAAGGCTTATGAAGCCTAGGGACTTCTCTCTGTAAAGACTATTTAACCAGTCCCCCCACTGCCTACACAGTGACCGCTGAAGCAGGGGGCACTGGCAAGGAAAAACAGCTATTACTTCTAGAGCTGTAAATACCTAAGTCTTGTCCCAGTCTTTCTATTTTCACTTTGGCTCATCTTTCAGCTTTTCTCATGTCTTTCTCCATCTGGTCCATTTGTTCTAGTCCTTAAAATCCTGTGCACTGATATGCTGCATGGTGAGCAATGGTGATGGTTGGTGTAGAGCTCGTGCAGACAAATCAATATTTCATCATTCATTCTTGAAACATCATTTGGCATTGTATTCACATTTTGTATTCCCTTTTTGCACATTTTGGTCTACCCAGTTTGGGTCTGTATCTGTTTGCAAAATGGACCTTGACTTAACTACAAATGAAATACGGTTAGGTTACAAGTGGCACCCACCGACAATTTGATGCAAGATCCTCATTAGTGTCTCTGGGGCAAACATTGTATTCATAAGAGATTTGAATGTCTCAAAATGCTCTTAACTTGATTTGAAATACTTCTATACTTGATAAAATATCAAATCCTGAGGAAAAACACTAAATATCTTTAAGGATTTCAGGATCTGAGGAACTTCTGTATCAAAAGCCAATATGCTTCTAAGTTTGAAGTGTTCTACAGTTTTACTTTCAAGTTATTTCTACAAACACACATCACATCCTGTGTGTGAACGTGCATTCATGGCGTGTGTGTCCATTACTTTAAGGCTCAGTCTGAGGTCAGACAGCTCACTCCAGTGAAAAAGTGACCAATTTACCTCAAAATGCAAATTCCAGCTGTACCCTCATTGGCAAAATGCAAGCATGTGTACGCGTTTCCTTTAAGGGACAAATTGACAAATCTGTGTGCAGCCTCCCACTACCGTCTCCTGATTTCACTGATTAATCAAGTGAATAAAAACTAGGTCTTAATTAAAAGGATCTGGACGTGCTCCCAGCCCAGAAACTGGCAGACCCCCACCGTGCAGCTCCGCAGCCCCACAAACAAACTCCCAGAATAAATGACCACCACATAAAAGGTGAATAATTCACTGTAATGAGAGAACTTAGCAATAATAACAACTGGCATATGTTGTCAAAAAATGAAGAGAAATAGGTGCTTTCCACAAATAAGAACAGCATAAATGAAAGTAATCTCATAAACAAGAACATAACTCAATTGAATAAAAAGAGGTAAACCTTAAAAAAACAAAGCATTCATCATTTGAAACGTCAGAATGTGCCCTTGACTTGACGCCATCTGTTGGGACCTCAGTGTCACAGCTTTCATTTTCTTAAGTAACACTAAGTAAGTGACCTCAAAACTCAAGAATTATGACACAGGGTAAAATTATGAATACATATAGACTGTTCGTTAATAAGAAGAAAGTGGTGGCTCAACATTAATCATCAGGAGTTTAACCTCCAATCCTTACGGCTTTAAGCAATCTGATTTTAGCAGTAAGCAATCTGACTTTGGGCAGACAAGGTGACTGGCATGCACACTACATAAAAGGACAAAAAACGTTCAAGTTTCCTTAAGGTGAAATTATTACTCTGCCCCAGCAAATACATTGTTTATTCCTCTTGAAGTGTATTTTACTGCAGCACATTTTTAGCCCGTTGCATTTATGGGCATATGATGACATAATAGAGTGAAATCAGCACACTGTTTTAAGAACTTCAGCAGTATTCAGCCAGGACACTGAGGGAATATTATCTCTAGGTTTGCAAACAGAAAGCTACAATACCTACACAAAACATCCCCTGTCACTGAGTCTCAAAGTGGAAACATCCTGTTTTATCTCTGATTCAACAGACACTTCACACACACACAAAGACACATACAATCATGTACACACACGGTAAGCACAGAGCAAAGACTTCAATTAAAGTCCCATTAAAGTTTGGGCTGAAAGGGGGATGAACCAAAGGAGGCAGAGAAGGGCATTTATTGATGGCGCCCTCACATCTCGTTCCTGCATTAAGTTGATTTTAAAAGCAATTAATACACATGGTCAGGGAAAAGTAATGGAGCGCCCTATGTTCTTAACCTGCCGGACATTTCCCTGCCGAAGCCCTGACTGACGCAGCCCTGCTTTGCATTATAAATGACAAGATAAATCTTAATGGATTGAGGATAATCAGCTAGCCATGAAGGCTGACATATACACACGTTCGCTGGGTATACCAGCGCTCACACACATATACACAAACATGGACGTACAGACACAGGGGAAATTAAAGGCTTTGAATACGTCTGCATTGATTATTTTAAATTATTAGCCCACCTCTCTTTGGACCTCCAATGCTTTTAGCCTAAGCTTTAACACATTTACAGAGACTTATTGACTATAATTACAACTGAGTCTTGGTAATGGACACATCAATTATGAGTCGCACATGTCTCTGACCAAGCGTTGCTCAGGGAATCCCAATCTGGGGTCCATTAGCGTCTCTCCTGCTGGTCTGAAGCTCAATCAGTCTTTACCTTCACCTCTACTGAAACAGCTATTACCTGGCTGCAGTAGATAGTAGCCTTAACATTAGCTTGAGCTGCCAAAGTAGAGGCTGTGTTGTACCTAAAAACAAAGGCCTAATAGCTGAGCAGCGACACAAAGAGATTATTGTTTTTGGTGAAAGCTGATGCATTTAAGCCCTCATAAGGCATTAACAGGCCTCATATCAGTCACAAGAGGTGAGGTGATTTATGCAGCTGCTGTAAAGTTGTAAAACTGCATTTAAGTGTGTGTATTTTTACATTTTTCAGATCAAAATCTTATTTATTGTCTAAATGAGTTTAGAAATTGTCCCACAATGCATTAAAAATATGTGATACCAAGATACTCGATTGAAATATTTGCAGACATGAAATAAAAAGCAACAATTTGTATAAACACCTTCCTAATGCTGTGTTGTAATGCAGTGTTTAACAAACTTGTAGTGGGGCTGCAGGGTTTAGGCCCTCCTTTAAGTCTTTAAATCATACATTAAATGAGGGATAATAGCTTTGACCTGCTTTAACACAGCATACATAGTGAACTTGTGTGTGTGTATTGAATATATGTGTGTGAGACATACTGAGAGAAACAGAAAAAGTGTGAGTAAAGAAAAGCAGGATGCTTACCGGTGTGTGTGCGAATGTGTGCCAGGAAGGCCATGGAGTTGCTGCTCTTGCACACCTTGCCGCAGTATTTACACACACTGCCCTGGTTCTCCTCACGCTCGCGGTTGATCTGCTCCGTGTCTTCCAACACGTACTTGTTGACCTCCCTCAGAAGCTCCTCGTGTTTCTCCTTGATGTGAACAAACAGGTCCTGCTCTGACTCAAAGCGGTCAGTACATTTCACGCACTTGAAACTCGCGCCCCCTTCGGGCAGTTCCTCCACGCTGTTCTGCTCATTGCGGAGGTGGGCGGCGCTGGTCAAGTGCTGGTGCAGGTTGCTCTCAGTGTAGAACGACTTGCCGCACACTAAGCAGTGGAAATGCTTCTCCTTGGACGGGTGCTTCATCGAGATGTGGACGTTGAGGCCGCTGATGCCGTCAGCCATAAAGCCGCAGTCCTCACAGCGTATACGAGAGTTTACTTTGGCTTCCTCTCTCATCTTCATTTCCTTTTGTTTGAGCTTCTTGATATACGTGGCATTGGGGGGCAGGAAGCCGGAGGGCACCGATGATCCTCCAGTCAGACATATCACAGCAGCTTCGCCCTCTAGAGCCAGACCTTCCTGCAGCTCCTGCTCCTGCTCAGCAAGGGCCTTCATGGAAACAATGCAGGCATCAAAGGGAATGGCTTTGGACATCTGTGTATCTGAATGAGAGCTGTCACTTTTTACATCTAAAACTGTCTCGTCTGCATTCAAGTGTTCGTCATCCACTTTTTTGCTCCCTTCCTCCTGGCACTCTTGCTGTGTGGACTGATCCACTGCAGGCTCAACCTCTGCTGGAGCCTGCTGGGGTTCACAAACTGCTGCAGGTCCAGCTGACTCATTGGTTGGATCTGGTTCACCAACACTGGAAGATGTAATACTCTCTGTTTGCTTCTCATCTGCACTACCAGCCGTGCCTGCCACAGCATCAACAGGCTCTGTGGTGACAGAAGGTGCAGCTGTACTTTGAATTACCACAGTTTGGATGTCATCAGAACAAGAGTCAGACTCTTCTGTGGGGCTAAGAGCTTCACATTCAGGGTTAGAGTTTTCCCCTACAAGCTCAATGACCTCTTTCAGCTTCAATGGGTCTGCCAAAGCTCTCTGTCCCTCACTCCCTAGCGGTTCCAGGTATTTCTGGCTTTTCTGTTTGTGCTTTTCCGTGTTGGCATGGCGAGACATTTCCCTGCTCGTTACGGCGTAGTAGCTACATGCTAGACAGACATACTCAAAATCTTTGGTGTGCTTTCTCTTGACGTGAAGATGGAGCGAGGGGACAGACTGAGCTACAAAATCGCAATGGCTGCAAGCATTAACAGAGTCGTATTTGCTTTTTTTCTGGCTGTCTGACTGAGTTTGCTCTTCTCCACTGTGTTCTTTGGAGACTGTGTTGTCAGATTCTGGCTTTTTGTCTGTGGTGTGTGAGGCTACGTTTGGTTCCTGGGCTTGTGCAGTTGTGGGTTCTTGTGGTGATGCACTTGAGTGATTGCTGGCTTGGTTCTTATTTGCACACTCTTGTGCCCGTTTAACATGTTTCTTTGTGAAACAGTGACGATCCATGTCTCCTTTGGTCACGCAGCTGTAGTTGCACAGAGTGCAGCTGTAGCCATACTCCTTGCTGTGTTTACGCCGGACATGGACACTGAGGTTAGTAGCGTTGGACACCACCAGGCCACAGTATCCACAAGTGGTTGTGGACCCTAGCTTGGGTCTTCCTCTTTTCTTTTTGGGAGATTCAAGCTCTGAATCTTCCTCCTCAACCAACACAGCTTTGGCAGCCTCCTCAGTTTCCTGATCACCTCCTGTCGAAGTTGCTACCCCTTCTCCACCAGCCACCTGAGCCATATCATCCATATTAGCACCATCTCCAGTAGAGTCCCTGGTTACACTCTCAACGTAGACATCATTTGAGGAAGATTCCGAGCTTTTCTCCCCTTTCTGCTGCTGCATGTGGCTCTCTGAGGACAGGTGAACGTCCATCCACGCAGATGTAGCCGAAAAAAAATTACACAGTTTGCAACGGAACCACTCCTGGTTCAGGTGTTTGACACGAGCATGGCTCTCCAGCAGTGCGGGGGTGCTAACCCTAAAATCGCAGTTGGGACACTTGAGCTGGAACCTGCTGTGTGCACGTTTAACTGCCACTCGAGTTGGAGTAGCCTTCAGAGTGCTACTGGGATCCTCTGCTGCCTTTTCTTCATCCATGTTCTCATCTCCTTCAACTGAAAGACATTTTAAAGATATTTTTCAAGTCTCTTTTCACCACAAATTTTAACAATTCAGTTTAAAAAATATGAAACTTTGAACAATGCATGCAATAATATTGAAAAAAAACTTAATAACACCTAATACCAATATTATATTATGTGATCACCTCCCCAAAGAGAGCATTTAGATGTAATTACCATGCAATTCTTAGGATCTGTAAAAATCAGTCAATATTTGATGGAAAATGTCCTCTTCAAATGCAGACCAAACTCTCCAACATCTTTAAAATATTAAAGTTAGTACTGCCAACTTTCACTGAACTGGAGAACAGCATGTACTCACATGTGTATGGGGTGTCTTTGGTGTGGTATCTCTGGACATGCACATCTAGAGGGGACTTGTCCCTAAACTCTTGTCCGCAGTAGTTGCAGGAATATATCATCTTAGGTTTTGGGGTTCGCTTGCTTACTCTTCTCTCTCGAGCAGGGATTTCCTCCTCTTGATCTGCCTGCTGTTTGTCTAATACAGTTTCCTTTTTAGTTAAACTATTTGTGTTTCTGTCATTGTCACTGCCTGCTGATTTTAGCTCATCAGCATCAGACTCCTGGTTTTCTTTAACTTCAGTAGAACTTTCTGTGTCCATGTCTACTTCCTGTTGGATTTCAGCTGGATTCACATCAGAGATGTTTTCACTTTCTTCAGTTGGCTTTGTAGCCCTGTTGGTATTCTTTGAGTTCTTCCCGTGCTTTCTTGCATAGTGAATCTTCAGTGATCTTGGACATTTGGCTGAGAAGCCACAAATTGTGCAGAGGCTATTCCCATCGTCAGGTACGGAGTCCGGCTGCAGGCTCTCAGAGAGTTCCTCATCTGCTTTATCAGGCTTGGCAGTCGTACTGGGCGAGTCTCCTTTAGTTTCCACCATTTCCACATCATCTGGCTGCACCTTCCCACTAGGCTCATCTTCAGGCACTTTGTCCTCAACAGCCTCCTTTCCTGATGTCAATGTTTTATCCATATCATATCCTGCTATAATTATATAACAGTGAAGCTGATCATCAAAGCTGGATCAAACTCCTGGAGAGAAAAGACAAAATTAATGCTTGGCATCTTCAACTGACCGAAATACAATTTTAGTGAATTGAAAACTGTGAACACGTTGAGTGCATTTGACACAAATTGTACAATTAACCACAAGCTTGTGAAAAAGTGATCAATACTGCAACACTATCTGCCTTAACACATGGAAATGTCGCCATCTAGTGCTTCAAGCCACAAACTGTTTGTTAAAAACATGCCAGCATGAGAGCTGACTGTTGTTGCTTATTTAATGGAAAAAAACAAGTTAACCTAAGCCAGTCATTTGATGGAACATAAGGCACTACTAGTTTAAAATTCATAACTAGATGTTTGTAGACACAAATCAGTAGAGCTACAGTCACAGGCACAACTAAACCGATAAAAGTGGGCTAAGTAAATATTAACAACAATTCTAGTGCTTTGCACAGTAACAGTAATCTCAGCTTTTTTTTTTCCCAGAAAAGATGCAAGGTAATTTTACAGTGGCAGAGACAGCTCAGTGGTCTCACCTTGAAGGTGAACAACACCTAAATAAAATATTCCAATATATTATTTTCAGGGCCTAGAAAAGTTTAATCAGTATTTGTGAACATGACATACTCACTCTTATAGCCAGAAACCAGTGATATCTAAATCTTGTGGTGCAAAATCTGGAGCTGCTCCATAGAAACTGAATGGGAGACTGATCTTATGGACCCACAGAATGTTTTTCTTTTTTTATACCCAAACGAGCTTTATTCTATAGTAGTGTTCTCCATTCTGAGACAGAAAATGTACCCATATACCAGCGGTCAAGAGCCATATTTGACCAAAGTATTTTTTTTTTTAATCTGTCTGGAGTCGAAAAACTTATTTGAGCTTTATAAGAAGGTAACACAGGCAATCAAGTCTAAATTAGGCTAGCTACTGCTATTGAGATCTTGCAAAATTTAGAGGAAAAGGTGCAAGGCCATAGATGTATGATGCGCAGTTTAATTGATGAAATGTTAAAACATTTTTCTTATTTGGTGTATAGACTACACATTTTTACAGTTGGAGAGTGTAAGAACTACAGTTTACAACAGTGATAAATTAAAATTAAAATGTTAAAAAATAACCATTATTCCATTGGGAGCCACTGGAAAGGATAAAAAGAGCCACATGTGGCTCCGGAGCCGCAGGTTGCCTACCCCTGCCATATACTACACTTTCAGTGTCATCTATAACATATTTCTCAATTCACTGTCTAAGGAGCAGCTCCAGACTTTATACCCTATGACATCAACAAATTGAGTTTTAGCATTCTAGCTTTTGGATCTAGGAGAGAGCTGGTCATGTTTACTAATATATTTTGGACTGTCATAGACCATAGGAATAACATGTATTACTTTTGAAAATATTGTATTTGCTTGTATTTTCTGTATTTGCAGCATTCTTTTTGTCACATGTATGTACTCAAACTGTTTCATTATTTGCTTGTGTGTATTTGCAGCTTTCTCCATTTTGTCTAAAATATAGGGATCATCTTGACCAATTATGTTTCAGCCAATTTTTCCACAGTGTGTCACGTAAGTATTTTTTATGATTATAAACTTGATCTGAATTTCATCTTTTGTTATTACTAAGGGCTTGAGTGAGCTCTACAGGCAGAGCAGATGCTTTCCAATACCTTGACTTGCGTGTAGTGCCTCATGTCTTGTTTTGCTGACAAGCCTCAGTCTATTTGTGCCTGCAAATGTCAATGCAGGAGCGTACAAGGTAATAGGGGTTCAGGGAGGTTGTATTAAGGTCAGCCAATGAGTACTTTGTTTCGGTGTAGTCCAACTTTAAGAGCGTACTTGTCAGGCTCACTACCGCCATCCACTGAGTATTTTGGTACAATATGACAACAGGATTAACAGGAGGAACATCACATCAAGTTGGATTGTGATCATTTGGTCGCTCAGGTTGAGTAGACTGAACGCCGAAATGAAGAGTGGCATAGAGGTGAATTATTAAGGGTCTTTATTCATGTCCTGCTCATATTTAAAGGTTTTTATTGGGAACTGGCCAGCACGTACCCTCGGACAGCATCTGGGCAGGAGGTGATATCTGTGTCATTCACTGAGGGACAAAGAATACAGCTGTGTCTGACTCAGGTGCAACTCCGTCGTCGTTTAACAAGACCTGAAACACAGCACAGCCACACTGTCAACTTGCTAACTACGGTTAGATGAATTACCAGCGGGTTTAAATGAGCATCCGATACTAGCTTAAAATTAAAAGTAGTAACGTTAGCCGAACATGTTTTAGACTGCACGGTGTAAACTGCGACGACAATGCAACCCGTCCAGCGTTGCAGAGTTGAATACTGGCTGTCAACTCTTTTCATGGCGTAAATGTCTCTTTCACTGTAACCTGCACATATCGGGTGAAGTTGTTGTGGATACCGCATCTGGCTACCGCGGCTAACTTGCTAAGTAGCGACATGTTTCTCAAGTGGATACGCACAGCACGTCCAATTAAATTGCTACATCAGCCGTGTGGTCCAATCAGTGCGGGGCAGAGGCGGGCCTAGGTCGCTCCATGGCTTGGAAAACGACGGCAGCACAGAGGCCAAAAAAGGAGGCTAACATCGACCTCTGAAACACTGCTCTATATTGCAGAAACAGCGCTTGAAAACACCCCAGATAGTCGTCTGTCGTTTTAGTAAAAGCAACTTAAGCAGTTATTAAGGATTAAAGTCAAATCTCAACCGTACTTACCGCTTGTTATACGACTATTCCTACTGTCCGCGCTTTTTGCTGCTAGACACAAATGGCGTACCGTAGCGTGAGCCATGCGTCACTCGAGAAGGCGGCCAGTGCGCGCGACTTCTCTTTTTTTCTCCATCAGCTGATTTGGTCACATGATGCATTCCAGCTCTGTGGGAAAAACGGCTTGCAACACATAACATGAGGGCAACACAATGAAATTTGTGATATTTAAGACTCTTTAAAGATTGCCCAGGACGCCGCGGGTGGAAATGTGAAAGAGTTACAATGCTGCTGCTCATGATTGCAACTCTCGCAACACACCCAGTCAGGATGTGATGCATTTAAGGTCAGGTATTGCAGCAAAGCACACGGTTAGCCAGGCAGAGCATCATGCATGGATATGAAAATGATTTTGTAGCCTACGTTTAAGTTTAAATAAATATATAATTTACTGCTCTTGAATTTATATATTACTATTTTTCTATGATATGTTATTGTTTCTGTTACTCAAGGAAGGCTATTGACCGAAGGAGGACTGACATCAATACCCATCAGTAACTTAGGCTACCTAGCTTTAAACTGATGTTAAGTTTTCTTGTGATTGCCATCTGCAAGCTGAGAACTATACAGCATATTCACATTCGAAAAACATCTTAATGTAAATCTAGCACGTTTTGTTTCACAGTTGTGCTTTTGTTGAAGTTTTTTTTTAAGTGTATACAAATTTGTAACACAAACTCCCAACTGTTTTCTTGCATACTTTCTTTAAGATGTTGCTGTATTGTGAAGAAAATATTTATTGCAGTCTGTTGCTGGAGAGTAAAAGTAAATTCAAACCACTAAATACAGTGCTATAGCCTTTAATAGTGTGAATGTAAATGTTTATGTTACCTTCATATATTATTTTTCTTTCAGGC